>CAUDMG010002706.1:422500-820000 GCA_958450375.1 Homarus gammarus
ACTAAGGGCTGGATGGCTGAGGGATAGGGCTGGGGGGGGGGGGGACGGCTGGATTACCTGTATCGATGGAAGGATTTAGATTTTCATTAGTTCGTAATCAAGACTGGCGCAATATTGACGCAATAAATGACACAAGATGGACGTAAGACTGACGCATTAAGACCGACGACGCAAAACATATCACTATTGACACAAGGAGGGTCGAGGTTTACTGTATACGCTAAGTCACAACCCACACAAGCTCAGAGGTTCTCAGCCTGCACCAGGTGATGTCCCTCATGTGGGTCAATAAGCCTCCCCTACCTATGTGATTGACGCAAGATTAACGCTGTGATTGACGCAAGACTAACGCTGCAGAGTTTAATGAATAATGACGAATAATATTTGTGCAAAAATTGATCCACCTTGTACTTGACTTTGACTCAAGATTGAAGAAAACATTAAAGGAAAATTGACTGGAACATTATGCAAAATTTATGTAAAGTTGGTATGAAATTGAGGGATGAGTTACTGTAATTTCAGAATGAACACTGCGGCTCTTGTTGTCTCGGTAGGGTTGTCAAAATCCTTCGTCCATTGTGTCATATTGTCTCAACCCATATTTGTTTATTCTGTTTTGGTACTCAGACTTGGTACTCACTTGGTACTAAGATTTGGTACTCACACCTAGTGCTCAGACTTGGTACTCACACTTGGTACTGACACTTTGTACTCACACTCGGTATTCACACTCGGTACTTGTCATAAACATACCCCGAGTATATTATTATAAAGATAACTTAAAGTATACTGCAAATATAACCTGATTATGATAGAATATACTACAATATAATCAAAGCCTAATGTGGTATATCACATCGTGCGAATGTTAACCCTAACATCATTGCGTGCATCCTTGCGTGCATGCATGCTTGGTATCGTGTGGATGTTATCGACGGTGAGATTGCGTGCTTGCTTTCGTGTGTGTGTGTGTGTGTGTGTGTGTGTGTCCCATTCAGTCACAGAACAAACACAAATACACATACCAAGTGTACACCTCCTCCCCTCTCTCTCTCCCCTCTCTCTCTCTCTCTCTCCCCTCTCCCCCCTCTTTCTCTCTCTCTCTCTCTCTCTCTCTCTCTCTCTCTCTCTCTCTCTCTCTCTCTCTCTCTACCGAATTAACATATAGAGTGAATGCCGCTAATTGAAGAGGAGAGGAAAACCAATGGGGGAAAAAAAGTGGAACTGTGACTTCTCTTTGTGAATGACGGCGAAGACTTGATAAATATATGAACCAAAGGGGGTGGAGTGGAAAGGGGGGTGGAGTGGAAGGGGGGTGGAGTGGAAGGGGGGTGGAGTGGAAGGGGGGTGGCATAGAAAGGGGCGGGGCGGAGTAAAAACGGCGGAGTAAAGGGGGAATCTGAAAAAGGTCAAACTGAAAAGAAAAGGTGAATTGAAGAGGTCGAAACTGACTGACAGGGAGGGGGCGGCGGTGGGGAGTTTTGATGAGTACAGAGACGGAAAAAAAAGACCAAATGAAAAGGTCGGAAATGAGATTCATGTGAGAGAGAGAAAACGAAAAATAAAGAAAAAAGTGACAGATGAAAGCACACAAAAGGAAATGACGATTGGAATTTTGCGTGCAAGAGAAATAGGGATGTGGGGATTGTGTGGGAGGGAGGAAGAGGGAAGGGGATTGTGTGGGAGGGAGGTAGAGGGAAGGGGATTGTGTGGGAGGGAGGTAGATGGAAGGGGATTGTGTGGGAGGGAGGAAGAGGGAAGGGGATTGTGTGGGAGGGAGGTAGAGGGAAGGGGATTGTGTGGGAGGGAGGTAGAGGGAAGGGGATTGTGTGGGAGGGAGGTAGAGGGAAGGGGATTGTGTGGGAGGGAGGTAGAGGGAAGGGGATTGTGTGGGAGGGAGGTAGATGGAAGGGGATTGTGTGGGAGGGAGGAAGAGAGAAGGGAATTGTGTGGGAGGGAGGTAGAGGGAAGGGGATTGTGTGGGAGGGAGGAAGAGGGAAGGGGATTGTGTGGGAGGGAGGTAGAGGGAAGGGGATTGTGTGGGAGGGAGGTAGAGGGATGGGGATTGTGTGTGTGTGTGTGTGTGTGTGTGAGAGAGAGAGAGAGAGAGAGAGGCGGCTGGCTGGCTATAGGAGATGGGAGACCTTTTATTCAAGGCGGCATCCATCCACCTCTCCCTGGATCAGATCATCACAACACAGACCCTCTGAGACACATAAGACGTGATGGCAATAAACCGGGAGGTACGGTGCTTCATCTTCTTCGTCCCGGGGGAAGGGAGGGATAGAAGGAAGGAAGGAGAGAGAGAAGGAAGGAAGGAGGGAGAGAAGGAAGGAGACAAGGAAGGAAGGGAAAGAAAGAAGGAAGGAAGGAAGGAGGGAGGGAAGGAAGGAAGGAAGGAAGGAAGGAGATGAATTTGGTGTCTTTTGCCTTCGTGATGGTGAGTGATGTAGGGAAGAGAGAAAGAAACAGATAACTAGATGAAGAGAGACAGACAGGCAGAGATATATAAGAACATACAAATTTAAGAACGTAAGAATGGAGGAAACTACAGCACGAGTATTGGCCCAAACTAGTCAGTCCTGTTTACATCCAACCCCTATCGCTCATATATCCGCCCAACCTATGTTTAAAACTACCCAACGTAAGCGATTTAATGATGATGTTTGGTTACTTTTTCCATTCGTCCACTACTCTATTTCCAAATCAATGTTTACATATTTCGCGCCTAAATCTAAATTTCTCTTGATTTAAAACCTTTGTTACGAGTTCGTTCCTGACTGTATAATTTAAATACCTTTGTTATATCACCTTTGTTTAACCCTGACTTCCAATTATACACCTCGATCATATCACCCCCTCACTCTACGTCTCTCGAGGGACTGCAGATTCAGATGCTTTAATCTGTCCCTATATTCAAGGTTCCTAATGCCCAGGATTAGTCATGTCTCCCTCCTGTATATGCTTTCCAGGGATTCGATATCCATTCTGTAGTCCAATGACCTAAACTGAACTGCATAATCTAAGTGAGGTCTCACAAGCGCAAGATATAGATGGAGGGAGGAAGAGAGTAAGAGGAAGAATAATAATAATATCTCTCTCTCTCTCTCTCTCTCTCTCTCTCTCTCTCTCTCTCTCTCTCTGCTACATGTAAATCGATAACGTTAAGTATATGGATAAAAAGACGAAGCCATTCTTATCAGTGGCAAGAAAGCTTGTACTAACTCGTGTGATTAATGATTTGTGAATTAAGTCATTGAGTACGTTGACTTAATCTGCACCTGAGTACACTATCATTGTACTCTGAGGATTAAGATATAGTAATCAAGGCGTTGATTCATCTTCTTCAGGGAGTTGTCGTACTCACAGGATTAAATTATAATATACAAGCGGTTAAGTTATCGCTTTCAAGGCATTAGTCCTTTGATGATGATGTTTTAACCATTCGTGGTCACTCTTTTAACCTTTTAAGGACGATAATTGAACCCTCCAGAACTCAAAGCATTAAGGGACTTTATCAGTACAGAGAATCGAGTGTAAAGGTGTGTTTACAATCACGGAACATTTATACCATCTTAACAACCAGTGGGCCGCCTTCACCCACCTCAGGGAGTAGTGCACGGTAATCACTGCCTTCCGCTCTCCCTGAAGGCTAATTGACACCTCAGCTCTCCACGCCGAGTCTCTGTGAGCTTGATTAGTACCACCCTCTCTGTCGCCTGGTTAAAGGTCCCTCGGGGGTTCAAGATTGCCTGACGTTGATTATTTGGGACACACACACACACACACACACTGATTAAAAACAGTGGTAGTTATGTCACAGTGAAGCCGTAAGTAAACATTCCAAGTGGTGGTTCTGCTTGTCACTCATCTCCCACCTACTGTAAATCGCTGTCATCAGTATACACAAGTTAAAAATGAATCGCTAGCAACACTTGGTATCACTCGAGTCAGTTGATATCAGACACACGCATACCTTAAATCCCTGGGTAATAAAATACAGGTAATTACATTCTTATCATTGTAAACGAGCACCTGTAATCAAAGGTTTAAAGGTGGTTATTACTCTCGTTTACATATGGCGTGAGAGGTGTGTGTATGTTGTGTGTGTGAGGACTGGGTAGTGAGGTGTTTTATCTACTGCATATCATAGTGGATAACTAACTACATATGGGAAACTTACTCATTGATAACTTTGGTAAGTATAATGATAATAATAATAAATAATAATAATATGAAGTCTTCAGCATTATTACTATTATTATTATTAGTAGTATTAGTATTATTATTATTATTATTATTATTATTATTATTATTATTATTATTAAAGAGGATGCACAAAATAAGAAAAATTTGAAGAAAAATGAAAAACAATAAACGTAACAAGATAAACACAAATCACCTTAACAACAACACAGGTACTTAATTAATACAGCCACTTGACACATACCTGTAACTGTACCCTTCAGACAGAGCCACCAGGTATACGGTGTTCCTGTACCTGAAAACTGAAATTGTAAAGTGATCCCCCCTGTTAAGTACAGCTATTCAACTCCTAATGAAACGTCAGCTACAGGGATTCTAATTTGCTTATATCTGCATAATTCTTCATAGGAGTGATAGGGTTTTGTTCATTTTAATTTACCGGTTAATTTTTTTTTTTCGTTTTCTTATGTTTTATTATTGATTGTGAGAGAATATTGTGTGAATTGTTAAGTGTTAGTTTCTTTTTTGTGTGTTATAGTTGTATGGTTGACAAAAACAAACACACACACACACACACTTATACATGAATACACACACACACGTTCCACACACACACACACACACACACTGGTACGGTTCCACACACACACACACTTCTCTTTGACACGGTATTTCCTCTAACAACTGACTCATCTTCTCACTAACTCACTGAAGTACATTCCATTCTCATTCTTCATATCTTCTCTTATCTACGACCTCAGCCTCCACCCATCATCCTCATACCTCAGCCTCCACCATCATCCTCACACCTCGTCCTCCACCATCATCCTCATACCTCGTCCTTCACCATCGTCCTCACACCTCATCCTCAACTATTATCCTCACACCTCATCCTCCACCATCATCCTTAACTATCATCCTCACACCTCATACTCACACCTCATCCTCACACCTCATCCTCCACCATCATACCAATGAACGTAAGTAACGGGGAAACTTTCACCTTTTAATGTGTAAATTATACCGAGTGTTAGTTGAAGGATTGCTGTAATACCCTTGTTAGCATGGGATATGATAAAAAGGTCAGGTCAGGTCAGGTCAGGTCAGGTCAGGTCAGGTACAGATAATAATAATCCCAATGTAATGTTAAAGCCTTGATATTCTTGTTTTTATTTTCATTACATTAATCAGTTACCTGCATTCTCACACCTTTATTTAGATAGAAAATTTCACCTACGAACCTTTGAAAATCTGGGCGTTTATTCTCCTGATTCAGCTGAGGTACTCGGTGTTACGGTGCCATACAGGGTGGGTGTTACGGTGCCATACAGGGTGGTCCTCTTCTGAAATATTAACTAAACTGTTATATCCAATCTTGGCATCAACTTTATCTTGGTACTTATCTTATCCTGGTACTAATCCTATCTTGGTACTAATCCTATCCTGGCACTAATTCTATCCTGGCACTAATCCAAAATACATCTAAACTAAACTGCCATCAGCCTTCCCTTACCATTGGTCCTTATGATACTTACCTCACCCTGGCACTGAGGGCTGAGGGCCATAATGGGAAGGTTTACTCAGTGGCACTCTCCTTGAGGCACTGCGCAGGAGGGGAAGAAATTGAGTCTGCTGGTTTGTTTCTTGACGAGTTGAATAAAATGAGAAGATTGGAATAAACAATATATACACACAAGAAGATTGGGAACATGGATAGGGAAAACACGCACACGCACGCAGACACACACGCACGCAGACACACACGCACGCAGACACACACACATATGATACGAGGGCCAAACGCTATTGATCACAGTGTCTGAAGAAAAAATCTGCCAGCGGTGTTTTGTGGATGGTCTGTGGTAGGGGGATGGTGGTGGTGGTAGGGGAGGCAGGTGGTGGTTGGTGTGGTAGGGGAGGAGGCAGGTGGCGTTGGTAGTGATCGTTGTTGAAGGAGGGGGAGAGGAGGGGGGGGGGTGAGTTAGGTAGGAAGGGACGAGGGGGTGTGGATTAGGGTGAGGAGTGTGGATTAGAGTGAAGAGTATGGATTAGGGGTAGGAGAATCAGATGGAGAGTAGATTGAAGAGAAGCTAAGGGAGGGGGGGGGGTAAAAGAGGGTAATTAATAAAAGGGGAGGAGGATTGAAACAAGTAAATTTAGGAAGGAGGGGAATTAAGAGGAAATAAAACTAATAACTTGAGAAAGGGTCATTGATATACCCCTCCCTCCTGGCTGTAGAGTGAGGGGAAGGAGGAGGAGGAAGAAGGGGAAGGAAGGAGGAGGAGGAAAAGTACAAAAGGCGTCAAGAGAGAGAGAGAGAGAGAGAGAGAGAGAGAGAGAGTGGGGGAATTAACCAATGGCGATGGTGACAATGATCAGTTCGACTCTTGGTAATGAAAATCTACCTTTAACTCTTAGAAACTCTTACAATAGGTTTCCACACATAAGAGAGCATTATACACTCTAGGGTTGAATTGTTTAAGATATATAGTTTGTTCTCTTACGCATCTCACACAGCTAGATGCTCTTTATAGATTAGTATACAAGTCTTGGCCACTGAATCAAAGGAGAATCGGGTCGTCTGTGTATAGATTTGGAGGTTAAATGGAGCCGAAAGGTTATTTTTTGATGTTGATATGGATGGCTGCCAGTGTGGTGTGGGCTATGTGGCTGATGGTAGGGTGTTCTGGTGGGGAGTTATGGGTGTGGAAGGGTGTGGAAGGTCTGGAGCAGAGAGAGAGAGAGAGGTAAGCGAAAGTAAGAGAGAGAGGTAAGAGAAAGTGAGAGAGGGTAAGATCATCCAGACAAGAGAAGGAATGACTTTGACTTAAAGCTGGGAGACCATGGGCAAGGAATATCAGGCTACGTGTTGGAGGGAAGGTTGATATGAATCCAGTTTACAGACACTACTGGTCATGTAAATTCATTTAGAAGACTGAGGGAGGTTTTTATAGTTAAGATTGAATGACCAGGAGGATGATACATGTCTTGTGTTTGCAGAGAAAATTATATGGATTAAGGGACAATAAAATACATTGATTTCTACCGTAAAGGGAAAGATAATAGTGAACGTATAGATGGTAGGCAATGGGGAGATGATCAGGACTGAAACAAAAGTGTAAAGAGACTCTCAGAGCAGTATAGACGTGTATAAACAAAAGAGAAGAGGGGTGAAGGCTCGGATCCCCCTGATGTGACGTGACAAAGGCGGTATCTTGAGGAACTGGGTCAGATATTCTCCCACTCGCTTTTACTTATTCACAAACCCGATAATATTAACTATAGCTCAACTAGGAGTGTTGTCGCTGCATTTTATATCACAGGTAGTTCAATAAACCATTTTTTGTTGAGGAACCCGTTATGGTATGTACTTTAGACAGGTTCTTGTGCTGTACCTGTTACGGAAACATGTTCTTATGGCTAACCTAACCATTGGATTTTTTTATTTTTTTATATTTTTACAGGGATAAGCCCACCCGGGCACAGATCACTGACCCACATCGGGGCCTGGGGGGTAATAATAATAATAATAATAATAATAATAATAATAATAATAATAATAATGAAAAAAAGATAAAAAGTAAGAAACAATATATGTATGTTGTGTTGTCAATGGTAAGAGAAACAATTGAGACCCTGCAATTGTGTGTAAATGAGACATATGGCAGCAGGGTCTATCATTAGACAACACATTATGTTTCCAATATCTTCCCAGGCGGTAGTACCTCCCTGTTTGGTAGCTGTCTACTACCTATGAACTGAGATCCGTTTAAACGGGCTCATTTGCAATGGGCTGTAATCCTAACGGTTAGTTTAAGCTGGGGGCCTATTAGGACTGGGACCCCTTTGACAACTTATCCATTGGGGCCTATTAGAATTAGGACCTATTTGACCAGTCACCCGTTGGGGTCTATAAAGACAAGGACCCATTTGACAAGTCACCCTTTGGGGCCTACCACGGCTAGGGTCCATATCAGTTACCCGTTGGGGGCCTATTCGGACTGGGATCCATGTCACCAGTGAACCGAGTGTAGCGTGATGGGATGTTACCGTGCTGAGAATGTTCTACACGTGCTCGGTTTCATCAATACTTCATTGAAGGTTTGAGACTTGCTGAGATTACCCCTCGGAATAAGAGATTAAGTTAGGTTTGGTTAGGTTTAGTTAGGTAAGGTTAGGGTTGGGTTGGGTTAGGTTAGTTTTTGATCGAACTGCGCATGCCCAGAACACTCCCTGCACACCACACCCGGTCACAATACATCGAGCTTTCCCTCTTAGCGGTTCCGTGTCAGGGGTAAATAAAGAGGTCTTTAGCACACGTCAGAATAAGAAACTCTCGAAGACGTAAATATTTTCTTTCTTCTTTATCTTGTTGAAATTTTCTCTTTTCCTCATTTTCTTCTCAATTTAATCCATTACTTATTATTCCCGTCAATACTTAATTTATATATTTGCTTATTCTTGTTTTTATTTTCATTATTCCTTTACCTACATATAAACAATTCCTTGCTGCATCTCGTGTACATTTTATTGAGACTTCACACGCGAGCCTTTCAAAATTCAGACTGAGAATTTTCCAGTTTATGTTTCGATTCCCAACATTGTTCCTGGTGTTACAGTCAAGAGGCAGGAGTGAAGATGAGCTGCAAACAGTTAGTAAACGACTGGGTTAGCTTACTTAACTGACATGAACTGAAGCTTAGGGAGAGATAAGTAAACGACTGGGTTAGCTTACTTAACTGACATGAACTGAAGCTTAGGGAGAGATAACAAGCGATAATGAGAGAATACAAGCCGGGAGGGCCCACCGTTTAGTGTTTCAAGAGAGAGAGACAAGACCCGAGGCAGAAGCAGGAATTCAAATACTTGGGGAAGTTGGATTCAAGAGGATGGAGAACTAGATTGGAAAGTGTCTGGAAGATTGCGAAGTGTGGGACCATGACACGATTAAAAAAAAATCTCATTAAACCTGAAAATATTCTCACAAATGAATTTATAATGATTCTTTGAGTAAATTTTGTTCCCTAGGTGATGTTAAAAGAACGTTTTTAATTAAGGTACACTCGTCTTGTAATATTAGTACAAGTGTGAACATCATTTTCGCAATTTTGCTTTAGTTAGCCATTCAGGTGCGTTCTTTCATCTCCAGTCAAGAAGGAAACTGAACTTCCGAACCTTTGAGAACCCGAATCCAGGTTTGTGGGAGAATAAATGAGGCAGCGATGCTTATTGGAGCCGAGACCAGAGCAGTGAGGGAATCCCAAATGAGGAGTCTATAAGTGGCTGGACTGAGGTATACACGAGAGCCATTTAAAGGAGTGGTCCTCAGATACTCTCCAGGACCGTGTAGTGAAGAGACGTAGTGTAGGTGGGAGACGGGAGTGTGGGAGGTGAATCCAGAGGGCAGACTTTAACTGGGAAAGAAAGTAGGTGGTGCTGGAGTTTCAAGACCCGGAAGAGGGAAAATATATCCTTCAAAAGACGTAGTAAAGATGGAAAGACAGTCTGAAAGAGGAAGATCAAGTGAAGTAAAGAGGGGTTTTGAGCGCTGGGAAGTAGGAAAAAGAGCTAGGAAATGATTGAAGAACGACAAGAGAGAGAGAGAGAGAGAGAGAGAGAGAGAGAGAGAGAGAGAGAGAGAGACACACTTTTTTGCCTGGAGGAAGAAGAGTGTGTGAAGTAGGGAGTTTTAAGCACCAAGATAAAAAAAAAAATGGAGGAGCCTTAATTAAAGAGGAGAAGACTGGCCAAAGGAAGAAGAGCGCTTGAAGTGGGGAAGTTTACACGTTAGGAAGAAGAACCTGAAAAAAAAAAAAATAATCTTGCCTGAAAGCGGAAGAGCGTGTGAAAGTAGAGGAGTTTTAAACATCAGTAAGAAGAACACCTTTACGGAGACGTGACAGAAGATCTAAAATAGACTACCCATAACAGACGACGCCAAGATTGTGAGGGAAGGTGTCTGAACCCCAACCAGTGGAAGGAGAAGAAGAAAAATACGAAGATGACAAAGATGTGCCGTCAACTCCTGCGGGTGTGAAGGAGAGTCAGGAGAGAAGGCTTGTTTCTTTACAGCTATGGATCCATTTCCCTTGATACTATTGGCAATATCTGACATCTGTTTGAGGGTCGTGTAGGTAGAGAGGAGGAGGGGGGGATATTAGGTAAGGGAGTTTGGGATTCTAACATCAAGTTCCCCAAATATAAAACAATGCACCTATTGAATACCACATATAAAGCCACTCAAAAAAACTATCTATACTCGGGGTGATCGATGAATTACTGAATGAACACTGTGACTCATGTTGTCTCGGTTGGGTTGTCAAAATTCTTCGTTCTTTGTGTCATATTGTCTCAAGGCAATTTTGTATAGATTTTTTTGGGGTGACTGAATAGATTTTGCTAAGTGTCCATGAACTTTTGTTACGTGTGTGTGTGTGTGTGTGTGTGTGTGTGTGTGTGTGTGTGGGGAAAGACGATGTAATACTGAGATAGAATATTTGAAATAGATCCCATGATAGAATTATTAAAAGATAGATAATTAATGTAGATATTTAGATGAATTGATAGATAAAGATAGATTTATACAGAGGAGTTCTATTATATATATATACTAGTAACTAATCTACACGTACAGATTGTAATAGAGTAAAATAGATAAGAAAACAGACCTTATATTATTGATAAAAACTACATAAACAGAATTTGCCCACACACACACACACACACACACACACACACACACACACACGTTTTCCCGTTAACAAAATCCAAACAGAAAAGGTAATAAATGTTCTTTATTAAACTAAGTAAACCAAAAGATACATCAAAGTTTACCTCATCAGGTGAGTCATGTGCCGGCGTGAGGCCAGAGGGAAGTATTATTGTGTGTCAGGCTGGAGGGAACCAACTTTGTTTTACCTTCATCTGGGAAATACTAAATCTTCCTGAGAATTCTTTTGTGCGAGTTTTCTAAAAGGACAAACTTGTATGTATATATATAATATCTATAATGTCTTTTGTTTATGTTCTAACCTAACCTGACCCAATATAGATGTTTAGAACTATTGTAATGGCAGCCCAGATGTACATATAACAATTCCCTAAACATAGCCTATATGTTTATAATCACCTTCATAATAAGACCCAGATGTCTATAACTATTAATAACCTGACCCAGGTGTCTTAGATAAATAAGTTACTCTAAACTTCATCTCGGGACTAAACTTAAACATTATTGCATTTATTTGCACACAGTTGGTCGGTTATTGATTCCGTTGTCTCACGAGTTCCTTCCCAATAGTTGCTTACTCCTGGCTACCAGAGATTGTCTGTCTTAAGTTTGTTCTTTTCATAAACTAACCTCACCTTCATGTGTGCTGCTGACTAACACAACAGGTGTGTGTTGGTGACTGTAATACTGCAGGTGTGTGCTGGTGACTGTAACTGGAAATAATTTAAATCAAAAGTACATTGCATTAAGAAATTATAGCACCAGGACTCTTACGGTGACACACCACACACACACACACACACACATGCCAGGAAGAAATATATCCGCTCCTAATAATGTTCCTCAACCGCAACTTCCGCCACCAACATCAGTTCATCGATTTTCAAGGATGGACATTCTGAACTCCTCTGAATATACATTTCCAGGAAATTCTAGTGACAATAGAGCTCCTGGAACTGATTATAAAAAAGAAAACTTGCAATACCTGTCAGGTTGAGTGACAGTCACCAGAGGAACACTGCCTTTAGGACGCGATTCAATATTCTGGTAAAAACAATCGCGTCCCCAAAAAAATCCATCAAAACGATATTTCGCATATTGTGTGACGAAATCGAATCGCATTGTTTATGTTTTGGTTGATAAGCCAGATGTATGATGATTATAATATGAGAAAGATTGACTCGCCATAGGATTGAAGTTCCTTTGCTATACTCATTATGGATTTAGAGACATCAATAGTAAATTGTGTTTTATAAGTCAGTAATGAGATCGTCACTAAATTACGAAACACTGTTAAATACTAATGCAAGGGATTTAAGGACTGCGGTCTCTTCTATCAACCTGCATAAAGTTTTCTTGTGATATTTGGCAACTGATTAATATGCACTTCGTAAATATTGTACATATAAGAGTAAAGATCCATATATAACTCTCTCTCTCTCTCCCTCCCTCTCTCTCTCTCTCTCTCTCTCTCTCTTATTATTATTATGGAAAAAACAAATATTCACGTAATACTTTAAATCTCGCTTGAAAACGATATCCCTCGGGTGAAAAAAAATCCATCAGTTAAATCAGGGAAGTTGGTGTTTTTTCGGGTAATTAAACGAAGTAAAACGAAAAAAAAAAGCGACACCAATTTATATGGAAATTTAAAAGGTATTAGATTCCTGAGGGGCTTTACTCTCTATCTTGACTTTCACCAATGGAAGGTAGGAGAGTGAAGGAGGGAATTAGAGAGAGGGAGAAGAAAGGTGGGAAGGAATGTGAGAGAGGGAGGGAGGAAGGAAGGGAGGGAGGGAGGGAGAAAGGAGGAGGGAGGTCGGAAGAAAGGTGAGAGTGAAGGGAGGAATTAGAGAGAGGGAGAAGAAAGGTGAGAAGGAAAGAAAGGAAGGATATAGGAGAGGGAAGAGATGGTTTAGATAGGTCAATACTGTACACAAAAGGTTCTCGTGTAAATAGGTAGACAAAAAAGGAAGCAATAGTCATGATAAAAGAAAGACAGACATACAGACAGACAGACAGAGAGACAGACAGGGATTATCAAGGAGCACGTGATCGACCTTCACAAACAGGGTGATTTAGAAGTCATTTCCAATAGCTTTTTTTTTTTTTTTTTTTTTTTACATCTCTTACAAATATACTCAATGAATCTCAGTCTCACACACTGGTGGATATGAACTGTGATTATTGTCCACCGAGATCTAACAATAATACTTTTAAGCGGTCATCGTTCGTATACCCGCGTCTAGAAGGAAATTAATCCCCAGAAGAAAAAAAAAAAACAACTTACTCTAATCTGAAACATAAACACGAAGATTAAAAACTCTCATTAGATATAAGTTATATTTCTTGTATTATATCAAAGAGTGTGTTGTGTGAAGGGGTCTGTTGAGGTCTGCTGGTCTCACACACACTCGCTTTCCACTTGAGACACGATAAGACACGTATTCTCAGTAACGTTAGGTAAACAGGGTCATTTTCTGAGCAGCGTTTAGTGTAGTGAAGTATATCGTCTTCTCTATATATATATATAATAAATTTTCAACGTAAATTTGGTTTTTGTCTCAGTATATACAGTATAGTTATATTTTTTTTCTCAACCAAGTAGACTTCAACTCCTTTTCAATTCTAGCAACTCTGTACAGGTTTATAATCAAGTATGGCAACTCTGTACTGGCTTATAATCAAGTATGGCAACTCTGTACAGGTTTATAATCAAGTATGGCAACTCTGTACAGGTTTATAATCTTGTATGGCAACTCTGTACAGGTTTATAATCAAGTATGGCAACTCTGTACAGGTTTATAATCAAGTATGGCAACTCTGTACAGGTTTATAATCAAGTATGGCAACTCGTGTTTACATTTGGGAAGGCAAACGTGTACTGTAACTACAAAATTAATGTATGTACTAATAATAGCGATTCATAGCGTCTTGTACTGAGTATAACGTAAGTTGAAGCAAAATATATTCAGTGCTTTCAGAGTGGGGGAATGAGAGGGGAAGACTACACAATGTTAGATGAGTGGGGAATGAGAGGGAACAGCATCACAGTTTATAATGAGTGGGGAAGACTACACAATGTTAAATATAAGAGTAGGGGAATGAAAGGGAACAGCACCACAGAGTATAATGAGTGGGGAAGACTACACAATGTTGAATATAAGAGTAGGGGAATGAGAGGGAACAGTACCATAGTATATAATGAATGAGTGGGGGAATGAGAGGGAACAGCACCACAGTTTATAATGAACGAGTGGGGAATGAGAGGAATAACTAAAAAAGAGAAGAATATGAATTTTCTCTACGTGTCCTAAAGCTGTGAGGTATGAAAGAAGCGGCTCCTAACTCCCTGGAGACACCTGCGGCTCTCGATAAGAAATACAATTCAGTTTGGCAAGTTTAGAAATCTGTTTTTTCTTTGTGTAGGGTAACTGTTGAAGTTTGTGAAGGTCTGTCTGTGTGTGTGTGTGTGTGTCTGTCTCTCTCTGTGTCTCTGTTTCTGTCTTTCTTTTTGTCTGTCTCTCTCCTGTCTCCG
This sequence comes from Homarus gammarus, assembly GCA_958450375.1. NCBI lineage: Eukaryota > Metazoa > Arthropoda > Malacostraca > Decapoda > Nephropidae > Homarus > Homarus gammarus. The sequence goes on from CAUDMG010002706.1 coordinate 436,975, forward strand.
TCTCTTCAGCTCAGACCAACTGCCTTTAAAACTCTAAAAAAAAATTGCATCAATTTGTTTTGGTCTCAGCAGATGTGTCACATTAGGTCTTGTTGAAAACCTTAGATTCCTTTATTCATGTTAAATTCCATAAACTGTTAAATTCCATTTTTCGTCGAATTTTCGGCTTAACCATCTTTAAGGTTAAAAAAAAAGTGTGTCCTTGCTTTTCATAAATCTCCGTTTTCTTTTTCGAAATTTTTAGCATACGACAGTAAAGCGATAGCGATCTTATCACTCGCCACCATATCCTCGGTTCGATTCCTGTCCCGGGTCAGATGTGAGAAGGTTATATAGTACGACCTTACCAAACATGGCAGGTTTTGTCCGGGTACTCCAGTTTCCTCCTGTAAAAATATTGAAACATGAAGGATAAATTCGTCAGGAAAAATATGGGATAAAACAAGCCACTACCTTCCTTTCCCCGCTAAAATGAGGATACTATTTTATAAATTTTATGATTCTCGTTTTCTTATAAGAGCAAACTACTTAAACTTTGTGTTCTAATTCCCGTTTTTTTTTTCTTTCCAGGGCAACTACCTTAAAGTTTGTAAGAATCTACACAGTGAGCAAATCTCCAAGTTACTGGCGAAGAACCAACAGGAGTGTGACTTGTTAGAGGATATAAGGTAAGTTAAACATACCCAATATTAACTGTAAGTAGCACAAGGTATATGACACTGTAGGTATAACAAGGAACAACTAGGCCTATATTACTGATTATCACAGGTGCACAGAGACTTTTCTAACACACCTGTATATATATAAGCTGATTCAGCAAAGAGTTCATTAAATTAGAGGATGAAATTCTTGGATAATTCTCAACCACAATGTCTATGGTAAAATGTCCGAGAGGAATTATGCCCACTTGTTCATGACAGGTGCAGGCAAATTAAACATAGTTCAGGCATTCTGGAACGCGTTAGACAATCAAAAGTATGATGTGTACAGGCCTGCGTTAAGGCAGAAGGGGGCAACTTTGAACATTTCCTATAACTGTAGAGATCTGTGAATAAATGATTACAAAAAAACCTACGGGAGTTTCATATCAAATTCAATCTTATTAATACAACATCTTAAATGTTTTGTAGCATCGAAACTATGCAGAATCTAACATTTTACCATAGAGACATTGTGGTTGAGAATTATCCAAGAATTTCACCCTCCAATTTAATGAACTCTTTGCTGAATCGTCCTGTATATAACACACCTGTACATAACACACCTGTATATATAACACACCTGTACATAACACACCTGTATATATAACACACCTGTATATAAGACACACCGGTATATATAAAATCAACGCACTGTTCATATTTATTGTAAAAAAAATCTTGTGTAATGTTGGAGTTAACCTTTTCTCGTTCTTCCTTTTCAGAAATTTCACAAAACAGAGATCCTCGATAGAAAAGAGTTATGGGGAGGTAAGTGGACCAGCCTCTGTGTTTCAATCTTATGTATGCAAATTAGCTGCCCAGGTAATATATAAACAGTAATTGGAAACGTGAAACACCTGTCTTTGTAAGCTATTTGTGGAAGGAGAAGTAGAGAAACAGATAAAGAGAGGGAAGGAAAACGAATGAGAAATGGATAAACAGAGAGAGAGAGAGAGAGAGAGAGAGAGAGAGAGAGAGAGAGAGTTATAAACAAAGACAGATGAATAGACTTGTAAATAAAAAGCGAGAAAGATGGACAAACAGACATAAAAACAAGCGTGTATGTGTGTTTTGATATCAAATAATTTCACTACAACAATTAACCATTATTTAAGCACAATAGGCAAAATATCAATCGACAACACAAGCCAGTTAAAGCTACTGTAAAACCAAGCCATGAAATACGTGCAGTAATTTTTATTTATTCAGACTATTAAAACAATCAACTATGTCCATACACAGCGGGGGAAATATAATACCATTGATGACTACAGTAACACACACACACACACACACACACACACACACACACGCGCGCGCGCGAGGTCAATTATTATAATTTTATTTGGGTAACACCAGACGATTTTGTTCAGCATAGAGACACCCCCGTACATAAGGGGTTAAACTTCTCCCCCTTACACCCCAGATACCCTCTTCCCCCCCCCCCCCCCACTCCTCCAAACACTCCCTTCTCCCTCCTCCTACTCCATACACTCCCTTCTCCCGCCTCCTACTCCATACACACCCTCCACTATACTAACATGGAGTAACACAGTTATCACTCCTCTAACATTACCATTTAAGTAAGAATTCTAAGTAAAGTGTTTTAAAAGTATCATGTTAAGTAATTATTAAATGACAAAAGTAAAGAGATTGATTCATCATTGATGCTGAAAATCTAAAGAAAAAAAACATTATTTTTTTCTTTCAATTGTTGATTTTTATTTATTTTTTCTATATCAGTCGTTTAAAAATCACTGAAAATTTAAATTCTGGGAAGGAAAAAAAAAATTGTCACCCCGCTTACTGGATAAAAATTGACGGAGTGGAAGAAGATGAAAAAAAAATAATTAGAGGAAGAGGAAGAATGTAATAAATGTATGAGGATGATTATGATAAAGGAAGAGGGGGAATAATAAGAGAGAGAGAGAGAGAATAACAAACGAAGGGGGAAAGAAAAAATAAGATAAACGAAGGGAGAAAAGAAAGAAGAAAAGAAAGAGGCACAAAAATATTATCCTATGCACAGTGAAAGCAAATATGTGTTCTATCTGTCTTTGCATTTTCTCTTTTATTTTATTTTCTTTCGTTTTATTTTTCATTCCCACGAGTCTATTTCATCGTACTGTGTCGAGGTAGAAAAACAAACGTGTTCTGTCTGTCTGTCTGTCTGTCTGTCTAAGAACTTACCGCTCAAGATATAACAGTATTTATATTAACGAGTATTGAGTATTTATAAACGGGTTGTTGAAGGGAGAGAATATAACCTCATTTTATTATTCACATTTTAAGATTTTTATTTTTTTATTTATTTTTTATTTAGATCGTGTCTCTTATACAGTGAAACATCCATATAACAAACTTTTTTCTTAATATAGTCCGATAAAAAGAGGTTTCACATCTAACGAACCCTCTCTATAACGGACTTTTCCTCTCCATATAGTCCGTTAAATAGAGGTTTCACAATATATAATTTGGACGATAGTTTGGCCGCCAGTTTCGTGCCGTACCTTAAGCGAGTCAATTAATTAGTGCGTCCTCACACCTGCCGCTAGTGGGAGTATTCAGTGTAGTAACCTTTGAGAACGAGTGTGCCCAGGTGTGGAGAGAGAGAGAGAGAGAGTAATGAGCATTATATACGGTGTTTGAGTCTTATAGTGGGTTGTTGATCATCTTGGGGAAATAAGCTATTTTTTGTCTTCTCTAACCTAACCTAACCTAACCTAACCTAACCTATTTTGATATCGTCTTGTTCTGCTCCGTCCCAGGATGAAGAGGTCTCGCTCCCTCACAACGAGTCACTAATTTAAACTTATATTTACCCTGAAGAAACGAAGTAACAGCAGGTGTTTTGTAGAAGTAACAGCAGGTGTTTTGTAGAAGTAACAGCAGGTATGGACAGGAAATAGCAGGTGTTTTATAGAAGGAACAGCAGGTGTGGACAAGAAGCATAGCAGGTGTCTTGAAGTAGGTACAGCTTTGCCTAAGACGCTGCTTCCTGTTCACTGAGGCAGTAAATCAAGTTCGATTTTCAATTTACAGGATGTTGACAGGGAGGATCTGGGGCAGGATAGCTGGCTACTACCTCGATGGTGGTCCTGGAGGGTCGTGGTGACTGATTTATGTATTGGTAAAGGAGCAGTGGGAAGGAGGATGAAGGAGTGATGCGAGGGAGTAGTGACCTAGTAACGAAGGAAAGAATTGAAGGTTTATTTGTGGTGAGGAAATAGTGAAGGGAAGAGCCGAGATAGTGAAGGGAAGACCCGAGGTAGTGAAGGGAAGACCCGAGATAGTGATGGGAAGAGCCGAGATAGTGAAGGGAAGAGCCGAGATAGTGAAGGGAAGACCCGAGGTAGTGATGGGAAGAGCCGAGATAGTGAAGGGAAGACCCGAGATAGTGAAGGGAAGACCCGAGGTTGTGGATATTGGAATGAAGATGTATGAGTGATGAGAACTAGGTGAAGGTGAGGGTGTGGGTAAATGCGCTGTGGTGTTTTTGTTATGGAAGGGGGTGATTGTATGTGGGTAATGAGTGTCTCGTGAAGAAAGTGGCCGAGAGGAGGATTCAGGTACCGTGACTATTGGATTGACGTGAGATTTTTTTTTTGTAATTGTCACTAAAATGTGGGAATGGTTCCTCTTGTGACCGACTGAAGTTTAGATTTAATAGGAAGTAAAAATTATAGGTATAAGTTCAGTCAAATAAGGATTATAGAATTACACTGAAAATAGACATTAGATACCTCAAGAGACAGTAATTAGGGACGAACACTCAGACAATGATGAGGCGACAGTCAAGATATTTTTGTCCTGAATGAACACCTGTCATCATGTAGAATTGTCCACAAAGATTCATGGAGGCTCCTACACTACCCTGAACCACCTGAATATCCCGCTGAAAGTTAACTCACTTCAGATAAGTCTAAAGAGACGTTCGCCAGCGGAATATGAGGCTGTAGAACTTTACTCAATCGTTCCTGGTGACCGTGAGAGAGTTTTACCGAAGATAAGACTACTTGAGATATGTCCTGTAGATACGTCCACGATAACATGACACCACAAGACTGATCATCCCTCTGGCGTATATAACCGATATCCAACCCATAAATATAAAAAAAAAGACCCTCAAATATGTGATAGTTCTTTTGAAGATTAATCCACTTAGCTCCGTCCTGAAGACACTTTGGCAAGGATTATATCACGGAACCAATCGTCGCCTTAGCTACCCCCTTGGCGGCCATAAACGGAAACACCGGCCAGATGTACGATATCTGGTGAAAAGTGTGAGGTCGTGAATTCAGAAGTTGGGTATAATTGAGGGTGGTGCAAGACGTAAAATGTTCTCACTTTTAGAGGATTGGTAAAATATTCGAACTCTCCAAATGGGTGAAGTTAGATGATGTGTAGGAGGGTGGTGACGCTCTCCCTCTGTGATGACCTCAATGATCATCACACGATAGTTTCATTAACCTTCCGCCCACGACCTGAGACCCAATCTAACTTCAAATAACTAACTTTAACCTAACTTCACCTAACCAACCATACTTAACTATCCCCCTAACATAACTTAACCTCATTTACCATTTATTAATCTAACTTCAAGTAACCAACCTAACTTAACCCTAGCGGCTTAACGCAATTTAACCTAACTTTACTTAACCTGACCCAAACGTCACCTAACCTAACCTACTCCTTAAATAACCCAATTTAACTTAGCTTAACCATAACATAAAATATCTAGAACAAAAAATCAGACCCACTTATGTTATCCATGAGTTAGTTTGGCCCGATACATGATTCATAATATTTAATACATGATCCATATTTTAATCATTAACAATAAAATTAAAATCGAAACCTCATTATCAGCTTAAATTTCGATATAAACTTATGCCTTATTTATGATATAACTTACATAATAAATCATGGTGGAAATTGAGAGAACTTTTGAACTTATACTATACAAAATGCCTTTAGTGTCAGACTGTGGATTTAATGATATGGATTTGGATATTTTTAAGTGAGATGGTCAATGGATTTACTGTCCTGGTAGAGCCTTCAATGTTTAGTCACCCTTAAGTTTGTGTTTCCTTACCTAACTGCTATTATTTTTCCTACGTGAGGGATGTTTTTCTTACCTGCAGATTAAGACAATAACTAGTTAAAGGCCGCCTCTATTCTCACAGTAGTTAATTTGCCTTCACTATATACCTAGCCAAGATGAGAACTATGCGACCTGAGGGAGTTAGTTAACGCCATGTTATATTTTCACAGCCATGTAATCAGAGCCTCACCTAACTGATAAAGATATTCACAAGTGAGGGATTTTTAGTATTCAAGTGTATCTTAATGTGGTGAATGGCCAATTCTCCGTCAGTCTTGTTTACTCTAGTGAGTAGTTTGAAGAAAAATGTAATTTCAGTGAAATTCTCGAGAGAGTAAAGAGAGTTATGAATGAATTGTACACAGAGAATAGAAAGAATTTATGAATGAACTTTCCGGACTGGCTCACAGCTTCCTGGATGAACGCTGTATACACGAGCATGAATTTTCTTAATTAATTTCCACCGCAAGAAATATTACAAACTAACTGTGTACAATATGACCTAACTTTTGATAACATTTGAAACGAATCTATAAAATGAAAAAGAATATCACGTTGGAAGTTTTGACTTGCCTTTGAGTGTATAGAAGGACCCAGTATATATATTTAGACTTATCTTAAGGGCCTATTAGACTTTTTCATTTAAGCCTGGACGCAACTCTCCTTATACCGGATATATAATGTAAGACCTCACTTATAATGGAGTGTATTGATATTTGTATTATTTATTTATTTTTTATTTTTAGATGAAATAGTAAAAAGACAACTTTCTCTCTCTCTGGATATTACTATTATTATTTGTGTTTTATTTATGAATTTCAGTTGTGTTTAGGTCTTAGCTTGTGTTTATGTCTTAGCTTGTGTTTACGTCTTGACCTTTGTTTATGTTTTGACCTGTGTTTACGTCTTAGTTTGTATTTATGTCTCAACCTGTTATTACATCTTGAGTTTATTGTTTTATATCAAGAATTTATACAATATAAGATGTCAGTTCAGTTCTCCAGTAGTATCATCATCATTCGTATACTTAGATAATAAAATAAGAACTACTGTGAATAATCTAGATACAGGAACCTCACATACACTCTCAGAGAAGATTATAACGTGGAACTATATATATATTGTACCCAACTGTATATCATAATCGGAAATACCTCCTTCCTATACACTAAGTAAAGAGTTTATAATATATAACCTTATATGAATAAAAACTTTAATATCTGAGAAAAAATAAAAAAAAGACAAATTCAATGATTACATAAAGTTTGAGATAAAGAAAAATAAGGAAGGAACTATAGCCCCAGGTAACTTACGTGTCTCAGGTAATTGTCTTTCCCCTGAAGCCACTCTCCTTACCTTTATTGCTGTCCCCACCAACGGCTGATAAAAAAAAAAAAAACAGGATTTATAATGATGAATCTACGAGTACTTCATATGAAAGTTGAAGCATTTGAAGCATTTTTGGGAGTTTCTATGGTTTAATTTAATGGTTCCTTGAGGGTAGTATAACTGGTATAATTAGTTATATTTTTAGGGGTAATAAGCTGTGGTGTTGATTTTAAATTAGGGTCCTTAATTACCAGGGTTATTAAGCGCCTTTCACCAGGTTTTGGTTTATACAATACACAATGTTAAGACTTATAGATATTCTGTTTATTTTAGTTAACTTGATGACTTGGAGAGGCAAAGTAATAAATAAACAAATAAGAGAACGGCAATCTGGATAATAACATAAAAAAATAAATCTACTTCTTTCACTTGTATAATACCAAGCTTACGTAACTTCACTCAGGGATCATTACACTTCCTCACACATAAAGTGGTTGGAAAGACAGCCTCCAGTATCAAGGTCTACACTCTACAGTCTGGCTAGTGTCTTGACTTACACTCGTCCTTGGGGTGACGGGATATCTGCCTGCCTGCCTGTGAAAGTTGAGTCACACTAGAGTTGTGTTTCCAGGGCGTGGTACCTAGGCCAGTGAGGGTTGTTGCCCCCCTGGCTTATGAAGATGAGCGTCCTGCCCTTTATAATGATAATGGTGATGATAATATAATTAAGGGAACCAGACGCTCAAAATTACTCCCAAAATCCCAGGAACCAGCTGATAGTTGTGAGATTAAATGCAAATTAACTTTAACAATTAATTAAACATAGTAATTGTGTTAATGATAAAGAAAAAAAAGAGGATAATTATGTTTTAATAAATCGTAAAAGAAATATAAGCGACGATAAATCACCATCACCAGACTGTAGATTAACCATTCAAAAATATTTCTCCATTTATCATTTACTTTTCACCACCCATTTATCAACTAAAATCTTCCTTCATTAACATCCACTTTCACCCATAACCATCCAATTACTCTTCCCATAAACATCCTCTTCTTTCCCAATTTTCCTCTCCTTATTTTCCGATTTTTCGCCAATTTTCATACAATTTTTCGCCAATTTTCATCCAATTTTTCGCCTATTTTCATCCAATTTTTCACCCATTATTTCCCAGGGATTTACGTGACCTGAGGGTAAGATAAAACACCCCGGGCGGTCAGCATTATAATTACTAAGGCGCAGAGGTCACAATGGGACGGCCAGAGGGAGGGAGATAGGGCGGCAAGAGACGGAGACGAGAGGGATAGGGAGAAGAAAAGGAAGGGGAGATAGGGAGAAGAAGAAGAAGAAGAGAGGAGAAAAAGGGAAGAGAGAGATAGGGAGAAGAAAAAGGGAGGGGGGATAGGGAGAAGTGAGGTAGGGAGGGAAGATAGGGAGAAGAGAGATAGGGAAGAGAGAGATAGGGAGGAGAGAGACAAAAGGGGACAGAATGAAGAGAGAGAGAGAGAGAGAGAGAGAGAGAGAGAGAGAGAGATATTATAAAGAACAGAGATAAGAAGGAATGAAACAGGAAGAAGAGAAACAAAGAGGGAATGAAGAAGGAAAGAGATAGAGAATAATGAAAATAGGGAAGAATACGAGACCGAAATGGAAAATAGGTCAACAATGTATGGATGAATACAAATAAGGGAAAAGAGGATTGGGAAATGGAATAGGGAAGGGAAGAAATGAGAGGAGAAAACCAAAAGGATAGGATAATGGAAGGAGGAAGTAAGGAATAAGAAGAAAAGACAGAAATTGGAAACACGTTCAGAAAATGGAATAAAAATTGTGAAAAAAAATCGAGGAAAATTAAGCTATAAAAAAATAAAGAATGTGATAAATTGGGAGATTAGATAAATAGGAAATGAAGAGGAATTGGAGGAAGATTTTTAACATAATAGAAAAAATAATAATAATCATAAGAGCTATTAACAGTAGTCAAATATCTTTCTTAATTTTTACATTCCTTCATTCTCCTATATTCTTCGTTATTTTCTTCCAATCTTTTTAATTCCCTTCCATTTTTTCTTATTCTCTTTCATTCTTCTTCATTCTTTTTTCATTGTATTTCATCTTTTTTGAGTCAACGTCATGAAAAGCAGAATGTCAGATTCTCGTTTGGTCTTAGGAATTACTTTTTTTTTTTCTTTCGCATACCATTTTCTTTATTAGCTCCGGGTACCATTTTCTTTATTAGCTCCTGGTACCATTTCCTTCGTCGTTCTTTATCACTCTTAAATAAACTCCTACATCACCCAAGAATATTATCTACTAAATTTCTCTGGAAGGTCTTTTTCAATATTGCTCTAAGATATTGCTCGCTTTTATTTCCTCGGGATGAAAGTGATTTTTTAGCATTATTCTTGTAATCTTTTCTTTATTTATCATTCGTTTGGGAATATTGTCATTTTCGTTGTATTATTGTTTCTACTTTGTCTTTATTTTATATTTAATCATCATTATTACACCCTATTAAAGGATGTTTATTTTTCTTCATAAATTATAATAACCTCCAAGAGTTCATCTATAACTTATAACGCTATAGAACTCCCTGTCATATATTGTTTCTCCGATGTTATATAACTTTTTAGAGGACATAAATTTCTTCCTTGATATATAAATTCTAGTCTTTCTTTAGGAGACGCCGCCTCAGTGAACAGATTTGACAATAATTCTCTTTTGATCTCTCGTTGTGTCTTGTGTTTGCATAGAAAAAAGAACACGTTTATTTTCATTATTTTTATGATATATTCCTCTGTTGTGTTAGGTTAGGTTACGTTAATTCACTTAGATTTCCAATGTTCTTATGTTCTTATGTTTCACTCTCTCTCTCTCTCTCTCTCTCTCTCTCTCTCTCTCTCTCTCTCTCTCTCTCTCTCTCTCTCTCTCTCTCTCTCTCTGCCAGCTTCATAGGAACACAGGAAACATCCTCAAAGAAATTACATAAATCACTGTACCTAAGTATGGGAGACAAACATTATGGGAGGTACAGTATAAACATTATGGGAGGTACAGTATAAACATTATGGGAGGTACAGTATAAACATTATGGACGATAAACATATTATGGTGAAAATATAAACATTTCTTCTCTATCCCCTTTATTTTTTCTCCCACTCTCATCCTTCGTATACCACCTCTTCTTTTCTTCCCTCTCGTTTCCCGTTCCTTCTTCTTTCCCGAGTTACCTCTTCTTTCTTCCTCTATTCATTCTGCTTTTTCTCTCTATCTTTCCCTCTTCCTTATTTCTTTCCTTTCCCTTCCTGTTTTCTTTCTCATCCTTCTCCACCTCCTTCCACTAACCTTCTTATTTCCCTCCTTCCTGTCAAATATTTTCCATTTCTCTTTCTCCTTTGTGTGTGTGTGTGTGTGTGTGTGTGTGTGTGTGTGTGTGTGTGTTCTTCTGCCGATTTTTACACACACATGGAGATACATACACGCACACAAATGTACATTCAGATACATACAGAGAAATATAAACACTAGATAACATAAATGTACACATAAAGTTAGTCACAGGTACATACACACACACACACACACACACATACATACATACATACATACATACATAAACACATACACACATACATACATACATACATAAACACACTTACACGGTAAAATAAAAAAAAATCGTATTTTCTGTGACCTTTTTAGATTATATATAAAACAAGAAAACTACCCTAATCTAACCTATTTTAAACTAACCTAACCTAATCTAGCGTAACGTAACGTAACGTAACCTTACCTGACCTAACACAAGTGTCACCAATGTCGTTTTCCATTTCAAGGGTGTCCAAGTGTACTGAGTGACACACATTGGTGACACTTGTGTTAGGTCAGGTCAAGTTAGGTTACGTTACGTTACGCTAGATTAGGTTAGTTTAAAATAGGTTAGATTAGGGTAGTTTTCTTGTTTTATATATAATCTAAAAATCTGTTATATATAACCCTATAATTAATTTCTGGTAACCCTATAATTTCTTTCCAGTTAACTACACAATATACAATAACAAACACCTAGTCGAACATTAACTCCTAATAATAATAAAACCAGAATTACTACTCGGAAATAGTGTCTTTATTCACATGCAATCGAGTAAATTGTCTGCTCTTAAGACCAATTAGGATATATTATTTACATTATTAAAGTTTAGTGAGTCTTATTGACCCCTTGGCACTTGCAGCTTTCTAGTTATTAAAGAGAAGAAAAAAAGAGTTGGTTTTGTTCACTCTTCTTATATGATAACTTTGTGAACATGTCTACGAGTGTTACTTGTTTGAGTGTAACTGAGAGATCCTTTTTTTCCTGAGTGAGTGAGTGAGTGAGTGAGTGAGTTGTTCTTAGTCAGTGAGTGAAGGAGTGAGTGAGTGAAAGTTGTTCTTCGTCAGTCAGTGAAGGAGTGAGTGAGTGATAGTTGTTGTTCGTCAGTCAGTGAGTGAATGAGTGACAGCTGTTCTCCATCAGTTAATGAATGAGTGACAGCTGTTCTCCATCAGTTAATGAATGAGTGACAGCTGTTCTCCATCAGTTAATGAATGAGTGACAGCTGTTCTCCATCAGTTAATGAATGAGTGACAGTTAATTTTTGCCAGATAGTGAGTGGAAAACTAGTTCTCCGTCAGTAACTGATCGAGCTATATGTAGTGACAGTCACGTATAAAATTACTTCCGCAGTTACGTAGAAGCTTGAAACATAACTTATCATTCGTACGAGTTTAAATCCCAAGTGACGAAGATAACTGCGGCTCTATGTTACATCAAGGTTACACTAGGCACAAAGTAATTAAATAGATTAAACAACCAATAAGTCACTTCACATAACATAAACAAACTGGAAGACAATAACAGTATGTACAGGGAGGGAGAGAGGGAGGATAGGAGGCAGGGAGAGAGGGAGAATAGGAGGCAGGGAGAGAGGAAGGGAGGTTGTGTATGGGAAGGCAAGGGGTAGGAAGAGAATTAGCAATGTTATATAGAGTTGGTGTTTAATAGTCTGCGATTTGCTTTCTACACCACAATTTTTTTTTTAGTTTACTTATGAGGCAGACGCAGCTTACACGCCCCCTCCCCCTCCCTGCTTAGTTCTTTTTGTCCACATAACGCACCTGGGAGAGAGAGAAGCACTTAGGTCCATTACAACACGAAATTACGGTCTACAGTGGTAATTTAAGTGAGTTTTCTACATTACCAGACGTGTGTATGTTTCATGTAACGTGGTTGTGTTGTGGTGCGTATGTTGACGTTGTTGTTGTGGTTGTGTTGTGCATATGTTGTGGCCTCTGTACAGGTAAACACTCACACCCTCCCCCAGCCTCTGTACAGGTAAATGTGTCATGACAGGTAACTGGTATTATCAGTAAACCACATGTTGCAGTGTTGCAGTTATTGCCGTGTGCAGTGAAAAGGATTATGCATTTTTCCTTCTATTATTTTATGTAGTAAATTAATTAACTCTCCCAAAATATAAGCAGAAATGTTCGTTCAGCCAGAGCAGTTTTATTCAATGACTTATCTAATGATTCTATGGAATACTAATGCAATAGCAACAACACCACCAACACCACCGCCAACAACACCACCATCACCACCACCACCAACAACAACAACAACAACAACAACACCACCACCACCACCACCACCACCACCACCACCACCACCACCACCAATCACAACCACCAACAACAACAACAGCAAACACAATAAAGCTCAATAAAAGCTATAAAAGGAATATTATAACATGAGAACAAAAGCACATTAAGGTGATATATAAAGTTAAGGGAGATTAAAGATAATTGACACCTGTATCCTAAGTTAAAGGCCTCTCAAATATGGCTCTAACTCCATCAACTTATACATACACACACATACATACACACACAGTCATACATACACACATACAGTCATACAAAGGTCTTCGTCACGACCCGGAATTAACTACAAAATGACCTAAAAAAAAATCTCGCATTACGTGTTGTTTCATATTATGTTTCTCGTTAAAGGTGTGTTTCAGTAGAGTGTAATGTTGCTTGTATGGGGTGAAGAGTGTGTTAGTAGAGTGTGAGGTAGTGAATAGAGTGCGTGATAGTTTATAATAATGTGTGAAAGTAATGATGTGATATGTGCTTTAGTGTGTGGTAGTAGAAGATTGTGTGAGGGTATTAGAGTGCGTGGGGGTACTAGAGTGCGTGGGGGTACTAGAGTGCGTTGGGGTACTAGAGTGCGTCGGGAGGGTACTAGAGTGCGTCGGGAGGGTACTAGAGTGCGTGGGGAGTGTACTAGAGTGTGTGGGGAGGGTACTAGAGTCCTTCGGGAGGGTACTAGAGTGCGTCGGGAGTGTACTAGAGTGCGTGGGGAGTGTACTAGAGTGCGTGGGGGGTACTAGAGTGCGTGAGAATCAGGGATCGACAACTACAGTGCTCGTACCTTGCACTGGCCACTCACTCAGTCACCTCACGCACTTCCTTGTCGTTTGATCCTGTGTTTGCATTGTCACTATTACTGTCACTTACTCAGCTGGATACACGCACTCTATTGCTATCTATCACGCACCTTAGTCCTGTCATTCACTCTACTACTGCCAGGCACTCAAATACTGCCAAGCATTCTAGAACCGTCACATACTTTACGGCTGTCACACACTCTACGACTACCACACACTTTACGACTCACACACACTCTACGACTATCACACACTTTACGACTCTCACATACACTCTACGACTACCACACACACTTTACGACTATCACACACACTTTACTGCTGCAACACACTTTACAGTCATACAAAAATTCAGCTTCACGAACAGAATAAATGTGAACGAGTATAGAAAAATATATGATTTTATTAACTTTAATTTGCACGGCTGACAGATGAAGACCGATAAGGTATTATTAGATGGAAAAAATAGACCCGACAATATGTGCGTGTGGAGGAACGTGTGTGCGTGTGCGTGCGTGTGGAGGAACGTGTGCGTGTGTGTGGAGGAACGTGTGCGTGTGCGTGTGCGTGTGGAGGAGCGTGTGTGTGTGTGTGTGTGTGTGTTGACTCTGATTGGGTGAAAATATAATGGGTGTTTAACTTATTTTGTTATCGTAGAGAGAGAGAGAGAGAGAGAGAGAGAGAGAGGAATAGTAGGTCATACTAGGGAAAAAAATAGTGTTTCTCCTTTTATGTATGCTACCGACACCCGTCAATTATTTTCATTCATTAACAACTTCATAATTATGTATTTAATTAGACTTAAAGGCTATGAGACTGAACTAAACATTGTGGGTTTTCTTTAAGTCTCTGGTGCGAATTTTAATGGCAAGATCATTTTATCCTAATTATTAACAAAATGCAACGGTAAGACGGTGTTCATCCTGGGTGACTTAAAAATTCCCTGCTCAAGCCAACCTGTCCTGTTGACGTCGAGAGTCGTTCCTTTAATAATTTTTCTCGATACTGTTGTTCCTTTAGGATATCAAGACTGAGAGGCGATCTTTTAGGATTTCGTAAGTCAATGAGAACAGCAATGTGGAGTTTGGGAGTTAGACTGCTCAGGTGGAAGGAATTTCGTAAGTCAGTAAGTTTATGAGTTGGACAGGAGAAAAAGTTTGTGTTTAGTTGATCAGAAAGGCTAAAAGAAAGATTTTTAAGCCACGGGCAATAGGCACGACCCATTATATGAATCGATCAGAATCGGAGCATAAAGTTCACTTACCTCCAAAAAATAAAACCAAGAGCAGCACAATTATCAATTAGCCAATCAGCAACTGTAAGAGAAACCTACCTGTGAACCAGTCCCAGAATACAAGCTAGATCTATCACCTGACGAAACAGAGGACTCGTTAATTAGTTAAAATCAACAGGTGATGATTGAGTTCAGTGTCGCCCTTTGAAGGTGAGACGCGACCTAACTATTGTTCCGATATCCAGTGTTGTGGTGTTGGTCAATGGGTGAGCCAGCGAGGAATAGGTGATAATTGCAGTTATGTAAATTACAGGTGTACAAGCTTGGGAGGTGTTTTAATTACAGGTATATAAGCTAGGGAGGTGTTTTAATTACAAGTATCCAAGCTAGGGCGGTGTTTTAATTACAGGTATATAAACTAGGGAGGTGTTTTAATTACAGGTATCCAAGCTAGGGAGGTGTTTTAATTACAGGTATCCAAGCTAGGGAGGTGTTTTAATTACAGGTATCCAAACTAGGGAGGTGTTTTAATTACAGGTATCCAAGCTAGGGAGGTGTTTTAATTACAGGTATCCAAGCTAGGGAGGTGTTTTAATTACAGGTATCCAAACTAGGGAGGTGTTTTAATTACAGGTATCCAAGCTAGGGAGGTGTTTTAATTACAAGTATCCAAGCTAGGGCGGTGTTTTAATTACAGGTATATAAACTAGGGAGGTGTTTTAATTACAGGTATCCAAGCTAGGGAGGTGTTTTAATTACAGGTATCCAAGCTAGGGAGGTGTTTTAATTACAGGTATCCAAACTAGGGAGGTGTTTTAATTACAGGTATATAAGCTAGGGAGGTGTTTTAATTACAGGTATCCAAACTAGGGAGGTGTTTTAATTACAGGTATATAAGCTAGGGAGGTGTTTTAATTACAGGTATACAAGCTAGAGAGGTGTTTTAATTACAGGTATATAAGCTAGGGAGGTGTTTTAATTACAGGTATCCAAACTAGGGAGATGTTTTAATTACAGGTATATAAGCTAGGGAGGTGTTTTAATTACAGGTATCCAAGCTAGGGAGGTGTTTTAATTACAGGTATCCAAACTAGGGAGGTGTTTTAATTACAGGTATCCAAGCTAGGGAGGTGTTTTAATTACAGGGATACAAGCTTGGGAGATGTTTTAATTACGGGTATATAAGCTAGGGACACATATCAAGAGGTTATTCTGATATACCATATATTTAACGCCAGCTACCAACCTCTTCTGTATAACACAATCCAGAAGGACGAGAATTCCTATATTCACTGATATATGATAAACTGTCCGTGATACATGATATACTGTCCGTGATATATGATGCACTGTCCGCGATACATGATACACTATCTGTGATATATTATGCACTGTCCGTGATATATGATACACTTCCCGTGATACATGATAAACTGTCCGTGATGCATGATAAACTGTCCGTGATATATGATTCACTGCCCGTGATACATGATAAACTATCCGTGATATATGACACACTATCCGTGATATATGATGCACTGTCCGTGATATATGATTCACTATCCGTGATATATGATTCACTGTCCGTGATATATGATATACTGCCCGTGTTTTAAGAAATTCTCTCTCATGTTATACGATACACTGGTCCACTATGAGAGAATCTACTACTTGGAGACCAGCCAACTTTACCAATCTCTCTCGCCATTCCCTCTCTCTCTACTTGGCTACGTGTGTGTGTGTGTGTGTGTGTGTGTGTGGAGGTTCTTTCTCGATCCCTTTGTCATTATTGTGTTTGGATAATGAAAGTGGAGTGTCTAGTCTATAGTGTGTTGATCAATGATTGTTTGTTTGATCTCCTGTTTGTTCTTCAGTTTGTTTTCTTGTTTATTATTCCTGTTTGTTTTTTTCTCGTCTTTATGTTTGTTTTTGATCTTTTGTTTGTTTTTTTCTTTTGTTTGTATTCCTCTTTTGTTCTTGTTTCAGTCCTGATCGTTCTCCAGCTTGTTTATTTTTGTTTACTCTTTGTTTATTTTGTTATTTTCTGGGAGTTTTTTCTGTTTAAATTTGTTTACTTTCTTATTCTCTTAGTTGTTCTTCTGTTTATTCTTGTTTACTTGTTCGTCTGTTTATTCTTGTCTATTTTCTTATTCTTCTCCTTCTTTTCCTCTTTGTTCTCCTATAAATTACACGTCGCTGTTCATATTGTTGTCTCCATGTTCGTCTTCAATAACCAGAGAGTCCACACACACACACACACACACACACACACACACACACACACACACACACACACAGAAACACACATACACAGAGTAATGATAAGAGCTCCGTGACTTTGTGCTGCCCAAACTTACTCAAATGTTATCTGATGTAAGTAACAAAGAACTTGCACTCCTGTGTTTAATGGCTCTCCTGTTGTAGTTACTAAAGGCACATGAATCTAGGCCAGCGAGAGGAGTATGTAGTATGTTGTGTTGTCCAGTGTTAGTTAATGTTAGATTTATGAGGCAATAAATAGTGATTACGTTGTGTACTGTTTTCCTTCAGGTGTAAACGATAGTGAATGTAGTGTTATTATTTGTCCTTTTTTGCGCAATGTATATAATAATGTTTAAAACACATCTGTTATGGTAGTTACGATAGGCATTGACACTATCAGAATCGGTGTCTAATGTTATTAATGACATCAAGATATTATGGATACCTTGTCTGGGGCCTCCTACTGTACCATAGGCGAGGGTTGAGGTATACGGTGACTGGTGGGAAGAATAAGTTCATATATTTTCCCAATTGGAGAGGAAACTGACGCTCCGACAAAACTAGGGAGCCGGAAAGAGAATTTCGAATGCAGTTGAGAGTTTCGTTTTCCCCGAAACTTTAGGAGAAATAGCTAGTGGTGGTCTACAGCCTGTAAGTGACTCGGGGGAACTGCCTTGAAATAGCCCTGCGGTATTCAATTGTTGCCGAGAATTCAGAATTGATACGAATTTCTCTTTTGCTGGGAGTCGGGTTAGTGTGCGATTCTTGTACCCAGCGCCACCAAAGAATAAACGGACTGATGTTGTCAAAACCAAACTGCTTTTGTAGTGACAAGAAAAGAAAGCGGTTTTAGCAGCCGGAATATCCCTCGGGGTAACTGAAGTGGAATTGGAATCAATCCTCTGTGGGAGTTCAGAAAATACTCTGTCAGGAACCGATACTTGGAACTTGTAGGAGAAAAGGCTGTCGAAAACTTAGTCCTTTTTCTCTTTCTCTTCCGCCTCCTCCCCACCTCCACCTCTTCTTCCTCCTCCTCCTCCTCCTCTTTCTGGATCCCGAGGCTTAGGTCAACTTTACTCGAGATTTGTTGTTTCCTGGAAGACAGATCATTAGTATTGCACAATATATATCTTAAGAAACTATTGGTTGGAGGATCCCACAGTATGCCGAGGTGGTCTCTCTTGTGTCTTTATTATCCGAGAAGAAAGCTTTATTTTACTAGTTTCGGTTTTATTAATTTATTTTCTGAATAATTTGACTTTCTGAAAGTTATGTTGGAATAAACTAGTCTTAAAACTGTTTTTTTCTTTTTTCGGTTTATTTGTTTATTTGTTCTTCTTTAGTTTTTAGGAACTAATCTCAAAATTGATTTCCCCTAAAAGGATTTCATACGGAAGGTTTAATTTACTTATACTACTGTTCATTTACGCTGTTATCGAGGTAATGTTGACTCAAGAGAACCTATTATTGTGAGAGTGGTGTAGGATACTTCAATAATGATGCATAACTGTTATATATATATATATATATATATATATATATATATATATATATATATATATGCTGATAACCATATACCTAGATCACGCGCACCTACAGTGATTTACTTATATATATATATATATATATATATATATATATATATATATATATATATATATATATATATATATATATATATATATATAACAAACAGCTCAGTGGGCCTCACGAGTGGCCATCCATCATCTCAGTGGGCCACATGAGTGGCCCTCCATCATGTCAGTGGGCCACATGTGCACTAACCATGACCCCACGAATAACCATAAATACATTTAACACAGGCCGAATGATTCATATTAAGTTATAGAACAGTTTATATATTAATAGAGTTGTCATCTTCATGTAATAAGAGCAAAATAAACAAATATTAGTACGTTCAGTTTACCGCCTCCCACATTACACTACAGTACACCTGAGGACGAAACTGGGGAGGTGGGGCGGTGTACGGTATCTATTAACGATTGCCTTACAATGTATCATAGGTAAAAACCACTGACAGTAGAACACCGAGTTGACTATGAAATGTTGCCTTATTAAAACACAAATAGACTTACTTTGTGTGAATCTAAATATATTAAGGAATTAACTTAAATTAATAAAAATTATCGATGAATTATCAAAATATTATTAAGAAGTATGTTAGGAGAAATTCCACTACATTACAAGAATACTCAATAATTCTCAGATATACGATAAAAGGTCAAATCAACGTCTCTTCTTGTATGATTCTCTCGTCTGTGAACGATGGTCTGGTGGGCTGCTCTCTGAAGCGGCCCACCAGACCACCAGACCAAACTGTACTAGACAATAAAGATGTGGATAATACAGGAGATGGAGGTCAATAACACACAACATAATAACAAACAACACGGAGAGACAAAAAAAAAAACACTAGAAAATAAATTGAATGATAAATAACGTGTAAATGGACAGATAAATGGAAAATGAATTATAAATTTAATTAAAAGGCAGAGGACACAAATTACCATTACTGTTTACACTAAGCTGCGTTAGTGAGGTTGTCGTTATATCACAGGTTCTATCATCTCTCACTGTTCCTCGTTATCTTACTGTAGCTCTGTAGTAAACAAGGTGGTTCATGGTTCACTTTGACCAGTGATATACAATCAAATGTTGTTGATTACACTGACCGTGTTTACAACCTGCGGAGATCAGTGTATTTAGTGCGCTTCCATGGCTGACTGTTATTGTAGTTAGTGCACATATACTCTCTCTCTCTCTCTGATATATATATATAATGGAAACGTGAACAAGATGAATCTCCATAAAACCACACAAGAAAAGGGACACACACTGGAGAACCTATCCTAACCTAACCAAACCTAACCTCGCCTTACATAACTTCATCCAACTTAAACCTAACCTAAGCGTGAGCGAGAGCCAACTTGGAGAACCTAATTTCTCGTCCATCGCCAGAGACAACGAGACAAGATTTATCCGTACTGATATGATTCCAGTCAGTCAAAGATCCAATCAGTAAAACGTCAAAAAATAAACACTAGACTGATTATAAACACAAAGACTTATAACTATGCTTCAGGATCTCTGTGATTAAGTGAAGGTTTGGTGATTACCTTGTGTGAATCAATCAGCGTGTTGCGGCTCTCCCATTAACACATCAATACATCTCTCTCCTACCTTGTGCTCACCTGTTGACGTAGACACTGTTATCTCTTAATTGTGGTGCCATTGTCTCTTAACTTGTGTATTGTCTCTTATATCGTGTGTGTGTGTCTCTCTCTCTCTCTGTCTCTCTCTCTCGTATAGTCCTTGAAACCTATTGTATTTATCAGTCCCCAAGTATCCTATGAGAGTCCTTTTGAGTCCAGAATCCTGTATTTTGTTCTTTAATTCTCTGAGAGTTCAGTCATCTTGTTACGTAAATAGGTTCTCTCACCGCAAGTTTTACATATGGGTTAAGTTTAGTTTAGAACATAAGAACATAAGATTGGAGGAAACTGCAGCGGGCCTATTGGCTCATACTGGGCAGTCCCATTTACACCCAACCCCTATTGCTCATATGTCCACCCAACCTATGTTTGAAGCTGTCCAGCGTATTCGAGTTAATGATGATGTTTGGTAACTTGTTCCACTCGTCCACTACTCGATTTCCCAACCAATGTTTACCTATATCGCGCCTAAATCTAAATTTGTCTAATTTAAAACCATTGTTACGAGTTCGCTCCTGGTTGGATAGTTTGAGTACCTTTGTAGTGTCCCCTTTGTTTATCCCTGACTTCCATTTATACACCTCGATCATATTGCCCCTCATTCTACGTCTCTCGAGGGAGTGCAAATTAAGAAGCTTTTTACCTGTCTCTTTACTCAAGGTTCCTAATGCCTGGGATTAGTCTTGTCATTCTCCTCTGAATTCTTTCTAGGGATTCTATATCCATTCTGTAATACTGTCTCCAGAATTGAACTGCGTAATCCAATTGAGGTCTCACAATCGCAAGATATAGTTTCAGGATGACCCCTCTAGTCTTGTAACTAACACTCCTTTATATGAACCTAAGTACTTTATTAGTCTTGTTTCGAGCAAATACACATTGTTTACTTGGCTTAAAATTCCTACTTATCATTACTCCTAAATCTTTTTCACATTCGGATTTCTCAATGACATCGTTGTTCATCTGATATCCGGTTTCTCTGTTTACTTCTCCTAGACTAAGTACTTTACATTTGTTCACATTGAATTTCATCTGCCATTTTTCAGACCATTCGAAGAATTGGTTTAGATCTTCCTGTAGTTTTGCTGAGTCCTCGTCAGATTTAATTACGCGCCCTATTTTAGTGTCATCAGCAAATTTACTTATGTTGCTGTCTACGCCGATGTGTATGTCTTTTATGTCTATAATAAATAATAATGGTCCAAATACTGAGCCTTGGGGTACTCCACTAGTGGCGTTACTCCAATCAGATTTAGTGCCGTTAATGCTCACTCGCTATTTCCTGTCCTGTAACCACGCACTAATCCATTTTAGAATATCTTCTCCAATGCCATGAACCTCCACTTTTCTTATTAGTCTTCGTGTGGGACTCTGTCGAAGGCTTTGCGAAAGTAAAGATATACCACCTCACTCCTCGCTGGGTCCTGGGTGGTAACATAGAGGAAAACATCATATTCAACAAAAATTTTCGGATTAGTTGCAGATCATCTCTCTATTATACATGTATATCACCTAAATATTATCCACCTTAACGCTAACCTAACCAAACTTAACCTAACCTACTCAGCGTTAGGATATCTATACATCAAGTGAGGTAAGCTAGGAATATAATCAATTATCAGGTGAACCGAGTTTTTCCTATAATTAGAGTATATATAAGTTGATGTTATAACGTATTACTAGACACTAACAACTAAAGTCATTGATAAAAAATAAATAAATAAGTAAATAAAATAATACTAAGTGTAACTACGTGTGTAAACAATAGTAAACACAAGGTATTCATCCGCGTCGTATGTTGTGTTATCTGGATCTAGTTTATCTATATAATGAATCAAAGAAATTAACACGAAAATAAATTCCATAGAGCAAGGAGCAATGCAAACAAATAGATAAACAGACACGTACAAATTAAATATGTTGTTTTCTTTTTCTGTCACCTTATTCTCAGCTGTAACACAAGAAATGACAAAACAAGATACTATTTTATTAATGAATGAGAAACTGACACGATCGTAGGTGTGTTGAGCTCAGGCGTGACCATCCCTCCCCCACGTAGTAGTAGGAGGAATAGTAGTAGTAGTAGGAGCAGCAATATTAGTACTGATGTGTTAATTTAATCTTTTGTTATATTTTCCTTTATTATTTATGTCGTGTGCGGTTCAGTCCTCAATTCTGTGAGAGTCGGCGACCTTCAACTCTGAAAGGCCGAGAGCTTTAGCACCACCACCACCACCACTACTACCACTACCACCACCACCACATTTGTAGATTACCCTCAGGACTCTCTCCCCTCGGCTGCACCTCCGCGACTCTCAAAGCTTCCCTTGGTTCCTACTGGACAAAAGTGCCTTAGTGTCTCTGGTTCACTGGCTTATATATACTATACATAACAATCTTTACATTAGCAATTAAAGCCTTTTATTTAAGCCTAATGCTTTATATTTACAATGAAGGCTTAATAATTACGCTTAAGACTTTATATTTAGGCTTTAATTTAACGCTAAAAGCTTTATATTCATATTTTGTGCCGAAACCATTAAGCAACTGAACGGATTATTTTTATCTCTTCAGGAACCTAACCTAACCTAACCTAACCTAACCTAACCTAATCTAATCTAATCCAATGATTTAGTCTCAAATGTTAATACTTGATTAGCAAATCTAAATAATTTAGTTTCAGGTCCGAATAATTTATAAAAATCCAAATAAATTTAACTCTAAGTCCAAATAACTGAATTATCAAGACCAAATTATTTACTCATAAGTTGTAATATTATGTTAAAGCCTGAAGGGTAAGTCTCCACAGATCCTTACAGCGGCAATGAATACGTGATGTGAAGCCTTTGGCAAAATATTGAAGAATGCAAGAAGCAGTCTAGCGTGATAGGCATTATACTAGAGTGAGAAATATCGAGTGAGGGAGCGTCTATGATCCTGGAGCATTATAGATGGTTGTTACTTTACATATGATGTGAGGAGCATTATAGGAGGATGCGTTTCTGTAGGATGATGTTGATTTTTGTCGGCAGGTGAGTATTGTAGGATGGTGGGTGTTGTAGGATGGCGGGTGTTGTAGGATGGCGGGTGTTGTAGGATGGCGGGTGTTGTAGGATGGCGGGTGTTGTAGGATGGTGGGTGTTGTAGGATGGCGGGTGTTGTAGGATGGCGGGTGTTGTAGGATGGCGGGTGTTGTAGGATGGTGGGTGTTGCAGGAAGGTGAGTGAGAGTTTTGGGAAATTGGTGTGCGTTTATACCCCCCCATTAGTGTAACAACTTTTAATCGCTTCACCAGTCAGGCAGTCAGCGGTGGTTTGTGGTGACGGCGGAGAAAATTCTTAGGGAACTTGTACCTGATTTTCGAATTTCTGACTCAACTGATAGATGATTTTTTTTTCTTTAGCTTTTCTGGGGATGATGTTTTTTCTTCTTGTCTAGTGTAGGTTAAATGCTGTGTGTGTTAAGTTAATTTCTACCTCTTCTTTTTAATTGACTGGTGGATGTTTTTAACTGTTGAGGGATGTTTTTTTTTTTTCATAGGGCTTTAAAGCAATTATTCAATAATTTCTCGACGCCATTAAGTTAAGACTAAGTTGGATTATAAAACTTAGAGTCTAATTCTAATTTTTTTTTTATAGAGAAATGAAAGTAGTATTTTTTTTTTTACAGTGTTTTATGTGTATAAGAGAGGATAAAGTATTACTGTAGTTTGGTAACACGAAGACTTTTATGGACGGTAAATTTTCATACATAAAAAATATAAAAAATACAGTAATACATAGATAATAATTCTGTATTATATAAACAGTTCCTTTCTTGGTTAACTGGTGAGCTGTTCGCATATGTAATCAAAGTATCAGGAATTTAGTTTGCGTACAGATGTTAATAGTGAATTAGTTTGTGTATAGAGTAACACGCTATTAACATCTCTTGTACAGACTCACAAAGACTCACAAACATGATGGTACCGAATCCAAACACCTGAGATAGAAGAAGACTCCAGCCAATCCATCACTGCTCACCTCACCCACCCCCCTCACTGCTCACCTCACCCACCCACCCCCCCCTCACTGCTCACCTCACCCACCCCCCCCCCCTCACTGCTCACCTCACCCACCCACCCCCCTCACTGCTCACCTCACCCACCCACCCCCCTCACTGCTCACCTCACCCACCCCCCCCTCACTGCTCACCTCACCCACCCCCCCCTCACTGCTCACCTCACCCACCCCCCCTCACTGCTCACCTCACCCCCCCTCACTGCTCACCCCCCCCCTCACTGCTCACCTCACCCACCCCCCCCTCACTGCTCACCTCACCCCCCCTCACTGCTCACCTCACCTTTCAGCCTATTAACGTGATTAGATCCAAGGCTTCATCATCATCACACCTAATTACTGCTTTTTATCTTATCAACGTTGCTGAGTAATCTTACCATAGTGCAGGTAGTGGGGTATTATTATTATTATTATTATTATTATTATTATTATTATTATTATTATTATTATGTTGCGACTGATGGATTATCGTGTGAATTTCCAGTCTGTTATATGCTCAACACACACACACATCTGATATGAGTGAGCTCTTAAGGGATTCATCTAATATATTGTTGAGAAAAAAAAAGTATTTACTTGATGGAAAGACAGCCTGTTCTTGGTCACTCTAGGACCTGTATAACAATTATTCTTTGATTTTTTTGTAAACTATTAGGTATTTTATTAACGTTTTGAAACCATTAACTGACATAAAAAAAAACACACTCGTAACTCCTTGCATCTCGTGTTTCATAATAACTCATAATATAAGAGTTATAATAATGAAGAAAGAGTTATTGTTTTTCGTATTAAATTTCGTAAAAAAGTCTTATAGGTTTTTAGGTGTTCACGAAATATGAACTGAATTTTAAACATTTCTGGAACACCTTCATATAATCAGATACATTTGGTTCACTGTGTTGGGGTTATAAAGTTAAAAAGGTTTGGACGAGTTGAACTTTAAGCTGTATTTGGGAAGTTAAAGATTTTAATAAGTAATTCATGAAGATTCTTTACAATTAGTTACAATAAAAACAATAATATTTGACTACGTACTCTGTGTGTATGTACTGTGTGTGTGTGTGTGTGTGTGTGTGTGTGTGTGTGTGTTAAGGATATGACCATTGACCAAATATATGTGAATGCTTTCTACTCCTATGTCTTGACCCAATCCTGTCTGTGTCTCTGTCTGTCTGTCTGTCTGTCACGTCAACACCAATACCGCTTCTTATACCTTGGCACAACAGGAGACAAGGTCACGCTACCAATTTCCATTTCATTTCCTCATTGAAGTATATAGGACATCAGGTTACTTGGGACGCGTCAGCCAAACACCTTTACCTGTCTCCTCGTCTCCACAGGTGATGGATGCTGTTGACGATTTATCTTAGTCTTGAAGCAACGTTGATTATGTCTTGGTTCATCTGGTAGATTATTACCTGTTGACAGATTAATTACAGGTATTTGGCGGAGAGTTAGATAAGTGTGTTATGTTTAATGGCCAGTGTGTGTGTGTGTGTGTGTTCATTCCAATTTACTACATAATATAGCCTATATCAAGATGCATCATTAGCTCTGTGAATGCCTCTTTTATCCATTTATGACTGGCTAACTAATTGACTGACTGGCTGGAAAATTGACTGATTGGCTGAATGGTTAATTGACTGATTGACTGAATGGCTAATTGACTGAATGACTGACTGACTAATTGACTGACTGGCTGGATAATTGACCGATTGACTGAATGGCTAATTGACTGAATGACTGACTGACTAATTGACTGACTGGCTGGATAATTGACCGATTGGCTGAATGGCTAATTGACTGATTGACTGAATGGCTAATTGACCGATTGGCTGAATGGCTAATTGACTGATTGACTGAATGGCTAATTGACTGAATGACTGACTGACTAATTGACTGACTGGCTGGATAATTGACCGATTGACTGACTGACTAATCTCTCGACACTAATGCATCTGATCACCAATTCTTCTTATTCCTTGTCTGTTTGTTTGTTGTTTATATGTTTGTTTGAAGAGGTAAACAAGAGTCTTTAAATAATGTTTGAATTTTGTGAATAAATACCGAGTAAAGACGCTACCTACCTATCTACCTACTTTTACCTACCTACCTACTTTTTACCTACTTACCTACTTTTTACCTACTTACCTACTTTTTACCTACTTACCTACTTTTTACCTACTTACCTACCTTTGAGTAATCGAGCTAATCTTTCCCCCTTAACTCATCATCCAAACACCGAGTTCTGAGTAAATGATGAATAACCGATGAATTGAAGGATTATATATGTGTATTTTTTTTATCCATCCATCCACTTTACTAATCACCAACCCCCCCCCCCCCTCCCTCCTTCCTTCC
The DNA here is from genome assembly GCA_958450375.1 of Homarus gammarus. NCBI lineage: Eukaryota > Metazoa > Arthropoda > Malacostraca > Decapoda > Nephropidae > Homarus > Homarus gammarus. The sequence continues at coordinate 463,746 of CAUDMG010002706.1, forward strand.
TTCCTTCCTTCCTTCCTCCCTCTCTCCTTCCCTCCCTCCTCCTCCTTCCCTCCCCATTCCCTCTCTATACTCCTTCAGGATAGTGAGTAAAAAAAAATTAAGATGAGTCTGTTTCTCCCTCTTCTTTAACACCAGTGGAAGGTTATATAAACGAGGTAATCAACAAAGTAATTTCCCTCTTCCTCCTTTTATTCTTATTCTTCTTCTTCTTCTTCCTCCTCCTGCTCCTTCGTCTTCGTCTTCACCCATATCCTATGAAGGTGGGGAGGGATGGTAGGGTCGTTCACCTAATGGGTCTTGCTCCACCTTCCTACACACACATTATTCTCATCCATTCTATTACACACACACACACACACACACACACTCTCTCTCTCTCTCTCTCTCTCTCTCTCTCTCTCTCTCTCTCTCTCTCTCTCTCTCTCTCTCTCTGGTGCAATATAAAATTACAATCCTAAATTCTTCTCCCCTCAGCTCCCACTCTCCTCCACCCTCACCCTTCTCCACCCTCACCCTCCTCCACCTTCACCCTCCTCCACCTTCACCCTCCTCCACCCTCACCCTTCTCCACCCTCACCCTTCTCCACCCTCACCCTTCTCCACCCTCACCCTCCTCCACCTTTACCCTCCTCCACCTTCACCCTCCTCTACCTTCACCCTCCTCCACCCTCACCCTCCTCCACCCTCACCCTTCTCCACCCTCACCCTCCTCCACCTTCACCCTCCTCCACCTTCACCCTCCTCCACCCTCACCCTCACCCTCCTCCACCTTTACCCTCCTCCACCTTCACCCTCCTCCACCCTTACCCTCCTCCACCCTCACCCTTTTCCACCCTCACCCTCCCACACCCTCCCTCACTCTTTCTCATCTCTCCTCCACCCTCATCCTCCTCCACCCTCACCCTCCTCCACCCTCACTCTTCCACACATTCTTGACCACCCTTCCCATACCAAAGACCACTATTTCCTCCCCAGACAGCGGACGTGGCCAGAATGTCCCTGATTTAGGAGTGTGTGCGTGCGTGCGTGAGTGCGTGCGTGCATGTGTGTGTGTGTGTGTGGAGGGGGGGGGGGGGAATGCGAGACAGGGAACCTATCCATGATAAGGTCGAACTATCTGGACAAGTATGAATCGACTGTATCAGCATCAAGAGATTATCATAAGGAAAATAATGTACAGAATAATATCGATAATTCTTGCAACATTATTTAATTAGTGGCTGATATTCCCTGTACATTATAGGTTGTGTAATAATGATAATTTTTTTGGTTAATATGTCCAGAAGATTCAAATATATTAATGTAATATTGATTTAATTCGTGGATAATGTGTCTTAAAGATTCTCTCAAGTCTTCATCGTTGCCCCAAATTTCCCCCAAAATTGTTGCAAGAAATTTATTTTTTTCGTGTTGCAGGAAAACAGAGCATCATTCTGCCTGAAGTGTTTTTGATATTAGTATGATTACACACACACACAAACACACACACACACACACACACACACACACATACTCACTGGTGCCAGAAGACAGTGTTTCAACATGTGTGAAGTTTGTTGATAAACTTCATAGTGTGTTCTCTCTCTCTCTCTCTCTCTCTCTCTCTCTCTCTCTCTCTCTCTCTCTCTCTCTCTCTCTCTCTCTCTCTCTCTCTCTCTCTCTCGTTACCTGTTTATGTATGCATGAATGTATTAATAAATCTCTATATTTATTCGTCTCTTTGTCCATCTATCTATCTAGTTATATATTTGTCTCTCTGTCTGTCTATCTATCGACTAGAATAATATGTGTGTGTGTGTGTGTGTGTGTGTGTGTGTGTGTTTAATGAAGTCATACTGTAGACTAACACACACTTGCATACTACAGGTTGTATGTAAGATCACCATCATCACTATCCCCATCATCATCATCATCAATAACACTACCACTACCACCACCATCACCACCATTACCATCACCACCATCGCTAATTCCCCCCTCTCTCTCTCTCTCCTCCACCAGGCACTGTGTAAGATCGCCGCCAACTACCAGAATCGGAAGATTGCCTGTGTTCCAGATATCCGGCTTGAGGATGGCTCCGAAGCATGGTGAGTCAGGCTGAGTCAGGGGAAGTGTTGAGTCAGAATGAGTCAGGGGCAGTGTGGAGTCAAGATGAGTCAGGTGGTAGTGCTGAGTAAGATGAGTCAGGGTAAGTCAGGGGCAATGTTGGGTCAGGATGAGTCAGGGGCAGTGTGGAGTCAAGATGAGTCAGGTGGTAGTGTTGAGTCAAGATGAGTCAGCGTGAGTCATGGGCATTTAATTTTCCAATAAGAATCCCTCTCAGGCAACTAACATTTAAATAATAGACTACCAAGACCAAAACAAAACAACAAAACAATTGAGCATCAGCAACAGGGAGCACAACCTTCTCCTCGACACTCCGTCACTGTTTTAAAAGCATCGAACAACACTGAAAATCCATCTGCATATTACAAATTTCAATCGTTTATTTATTCGAGTGAGAAACAGGGGATCCAGGACTCTATTTCTTCTGATCGATTACCTTTTATCGTGTTTATGTTTTTATACAGCATCGAATACCATTGAAAGGGAGTGAAGACTTTAAGAGTTGTGTGTTATGGTTCAGGCGTCTATTTAAGAATCAAGAGTAAAAAAGGTATTCATATATTATTATACCAGATCTCTTTATGAAGTACACTTGTGAATTTTCATAATAAAGATATTAATAAAATAGCCAGTGGGAGTCGTTCAGTTAATAAAGACGTTAACATTTTATTGGTGACGAGGGTGACCAATAAATAGATCTATTTAGGAACAACCAATAAATAAAACATGATCTAGATGACCCCTCGTTCGTGGTGGATCAGTGACGTCAGTATTACGTCAGCACGATGATAAACACCGCCGTCTGTGTTTGTTCAGTGACGGGGGGAGAGGAAGATGGGAAGTTGATTTGGTTAATAATATACTGTACGTGGTTGTGTTACAAGTCTTTACGGGTCAAATAAGCACTACTGGCGGCCAACCTAATTAAACCATTAGATTTAGGGTTTTTTAGGATTAGGACCCATTAGGATTAGGTCTTTATATAAACCAGGACCTCATTCGGACTCTGCCCCAAGTTAAATGCTTAGGTTGATGGCTATTAGGACTGGGGGCCCAATAAAACTGAGGCCTTTCTAGTTATTGGTAATTTTAACACTTGATATTTGATGACCTGTTACTTAAAATACAAAGGGGTTCAATTAGTCCCCTTACCACAATAATTATCCCTACATGTCACTGTCATTACAACGTAGCTTAATTACAACCACAATGTAAATACCTTAAAACTGAACACAAGAGCATACACAAGTTAATAAAGGCCCAAACACGTTAATCAGCCCACCCACCACCTACTAACAACCTCTGAGAACTAATGAAAATACCTGACGGGTAATCAACGCGCCCCCGGGGATCTGAAGAGGAGGTGCTGGCGAGTTAGTAAAGAGGCAGAACTAAATGATGTTTTGCTCGTCGACGTTGTGATGTTTTAACCCTTGTATGACGTGATTTTAGATGTTTTGATGTGATGGAATGGGATTTGTAAACTGGGATTTATTCGTATTTTCTTATGATGAATTTTCGTTATTATTTTAGTTATTCAGAGTTAATATTAGTGAGGGGTGTGATTATTATTGTTTAGTTATTAATAGTTAAATTACTGTTATTTATTAGTTGAAAGGGATACCATCATTATATGTTTAGTAGTCAGGGATACGATTATTGTCTCAACATAAGTAAACTAGAAATTATCGTTTACATTGGGTAAAGAAAAACTACGGAAATATACTGATTTATGTATAGGAAGATAAGGCTCCCCAGAATACTTTGCTCTGTAGAATTTTCGAGTTTTCTGACTTCGATTTTAGGTTTGGTTCTTTTGGTTCCTTTATTTTTTTCTTTTGTCTTTTTGGGTTAGGTTAGGTTCACACACCGTGGGGTCCAGGGGCAGGATAGGAGGTTACGCCAAATTTTATTTCTTCCACCATTTTTTGGATGTTATTGATAAACTAAAGAACTTTTCTTCTTCTATTGAAAAATTTCGTACCTCGGCTTCTTAAACCGATCACCTGTTATTAATTTTTTTTTAAAGTTTTCTGCAATAGGTCGGGTTAGGTTAGGTCAGGTCAGGTTAGGTTTCGTTAGGTCGCGTTTCGTCAGTTTTTTGCGTGTTTTTACCCCACAATTTCCCCCATCCTCAAAGCTCTGCTCACTTTGCGCGATCAAAATTGCATATTTCAAGTGATATCGAAAAGTAAAAAAAAAAATCAAATAAATAAAAAAATATAAATTTTCGACAAACTGTAGAGTAAAGTATTTTTTCTTCTCTATTATCCTACATATAATTAAATATAGAATTTCGTGGTTGTCTGAATCTTTACTTTATTTACTTAATGGCGGTGGAGACTAACCCTGTTTACTCTGAGAAATTGGAAACTATCTTCCCCTTACTCAGAGGAAACTGTCAGTGATGGGTCAAGTAAATGCCGACACTCTGGACTATCTGTTCCTGGCTATTTTATTGTTATATATTCTTAGACTTTTATTAGTAGTTATTTAAGATCATTTAGTTACCGTATCATTCATCACCTTTAGATAATGATAATTTTCTCTCTCTCTCTCTCTCTCTCTCTCTCTCTCTCTCTCTCTCTCTCTCTGTAGTATAAAACAAAGAAACAAAACAAAACCACCCTTCTCCTCCTCCTCACTCACCAAAACAACAACAACAACAACAACAACAACAACAGTAAAACACTACCTCCCCCGCTATAGAATTTTGCTTTGTGCTGCCAAAACTAACCCCCCCCCCCCCCCCACACACACATATACATATATACATACATACATATTAGAGAGAGAGAGAGAGACCTGTACAGCTATATATAATTAAAGTAAGTATTAACAGTCATACAGCACAGGTCGACTTTGATATATCATAAACCCTCGTTAATTACTAAGCTTTTTTTCTCCACTTCCTTCCTGTTATATACCTGGGAAGCTTTCACTGTAAAGCTTATATATAAAACCTAATATTTTCACTTTCATCTGGCTATATATTAAACCTGGAAGCTGTCACTATAAAGCTTACCTGCATGTACCTGTATAGGTACCTGTAACACGTATGGATATAACAAGCACAGGTGATCAAATAGTCCCTCCCTGCACACCTGTAATAATAAAGAATATCGCTAATTACCTCAAATAATTAATAGTTACAGGATGCGTAGAGACTTTTTGTAATTTCTTATTTCTAACGAGCTCATTATGTGTTCTGCTGTATTGTATTTTGTAATGTATTAATTCTAACTAGTTCATTATATATCCTGCTGTATCGTATTTTGTAATGTATTAATTCTAACTAGTTCATTATGTATCCAGCTGTATCGTATGAAATCTTGCTAGGGTAGTGTAGGTGTATGGTTAAGGAGGAAATTCTGTATTACCTTAGTTGTATTTTCTTATGTCTGTTAGTGTGGTTTTAATGTGCAGTATGTCGTTTTGTTTATCTATATATCTTTCTGTCTGTATGTCTGTTTAAATATGCCTTCTTTTTTGTATATTTAGCTGTCTATGTGTGTTTATCTGTCTTTGTGTTTATCTTTACCTGTCTGCCCACGTAAACATCTGTCTTTCAGTATGTTTGTTTGCCTCTCTTTAAATATACCTGTCATGTCTACCCGTCTACCTATGTATAAGTATCTGCGCTTGTGTGTCAGTTCTTTTGTGTGTGTCTGTCAGCTCGTCTGTGTATCTGTCAGCTTAGCAGTGTGTACATATACAGACCAAGATGTTTACAAACCTAGCAAAGAGATAAGTAATGGCTGGATCACACACACACACACACACACACACATGGGTACGACCAACCCCCAACACGTTAGTTCAGTTCCTAACCCAGCAACCACGAGTAACATAACCAGGTGTTGGCGACTCAGGTTCTTACATACTGCCCGATGTGAAGTCAGAGAGCAACATTGATCAATACTAGGGGGGGGGGGGGGGGGGGTTGCAGGAGAAGTTTACCGCTGCAGTCAGATATCCTCAAATAGCTTCCACCTGCAACATTTACGTCACAAAACTCCCAGAAATAGTCCAGTTCAAGGAATCTTCACTAATTTGGACATATTTGTGGATGTTACTTTTTAAAGGTATGTGTCGTATTTTGTGTATACATAAACAATTTAATGTTTTGGTGGTGTTATAATCGTCTGGTTCATGTTGCGTAAAAAAAAAATAGTTCCAAGGCACATACAGTAAAATATACGGGTCTTGTTGATGATTTAATTAAAACTCTATGTAGATTTTTTATTCTTTTTTTTTTCTTGATGATTTAGCTCATTACAGATAATTTCCCTAATGTTTTAAAAGACTGTTTTATATTACGTACAAAATGAAGGCCATAGTATTTCATAAGTTATAGTTCCCAGATTAGCAAGAGTTTATATAAAAAAAAATACATGGAGAATATTTGTAATAGATCTGAATTAAATTTTGTGTTTTAATTCAACCAGAATATACGGTATATTTTGCGGACCTTTTGAGAATCTATAGTAACTTTAACCATGTCACTAAACCATTACCACACAAGGATGACAAGGAATGGTTACTGATAGTGTTAACTCAGGATCGAGAAAGAAAAACACGTGGGGGGGGGGGGGAGGAGTGGGGGGGAAGGAGGGGAGGAAACAATATCCGTCAGATCAGGAGAGGCGGTAACTTATTGAATCTCTGGTTAAAAATTTTGACTCTTGTTTTCATTCTGTCAATAAAAGATGAACATTTAGGTTTGCCGTATAAAAAAGGACAGACCGATATTAATATTGTCTTAATTTTTTAGTTCATATCTGTTTATAAAAATAATTACATAGACTATTTACTTCAGTATTTTTAATGACATTGTTCACTGACCTCATGAAACAAAAGGAACCATTGTTTTGTATTTTGAGATTTTGTTTCGTGGATGATATAAAGAATGTTGAGTTGGATGAAAGGTTTATTGAATCCCTATTTATCATTTCATATAGGGGGAGATAGACAGCACCAGGTGAGGTAGACAGCACCGGGTGAGGTAGACAGCACCAGGTAAGGTAGACAGCACCGGGTGAGGTAGACAGCACCGGGTGAGGTAGACAGCACCAGGTGAGGTAGACAGCACCAGGTGAGGTAGACAGCACCGGGTGAGGTAGACAGCACCAGGTGAGGTAGACAGCACCAGGTGAGGTAGACAGCACCAGGTGAGGTAGACAGCACCAGGTGAGGTAGACAGCACCAGATAGACAGAGCCATAAACTAGACCTTTTATATATACAGTACACATGTATCACAATTAAATAACTGAAATTCATGTTGTTTTCTGCCATTAATAACGAAATAATTACAACAAAATGACCGAATTACGCCCTTTTAGATGTAATGGATTTGGGGATTAGTATTGTTTCACCTTAATATATGTTGGGTTAGGTTAGGTTAGATTAGATTAGATTAGGTTAGTTTAGGTTAGGAACACGACTGTAACTACCACCATTCACACAAGAACACATTAACTACCACCATTCATACAAGAACACAACTATAACTACCACCACCAATCCTACACCTGTACAACTACTATTTATAATGGAAATATAAAAGTTTCTTTGACTCACTTACCGTCAACATATTTATTACCTGTGACGATTCTTGTTATTCTTCTCCCCAGCGTTGGACAAAAGACTCACACTCGCTATTGTTGAGGATCACCTTGGTTACCGGAGACGCCTCACACCTGTAGGTCCTAAGGGATACACACACACTCTCTCTCTCTCTCTCTCTCTCTCTCTCTCTCTCTCTCTCTCTCTCTCTCTCTCTCTCTCTCTTTTACCGATATCAAAGCCATTTTTTGTCCTGGGTAGTTGTCAACACTTTACTGGTACGAGGGTAGGGAGATGAGGGAGATGAGAGGTGAGATAAGGTGTTGGAGGGACGTAAGGAGAGGTGAGGTGAGGGAGGGAGGAGAGAGAGAGAGAGAGGATTATGGAATGAGTATACAGAGAAAATATGAAGAATAAAGAAAAGAAAGAAAAAAGAAACCACCAAAGAAAGAAAGAGGGAGAAAGAAAGAAAAAAATAAAAACATAAGAATTACATAACAGTGAAAGCAGACAAGGAAAGCCAGAGAACTAGGGAAGAAAAAAAATGCCTTTGTTTTCACACTTTGTTGTCATTAAGGCCTTATGTTCAGTACTTACCTCTGTTTCATGTATGTAAACCTGTCTATTAAAATGTGTTTGTTTATATATGTATACCTGTATGTATAGTTTAGCATACATAAAATATATATTTTGTATGTCAGTAGAGCTATATAGTCAGTGGAGTTAGTCACGTAAAGTTAGACAGTCAAGTAAAGTTATACAGTCAGGTAAAGTTAGACAGTCGGGTAATGTTAGACAGTCAAGTAAAAATATGACCAGCAAGTAAAGTTAGATTAACAGTAAATAAAATCTTTAGTAATGTCAGACGTTCAATAGAATAATTATATAGTCAGCAAAGTCAGCAGAGTGGAGACAGTGTTCAGGGTGTCAGACGAGTAGCTTCTTCCGTTTAATTTTCATGGCCAACGATGCACTGGCTTTCAGGTCACCATAAGTATATAAAGACGAATAAATAACAGAATAAAACAGAAAAGCCATTTGCATTTGCGCGTGTGTGTGTTTAATAATAATAATTAACGGTTTATTGAGGACATAAGAGCATAAGAATGGAGGAAACTGCAGCAGGCCTATTGGTCCATACTGGGCAGTCCCTTTTACACCCAGCCCCTATCGCTCATATATCCATCCAACCTATTTTTTAGGATATCCAGCGTATTAGAGTTAATGATGATATTTGGTAACTTGTTCCACTCGTCCACTACTATATTTCCAAATCAATGTTTACCTATTTCGCGCCTAAATCTAAATTTGTTTAATTTATAACCATTGTTACGAGCTCGCTCCTGGTTGGATAGTTTGAGTACCTTTGTAATGTCCCCTTTGTTTAGCCCTGACTCCACTTATTCATCTCGATCATATTGCCCCTCACTCTACGTCTCTCGAGGGAGTGCAAATTAAGATGCCTTAACCTGTATCTATACTCAATGTTCCTAATGCCTGGGATTAGTCTTGTCATTCTCTTCTGAATTCTTTCTAGGGATGCTAGTCCATTCTGTCGTACTGTGACCAGAATTGAACTGCGTATTCCAAGTAAGGTCTCGCAAGCGCGCTTGCAAGATATAGTTTTAGGAGGACCTCGCTAGTCTTGTAACTAACACTCCTTTGTATGAACCCAAGTACTTTGTTGGCCTTGTTTCGAGTGAATGCACATTGTTTACTTGATTTAAAAAGCCTACTTATCATTACACCTAAATCTTTCTCAGTCGGATTTCTCTATAACATCGTGGCAGCTAAAAAACTGAAAATATACAATAAACAGAGATAATATAAGCTACTTGATTGACAAAAGCTTTCAGTACAAAAAGAGAAGTAACATGGAGTGAACGTACAAATTAACTACAGATATGTAAGTGATCTCGGCAGCCGGCCTTGTAAACTGTCTGGGGAGTTGATCGCGGTGCCTTGAATGCCTTCCTACAGTAGAGAAGGTTTCACAACTTGATGCACTCCTGGTCTCCGATTTACACTTCCATGCCTTCAGCTCACAGGGTGTTGGGGAAGGGTTTTTGTTTCTCATTTGATGTTGGTAATTTTCATTTCTCACCTGATGGATTTGGGAGCCCTCGTTTCTCACCTGGTGTCGTTGAAATTCCTCATATCCCAACTGGTGTAGCAGAGCCTGGTGTCAGTGTGGTAGTGGTGGGTATTAAGTGGTCAGGTCTGGGGAGGTCGTGACTCCTGACCACGGGGAATTAACTTATCACCATCTAACACTTGTTTCTATTCCATGTGAGTTGAAATTATCACATGTATATCAGTTGTGGGTTGATTGACATTCTTTGTACTCTATGCTGGGATGATGCTGAGGATGTTGACAAATCCAGGTAGGGAGGAGGAGATGGGAAGGGGAAGTCCCGACAGACCAGGAGATAGCTGTCTCCATGGTCGACTGTAAAAGACCACGGCCGCCTTATTAGAGGAAGATATTGACATATTATTTATTCTGATATCTTGTATTGCGAGGAATTCTTTTCATAATCCCTCTAATACGGTATCTTAACCCCTTGAGTACGATGATATAACCCCTCGAGTACGATGATACAATCCCTTTAGTACAATAATACAACCTCTTAAGTACGATAACACAGCCCCTTAAGTACGATAACACAGCCCCTTAAGTACGATAACACAAGCCTTCATTAACCCGTGAACAACGAACAAATATCCACAGACCATATTCACCCACTGTTTTACTTATAATAAACAACCAAATTCCTTTCCAAGCATAAAACTCTTGAATAAATGGATTCCAAGAGCGCATTCTCGGTAAACAAAAGAGATCCCAAACCAGGTATAAATGGCTTTAAAAAACACCTAAATGCCACCTTACTGAGCCTTTTACCGCGTTTATAAGAGGCAGCGATCTCCCTCCAACACTTGGCTGGGATGAAGCACACACTAAGTCTCTCTCCTTGAACTCTGTTTTGTTTTTGTCTTTTTCTATATTTGTCTGTCTGTCTGTCTGTCTGTCATAGCTAGAGTAAGATACACTAAGAGTAAATTAAGTTACTAGAGAAATATATTCACTATAGATGAAGTTACATATAAAAACATATCAAACTAAAAAAAATTCCCCCCAAAAGCCACAAAATTCTGGTGTTTTGCAGAACCACGTAAGGAAAAAGGGGATTTAATTCTATAATTATTTTTGCTGAATATTTTAAGAGATGAAAATATCTTGGCGCCGAAAATTCAGATGAAATGGTTCGTGTGAAAGGTTAGGTTAGGTATGTGTATGTGTGTGTGTGTGTATATGTTTGTATGTGTGTGTCTATATTGTATCTACCCTTCTGTGTATGTATGAGTGTGTATGTGAATCGTTACGTGAAGAAGTGAAAGTAAGACCCATATGCCTTATGTCTTGCTATGCCTGATGTAGATACAGTATTAAGTTGTTGTTCTATAAGATACAATTAGAATAGATACGTAGACAGTAAACTATCCAAATTATCAAGTTACAGTAGAAAAATTATAAAAGTAATCGACCTAAAATATGAAGTTGTCGTACCAAAATATAAAGTTGTCGTACCAAAATATAAAGTTGTCGTACCAAAATATAAAGTTGTCGTACCAAAATATAAAGTTGTCGTACCAAAATATAAAGTTGTCGTACCAAAATATAAAGTTGTCGTACCAAATTATAAAGTTGTCGTACCAAAATATAAAGTTGTACCAAAATATAAAGTTGTCGTACCAAAATATAAAGTTGTCGTATCAAAATATAAAGTTGTCGTACCAAAATATAAAGTTGTCGTACCAAGAAGTAAGGTCAGTGTAGCCAACAACATCATCATAAATAATGTTGCCATAGCGGTGTCAGGGAGATGGAGACTTTTGGGGGCGACAGGGGTGTGGCGCCAGCACTAGCAATCAACAGCGTCTGATGTTTTCCCTTTGCGGTCTACAATGACACGCATATGGGGAAAAAACTACGCCACATAAACATTCGCCAGACTTATGCCCGCAGTGGCGTTGACCTTTGGTTGTTGAGTGCCTACAATATACTGCGTCACCTTTACATTATGCTGTCTTATGGTTGAATGCCATGCTGCACTGAGTCATCTTGGCACCATAATCTCCCGCTATGGTGGCACTGTACGGTCTAGCTTGTGAGTCTTGGCACTCTGCTCTCACCCTGTGGCCATGGAAGGAACTAAACCCCGCAGTGCCAGGACATACCTACTCTCACCACAGGCGGCACCTCCTTGGCACCCTGGCGTTAACTATTTATGAAGGAAAGTTTTGTCGTCCATCCTTACTTTTCATTGCGGTAGTTTTCATAATAATGGACGATGGGGTTGGAATTATTAGGGGAAGTGATTCTGGGTCTGGCTGGCATGAATACTTTTTTCTTGTAATTCAATGACAAAGTTTGTTCTTCTGTCATCATTGCATTATTATTATTATTATTATTATTATTATTATTATTATTATTATTGAGTAGTAGTAGCAGTAGTAGTAGTATTGTCATCAGTATTCCTTCGTCACTATTAAAAATGCCGAAGAACTTTTTTTTCATTAGCTACGATTAAAAATTAAAGATGAAATTAAATTCCGTCAAAGCGCTGCGCTTAATAACGATATTCCTGGCCTTACCGACCGTGTTTAATTTGAGAAAAATTGCAAAAATTTTATGACCGTTTCAGGGACGAAGTCGATAATGAATTCACGAAGAATTTATTTTTTTTTGGTTGATGCATACTGTATTTACAGGAAGTAAACTATTTTTTGGTATATATTTTGTTGAAGACTGTTTCGCCTTTGTATGTGTGTGTGTATAGTACTGTACGTGTGTGGTAAAAACTGTTTATCCTTCAGAGTGTGTTGCTGGAAATGAAGTTATTATAAAGTGATATAGAAAGTATTGTTTAATATTACGAATGTATTACAGAAGCTATTAGTAATTTGGCATTTGATCCAGGGATTATAAGATGATTTAATAAGTTTTGCAGAAATTGCAAACCACTTTCCTTGTTGCAGAAGTTTCGAACATTTGGCATCTATTACAGACCATATAAACAGTTGAGAAATATTTCAGGAACTATAAAATATTAGAATATGTTGCAGATAATGTAAACAGTTTGACGAGTATTGCAGGAAGCACAGAACACGATGCAGATAATGTTATCATCTTGATGTGTGTTGCAGGAACGTGTACAGCGTGTGGCGGACGGTGCTGGACGAGACGGAGAAACTGGGTAAGGCGAGACTGGCGGCCGTCGAGGTGTTCCAGCAGAATATATCTGAGGAAGCGAAGCAGACCCGGCAGAACAAGATCCACCTCGGGAAGAAGGTAAGTGAGGGAGGACAACATAGGGAACTTATTGAACTATGACGAGATTACCCGTTGATGATCGTCTCTTCTAGTTCAAGGAAAAGGGTTTAGAAGGAGAGAAAGCGCTTGGAGATCTTAGTTATGGAAGTGCAATAATTCATCATATCTTAATCATCTTGAAGACTTCTTAAATTTTACAAGGGAAGATCTATCCAATAAGTAAGAGGACTGTGGGGAAGATGGTTGCATTTATACTCGCTCTCCATCACTGTCCGTCTGTCATGCCTATGGGACCCAATTCTACTTTCTAACGTAACAACGTAACCTAACCTAACCTAACCTAACCTAACTATAGTTGGTAGTGAAAATTGGTCATGAGATGCAGATATCCAAACTAAAGGCCAAGAACTCTACACAACTCGGCTGTTATCCGAGTTCATAATTGCCTTTCTTGTTGCTGAACAATATCTGAAAACCTGTCCGCATCCAATCGCTGCCAAACTTCAGTGTGGCAATTTAGATTCATTTGAACCAAAAATAATTAACTCACCGACTGATCAAATCAAGGAAATTCGTAATGCTGTGAAGCCTCCCATCTGGTTGAGTGTTGGTGAAATGGTGTCAAAACCAGGCATAGGAAAATGACTGAGTAAATCACAACAATGCTCCTTCTGAAATGTCACAGAATCATTACTGTATACACACACACACACACACACACACACACCCTTTCGTCTCACGTCTTAAGTTAGCCATTATAATAGCTGGATAAACAACAACAACAACGACAACTTATAACTACTTTGTATATCACGAGGGAAAACATTTTTAAACTTTGTGTCACATGATCTCGGTAAGGAAATTAACTTTTAGTGACAGTTTAATGTGAGGTGAACGATGAGTGTTAGGAAGTCAGGGGTGTGGTGTTCTCAACCGTTAAGTCATATGATTTCTTTTGGAATCACAGAAGAAGGAAAAATCTTAAGTCTTTATGAGGCGGGACAGAGGATCATCAAGGAATGACAATCTTAAATAAGTGACCATATTAACATCATTGTAAGGAAGTCCTGTTATGGGGTGTACGACGCCGTTTACGATGACCTTCTTGCCCTGATTTTGTTTCAGGAATACCACCCTTTTGAAGCTCTGGAGAGATCTCGAAGTTTCGATAGTTTAAGTACAGCACTAGCTAATAATTCCCACCAGGAAACTTGTATCGAGACTCGTCCAAAGCTTCGAAAAGTGCAGAATTCCATGTGTTAAAGGCGATATTGCTGAAAAAAGACCAGGGCAAGAAGGTCATCGTAAATGGCGTCGTACACCCCCATAACCGTTCTTGCAATTGGCCTATAACCTAGGATATATAAACGACGGTAGTGTAATAGTACACCTGTGTGTTTAACAGTGATAGGATTAATAGTGAATATAAGGTGTAATAGTCTACTTCAACTATCCCAATTAATTTACCGGTATTTCTCTTTCTCTTTTCTCTTCTCTTCTCAATAGCCAGGCTCTCTCTCTCTCTCTCTCTCTCTCTCTCTCTCTCTCTCTCTCTCTCTCTCTCTCTCTCTCTCTCTCTCATAGCCAGGTTCAAAGATATTAAATTCTGAGCTGATATTTCACGGACAGGACACCTCTATGCCTGGTGTCTTTCAGGTGGTTGAAGAGGGAGAAATTGTGGTGATTCTCTTGGTGATGTGGGTGTCTGTCAAAGCTGTCTGCTGGTGTTGTGGGTGTGTGTTAAAGGCTGTCTGCTGGTGTTGTGGGTGTGTGTTAAAGGCTGTCTGCTGGTGTTGTGGGTGTGTTAAAGGCTGTCTGCTGGTGTTGTGGGTGTGTGTTAAAGGCTGTCTGCTGGTGTTGTGGGTGTGTGTTAAAGGCTGTCTGCTGGTGTTGTGGGTGTGTGTTAAAGGCTGTCTGCTGGTGTTGTGGGTGTGTGTTAAAGGCTGTCTGCTGGTGTTGTGGGTGTGTTGTTAAAGGCTGTCTGCTGGTGTTGTGGGTGTGTGTTAAAGGCTGTCTGCTGGTGTTGTGGGTGTGTGTTAAAGGCTGTCTGCTGGTGTTGTGGGGTGTGTGTTAAAGGCTGTCTGCTGGTGTTGTGGGGTGTGTGTTAAAGGCTGTCTGCTGGTGTTGTGGGTGTGTGTTAAAGGCTGTCTGCTGGTGTTGTGGGTGTGTGTTAAAGGCTGTCTGCTGGTGTTGTGGGTGTGTGTTAAAGGCTGTCTGCTGGTGTTGTGGGTGTGTGTTAAAGGCTGTCTGCTGGTGTTGTGGGTGTGTGTTAAAGGCTGTCTGCTGGTGTTGTGGGTGTGTGTTAAAGGTGTCTCCTGGTGTTGTGGGTGTGTTAAAGGCTGTCTGCTGGTGTTGTGGGGTGTGTGTTAAAGGCTGTCTGCTGGTGTTGTGGGTGTTTGTTAAAGGCTGTCTGCTGGTGTTGTGGGTGTTTGTTAAAGGCTGTCTGCTGGTGTTGTGGGTGTGTGTTAAAGGCTGTCTGCTGGTGTTGTGGGGTGTGTGTTAAAGGCTGTCTGCTGGTGTTGTGGGGTGTGTGTTAAAGGCTGTCTGCTGGTGTTGTGGGGTGTGTGTTAAAGGCTGTCTGCTGGTGTTGTGGGGTGTGTGTTAAAGGCTGTCTGCTGGTGTTGTGGGGTGTGTGTTAAAGGCTGTCTGCTGGTGTTGTGGGTGTGTGTTAAAGGCTGTCTGCTGGTGTTGTGGGTGTGTGTTCAGGTTATCTGCTGGTGTTGTGGGTGTCTATCAGGGCTGTCTGTTTGTGTTTTGGGTGTGTCAGGGCTGTCTGCTGGTGTTGTGAGTGTGTGTGTCAAGGTTATCTGCTGGTGTTGTGGGTGTCTATCAGGGCTGTCTGTTGACGCGACAGTGTCTGCTGGTGGAAGACAGGTCCATTATGCCTCCTAACTTAGACACAAATTGAGTTTCCTCCCAACAATTGACTTTTATCTTCATCATTACCTTCTACACGCGTGTTATTTTGGGGGAGGAATTTATTTTCGGAGAGAACAATAAGAATTAGCATAATTTTTTTCTCGAGATATTACAAATTTTAGATCAACTTTTAGATCACGTGCAGATTAGGCCCCCGCCCCCCTGCCCCCCGCCCTGCCCCCCTGCCCCCCGCCCCGCCCCGCCCCCCTGCCCCCCGCCCCGAGCTCGCCTTATAATTAAGCGCCTTAGCGTACATGGGAGGGGTTAGGTTAGGTTATGTTTGCGTCAGGGTGGTTAATCTTAAGTTAAAATAGAGGTTAATCTTCAGATAATCCAAAATTTCTCTTCTACTTGCCGATTTATATACATATTTTTTTTTACCAGTTTTTATTCAGACCATAATTCTGGTTTAGGGACTTGACTGATGGATACTTTTCACATGTAAGAGACAGTCAAACTTAGGCGTCTTATTACGACTCCAAGATGTCGAGTACTTTTCCTAATTGTATAAAGGATCATTCCTGAGTCTTTATGATGTCATCGATTTTTACGTTTATTTGTTATTTTTGTCGGTTCTTTTCGTGTGTTTTTTTCCAGTTATAATGCATGAGTTGAACGAAAATATTTGACTCACAGAGAGATGGAAAGAAATACCTCTCATCGTTCCCCCTTGACAGAAAATTTGAGAGCGTATTGTGTGTCCGACCGTTTCCTCTCCCACTACCTCCCTTCCTCTCTCCCTCCTTCCTACCCTCCCTCCCTCTCTCCCTCCCTCCTACCCTCCCTCCCTCCCTCCCTCCCTCCCTCCTTCCTTCCTACCCCTTCTGTCCTTCCCTTTCCTCCCCCCCCCCTAGCGATAATCTCCCTTCATGACAAATGTTTACTTAATACCTTATATTTTCACCCTACAGTTCGCTGACCAGCTGAAGGTGATCCAGAGCGAGCTGCAGACGCAGGTACAGGATCTAGACCGAACTAAGAAGATTTACTACGAAGAGGAACACGTTGCCCACGACGCCAGGGAGAAGGCGAGCGCCGCTGAGGAGAAGTAAGTTGAACGGCCTTGTTTGGTTGGCTATCAAACGTCACATTGTAAATATAGGTCATGCATACACGTTTGTGCATCTTACACTGTACATGCGCACACACGTGATTACATATTGCATATTTATATATACATCATACAAATATGTAAACATATATTGCAAGTTTTCTTTATACATTCACATATTCACATACCTATGCAATATTCATCCAGGCATCCTCGCACATGCACCTTCGTGTGTATGTGTGTGTGTGTGTGTGTGTGTGTGTGTGTTTGTGAATTTATACATAGAGACCTATAGCATAATTTCATAATGTACACTGACAATCAAAGACAGTGTTTAATATTCACACGTGACTTCTGGTGTGTGACGGTGCGGGTGATGATGTTTGATATTGTATGATGAGATTCTGTTGGTTATGATGTCAACAATAACGTGTTCAAGATTTTTCTCTTCCTCAAGTCCACTGAGAGCTGGACACTTGATCACCTGTGCAAGTCAGAGGTGCGTGGAGGATATAGGGATGTCATCTAGCAAGTGAGAAGGTAGTGATGAGCTAGTGCTTAGCTGCTGTTAATTTGGGTAGTGTAAGCTATACAAAGCTATACAATTAACTGACATCATACTGAACTTCCTTTACGGTCGATTGCTCTCTCTCTCTCTCTCTCTCTCTCTCTCTCTCTCTCTCTCTCTCTCTCTCTCTCTCTCTCACGACTGAATAAACGTAATATTAACTAAGGGTCGAGAATTACTCCATAAAAGATTATTTTTCAACACCAAAAAATCGTCTCTACCAACTAGTTAGAAGAATTATATGCATGATTGTATTGCGTAAATTTATATGTGTGTGGGTATGCTCATGTGTATGCGTGTACGTGTGTGTAAGCATATGAACATGTACAGTATCTCAGTCAAATACCTCACAGCATCAGTCACACAAGCCAATGCCTACCGACATAATATTGTATCATTCACACTTGTAGTTTCTTTTAGTCGCACTATGAAAGGCCTTCGTGACCGACCGACTCACTGCGACTAGTATTTCTTCCCTCGCCCACCACCTCCGCGCCTCAGGCAGTATGGTCAGACGCTCCCTAAAACACAGCTGTTTCCAATTTCTGCCCACACTCTGCCTCTCCTAGGTCTTGTGGGTAACATTTTCCTCTTTGTCATATACAGTTCTTATTTTCGTGTCTTTATTTATCGTAGGTTCAAAATTTGTATTTTAATTCGACTTGACTTTAAATTTACTATAATTGTTCAATACATAGTGATAATATAGGCCTTGTATAATTCAGCCATGTTGAGTAAAATATTTCATTGTTTTCAGAGTATGTTGTCTCAGGTGAAAGACTTAATATGGCTTAATTAAATATTTATCACTGTTTTAAGTTTACCAGTTAGATTTATTTTAAGTTTATGACAACGTCAGGCAGCTTACCATTAGGTTCCTAACATAACGTAATGATAATGATAATAATACCTGGTAAAGAAGAATTGTTTTCTTAAATTCACAATAGTTGTACAGTGTTAAAAACAAAGACCTTAAAAACGAAACTATACGACTTACAGAACCTGATCGTTGAAACACCGTATGATATCTTACCTGTTGCATCACTAATGTCAATCCTTTAGTCAGTCTTCAAGGTTCCATAGAAGTATCATAAATAGATGTTTATGGGTTAAGTTATCAAACCCGATAATTATGTATCCGAGCTTCGGAAGCCGAAGGAAACCGTCGGTGAGAGAGTGAGTTGAACTGAGGGTAAAAATCAATTCACAGGCCAGGGCCAGGTCCTTACTGTTTACATAGCCAGATTATAGGTCAGAGTCAAGAGGTCATCTGTTAGATCAGAAAATTAATTACCATACATCACTCGCTTCAGTATTAGAGAGAAAATGCTAGACACTTGCTCATAGTTTAATTACCGTGTGTCTAGTAATTATGTAAACATAATGAATGTAGTCCACATTTATATAAGTATTACTGTTTGTTAGACAGGGATTAATACACATAAATACGTCTAAAACAAGAACACAGAAGCTAATGTTAGAATATAAAGACCACCAAAAACATACGTTGATAACTTAAGCTGTGACACTGGCGGTAACGACGTGTCATCTTTGTTGATACTGACGAGGATAATGACGTTAATCTCTCCATTGTGGTGTGATTCAGGTGACGTCACGGTAAAGGTTAATGAGGAACTTTGAGGGTGAAGACACAGGTTTTCTCTGATGAAGGTTATAAGGTGGAGTGTTCGTGGAAGACTTGTCACTCAACTGAGAGCTTTAGAAACCTTGTGTACCTGATGATGGAGAACTTAGAAACCTCATGGATATATTAGAACGTGTGTGTGTGTGTGTGTGTGTGTGTGTGTGTGTGTGTGTGTGTGTGTGTGTGTGATCTAAACAAATTTTTCGAATGGTCTGAAAAATGGCAGATGAAATTCAACGTCGACAAATGTAAAGTACTCAGTATAGGAGATGTAAACAGGGAAACCAGATACCAGATGAACAACGATGCCATAGAGAAATCCGACTGCGAGAGAGATTTAGGAGTAATGATAAGTAGGAACCTTAAGCCAAGTAAACAATGTGTTTTTGCTCGTAACAAGGCTAATAAAGTACTTGGGTTCATACAAAGGAGTGTTAGTTACAAGACTAGCGAGGTCATCCTAAAACTGTATCTTGCTCTTGTGAGACCACACCTGGATTAAGCAGTTCAGTTCTGGTCACCGTATTACAGAATGGATATAGAATCCTTGGAAAGAATTCAGAGGCGAATGACAAGACTAATCCCGGGCATTAGGAACCTTGAGTATAGAGACAGGTTAAAGCATCTTAATTTGCACTCCCTTGAGAGACGTAGAGCGAGGGGCGACCTGATAGAGGTGTATAAGTGGAAGGCAGGGCTAAACAAAGGGGACATTACAAAGGTACTCAAACTATCCAACCAGGAGCGAACTCGTAACAATGGTTTTAAATTAGACAAATTTAGATTTAGGCGTGAAATAGGTAAACACTGGTTTGGAAACAGAGTAGTGGATGAATGGAACAAGTTACCAAATATCATCATTAACTCGAATACACTGAATTGCTTCAAACATAGGTTGGATGCTCATATGAGCAATAGGGGTTGGGTGTAAACGGGACTGCCCAGTATGGGCCAATAGGCCCGCTGCAGTTTCCTCCATTCTTATGTTCTTATGTTCTTATGTGTGTGTGTGGGTGGTGAGTGTGTGTGTGTGTGTGTGTGTGTGTGGTGTAGGGTGTGGTGGGGTGTGTGTGTGGTGTGTGTGTGTGGTGTGGGGTGTGTGGTGGGGTGTGTGGTGTGTGTGTGTGTGTGTGTGTGTGTGTGTGTGTGTATGGTGTGTGTGTGGTGTGTGTGTGGTGTGTGTGTGTGTGTGTGTAATCATTATCTCAAAGTAACACTGTATACAACGTACACACATACACACACACACACATATATATATATAAATATATATATATATATATATATATATATATATATATATATATATATATATATATATATATATCTTCACAAACTACATACATACAAACATACAATGGCACAAGTTTCCAGCAGCACACAGGAAGTGCCTCCAATAAGACCTGAGTGTGATGTACCTTATTAAACCTCACGACATAAATCACATTAATTATTCTCTCCTCAAGGAACCATCTAAGGCGCCATATTAACTCCCTCATGCCCCTCTGTATAAGGCTTACTTAGCATGCCATTAATAACTCGTCATACAACTTCACTAAAATGATTATGACTTACAGTTTGTTCCTCAATATAAGACCAGTTTCTAACGTTTTTTACATTCTACTTTTCATTCCGCAGTTGAGCATGTAATTATTTTAATGTTTTTCTTATTATTAATTATAAATCGTTATCCCTAAAATATTAAGCATATATATATATATATATATATATATATATATATATATATATATATATATATATATATATATATATATATATATATATATATATATATATATATATATATACATATATATATATATATGTGTGTGTGCGTGTTTTCATTGTTGAATTATATAGCATTTTTATGTAATCCTTTTGAAGAAGCTCTCGTGGCCTGGAAAACAAATACAAAATTTTGACAAAAATATTCTCCTGTTACATTCTGAGGTTACAGTGAATGTCAGGAGGGTATGGAATGTTTCCCATCACTGCCCTTATGAAGTTATGCATTTTGGAGGTGTGATGTATGTCAGATGGTGTATAATATCTTTTTCATCAATGACTTATTAAACTGATGCATTTTGGATATGTCAGATTGGTTCATACTGTACTCCATGAATGGTCTTTATATATATAAGTGGTCTTGTGTACTTGTATGAACATCAAGCTGGATGTGTGTATATTTCTCAGTGTACTTTATTAACACTAAAAGTGAGATGCTCCCGTGGGTGGCGGCACACTATTAGTCACACATACTAATACTGAGCATTCTTTTGTTACCTCCATAAAAATTGTCAAAATAGGAAATCGCATCGGTAGGTGTGAGTTAACTTTTTGTTTATCTCTCCACTGGATGTTATTTTATTGTTTTTTCTTGACTTGCATTATTTATATAAATATATACGTTCTTGAAAACATAATGACACCAATTAGTTTTTCTCAAGATAAAGGTGGAGGGTCGCCGCAGGGGACGAAAATAATGAGGCAGGTGTCATGTTACTTTAATTGGCAATAATATCAAATAAATTTAACAAGTACCTATATATATATATCTTGATAAAATCACACAGGAAAAGGGAAACAACGGAGCACCTATATATATATATATATATATATATATATATATATATATATATATATATATATATATATATATATATATATATATATATATAATGTGTGTGTTAAACATTGAAGAGTAAAATAAAAACCGATTATTTACCTGAAAATATAATGATAAGTAATTAACTGATATGAACATTTTAATATAATAGGCAATTCTAGTGACAATAAACTGAAGAAAAGCAAATCAACAAATAGTTTGATTGATATTGCATAAGAAAGTAATGGATAGCTTAAATGGCAACTGACAGAAGCATTTATAGTATAAGTAAACAGATACATATAAAAACAATGAAAGAATAACTTAGTGTGGTGTTACTGACCTTCCCAGTGTACTCCTGAAGTAACAACAACTTAAAATAGCGATAAGTAGTAATATTACAGTTAGTTGCTCTTTGTTTTATAAATCTATTTCATTTGAATGATTTTCTGATTTAATAATAAAGAAATGGAGACATACAAAAAATTAAATGATGGAAATATACTAGAATGGAAAACTTTTAACTCCTGAATATATTTTTTGTTCATTTGTATTATAAAAAAATGAAAGTATATACTGTACTGTATATATCTTGACTGCCACAGGTTGCCGCCCTCCCTCACCGTGGCGACATCTCGGTAAGGGATGATTTTTGGCTCTTACCCGGACCACCCGGGTGTCCGTGGTCAATAGTAATACCATGGTGCACAACCTTGGGACCCATGTAATGTGTGTGTAAGGTTTTTGGTTTCTAACTGATTCCGTTTTGGAGCTATGGCTGGGACGGACACGCTCACAGATAGCCTAACAGGCGCACGTATCATTGTATTATTATAGATCAGTGTTCCACATCGTCTTTACAAATAATTAGTTGTAGACTATGTTCAACCACATTAAAAAAGTCCCTTGTCGGAAAATTACCCTTCAGTCAGGTCGAGAAAGAAGGATAATGAGCCGAGAAATCGCAGCCAAAAATGTATAATATCGAATTAAATTTTTTTCTTAACTAATTTGCTCCCTCAAGGCGTGTGAACCTTACAACTTTGTTCCTCCAGTTTACAACTTTCGTCCAAAATCTTGTTGAACAAAAAGTAACTTTGTTTAATTCAATACTTCGTTTGTTTAAGGAAGACCGCGACCACAATGACTAGACAAAACACAGTATGAAAAAATCAGTAATAATTATAATAATACACAGGAAAGTCACTTACAAAAGCTAGGGAAATTTTAGAAGACAAAGGGAAGAAAAAAGACGAAATTGTGCTCTGATTTAAAACTTTCGCTATGAATTTATTATTAATTTCAAGAGTTAAATTTAAAAACTAAAAGTCCTCTATTTTTCGTCCCCTGAAAGTGAACTCAGACCCTGCTGGAGTGAACGAAGACAAAAATGAAATAAAATTGAAAAATCCTTGAAATATCATCTACAAATACAATTATTTATTATTTTTTGTCCTTCTTCCTCAAGGGATGAAGCCATTTGTAGTTAACTTTATCTTTCCTTTCAGTGAATCACAAGTCGCTCTCATCATCCATCTCCTGTATATGTTTATTGTTAATAATTTATAATACACAGTCATTGAAGAAGGATGCCCAGATTTTAAGTTACACCTTTTTAAAATGATCGGCATAATTTTCCATGACACTGTATTTGAGTTAACAGGAGATGACAAAAAATAAAATATAACACCCCAAAAGTAAAGAGAAAATTATTATAACATTCGACAAAAAATATCATATCACTTTACAACAAAAACTAAAAAAAAAAAAATAATATATATATATTCGAAATAGATTATGTTTTCATAAACTTTTTCCTTACACACCTATATACTGTATAAATATATTTTGCACAAATTATTATTTTTTCAGTAAAAACGGATTTTTTAAAAATATATTTATTCTTTTTTGTCTCTTTTATGTATCTTTTTGCCACGAGATTGAAAATTTTGGGTATTTCTTTTCGTTTCTATGACTGTTGTGTGATTATTATTATTATTATAACAGCTTTAAGGCCACACTGCACTGTTTGGAAGATCCTGTTTGCATGTCCTTCAACCATAAAGGCTTTAACTGAGGCCCTCCACCACCACGAAAACTCTCTCTCTCTCTCTCTCTCTCTCTCTCTCTCTCTCTCTCTAAACTCTGTGGTTTTCTTTTTGGCCTGCTTTCTTTATACCCTCTCTCACGATTGCTTTCTTTCTTTCTTTCTTTCGCTCGCTCGCTCACTCGCTTTTATCTCTCTCTCTCTCTCTCTCTCAGAAGTGGCAGATGCTTATTGCCAGCCGTCTCTACGCCTGTACTCTCTCAGGGCACGTCTTGCTGATATATCCTTTCACTATAACTCTGAACTGATAACTCTCTCTCTCTCTCTCTCTCTCTCTCTCTCTCTCTCTCTCTCTCTCTCTCTCTCTCTCAGGCTTATCTACCCATCACTAATAATAATAATAAAAAAACATGTACCTTGGTCTGCTTGCCTGTAAAAAAGCTTGCCTTTAAAAATAATAATCAAAAAATTCAATAAAGTAAAATAAATAAATAAACTACTAAGACTTTCAATAAAAGAAATTTATATACTTGCAGCTTGACTGTTGTGGCTAACCAAATCGATCAATTAATTCACCTTTCGATTAATACTTACCTTAATGATCTATATAGTGGTGATGCAAGGGATTTTTTACTTAAAATATACAGTATATATATATATATCTTGTTAGCAGTATTACATGTTGTATTATGTGGTAATGATAAATAACACAGTAATTCGGTATATATATATTTGTATACTTAGTAGTTTTGGATTATAAATAAGGGGTTGGGGGGGTAGGTTGCTTCAGTAAATAATAATGGTTGCACTGTACTATTATAAAGATAATTTATTTATATATATATATATATTTTTTTTGGGGGGGGTGGAACGGGATAGGTTTTATAGAATGATTTAGTTATAAAGTAATTAATGCTTGTTATGTGATCAATCAGAAGAGTGATTTTTTACCTGTTAACACCTGGCGGGTCATTATTCATAGGTTTAAGAGGTCATATATCAAGCGTTCAAAGTTGACATAATACTGTGTGTAATAATGATAATAATTAGCGGTTTATTGAAAAAGTTCTGCAGCCCGAAGGCTGAAAATATACAATGGACATAAATGACTTATTGCATACATTGGTGGTTTAACAAAAGCCTTCATTAGATAAAGGTAAAGGAACATACAGTGAGCATACAGATTATTGTAGGTGTTGAACAGCAAACTCGTAGTGTAGTAACTCCCTCACATATGGTGTTATGAGGGACCTGATGTGGTGTAGTAATTCCTTCACAGATGGTATTATGAGGGACCTCACGTGGTACAGTAATGCCCTCACAGATGGTGTTATGAGGGACCTCACTTGATGTAGTAATTCCCTCACAGATGGTGTTATGAGGGGCCTCACGTGGTGTAGTAATTCCCTCACAGATGGTGTTTATGAGGGACCTCACGTGGTGTAGTAATTCCCTCACAGATGGTGTTATGAGGGACCTCACGTGGTGTAGTAATTCCCTCACATATGGTGTTTATGAGGGACCTCACGTGGTGTAGTAATTCC
This sequence comes from Homarus gammarus, assembly GCA_958450375.1. Classification (NCBI taxonomy): domain Eukaryota; kingdom Metazoa; phylum Arthropoda; class Malacostraca; order Decapoda; family Nephropidae; genus Homarus; species Homarus gammarus. The sequence continues at coordinate 489,133 of CAUDMG010002706.1, forward strand.
CTCACAGATGGTGTTATGAGGGACCTCACTTGATGTAGTAATTCCCTCACAGATGGTGTTATGAGGGGCCTCACGTGGTGTAGTAATTCCCTCACAGATGGTGTTTATGAGGGACCTCACGTGGTGTAGTAATGCCCTCATAGATGGTGTTATGAGGGGCCTCACGTAGTGTAGTAATTCCCTCACAGATGGTGTTATGAGGGGCCTCACGTGGTGTAGTAATTCCCTCACAGATGGTGTTATATGAGTGAGGTGTGGTCCCAGGCCTTCCTATCGTAGACCGATTAACACATCACTGGTTGTTGTTGGGTCTCACGGGCCGTTATCACTGGGTACCTGGGACCTCACTATGTGAAGGTTAACTTGGGTATGACTCGGCTGTTGCTGTTGAATTGTTCTCACTGACTTAAGCACTGTTCACCACTGTTCACCACTGTTCAACACTGGTTCCATTCCTTTCCTAAATGAAATTGTAACTTCTGGCGAGAACTTATTGATATTCCGGTGGGGAGGAGGGTTCAGGGGAGGGAGTTGGTATGGGCCAACTTAACAGTTGACGTGTGTGTGTGTGTGTGTGTGTGAAGAAAGCTTGTATGGTCTATTTATAGGCCTTAACGTCAATGTCAACTAACTTTGACCTTCTGAACAAAAAAAAAATAAAGAATAAATAAAATCAAGTGGAAAGGAAAAGTTTACTTTGGTATGGTACTGATTGATAGGCCTATGAATACACTTTAAACATTTTTTACACACACACACACACACACACACACAGGACCAAAATAATAGTATCGTGTTAACTGAGAATCCCTATATGACATTTCAACTGTATATATATACTGTACACATGGGGATAAGAGAGTCACATGTACAATACGATCCCTGCATTACTCGCTGGGCCACAATAAGCAATCAGAGGTGACGTGAATAATGTGAAAGTAAAGTTGTTTTGACAGTCACAGTAAAATGACCTAGTAAAAGTGAGACAATGTTCCCCAGGTCAGGTTAGGTTAGTTTATTTACATCAGGTTATTCTGGGTTATTGTGGGATGTCTTTATGCTGACTATTTCTTGCTAAAAAAAATAATCCCAAGTATTTTTTTGTACTATGTTGAATGGCTTCGTAACAAATGGCGAAATATGGCCAAGAATAATTGTTTTTCTTTTCGTTAGTTTTACTTCTATTTATCACGTGATTTCCATAAATATTATCCACTTTTATACGAACAATTCAATTAATATATTGAAATGGGAATCTAGTTATAAATAAACAATACTGTGATCCCGATGACACAGGGCTTGGATGTGGCACCAGACTCACACACACAGTCGCCGTTGGTACTTCGGTTATAAAATTGAATATAAACTAAAAAAAAACAAAAGCGCTTCATTTCTTTACCCTTAAGAGATCTAACCATTACCCCGTATATATGTGTATATCCCCTGAATCAGTCAATGGTCAGCTCCTGGTCTTGCCGACTCCCACAGAGAGTCAGTTTACCCTTAGTAGAGATATAGTGGAATCCCTAACAGCCCCCAGGAAGAAGATACAGTCTGCTCTTTGTACGGAGGGAAAAAAAGACTCCTCTCTCTCCCTCCCTCCCTCCCCGAGTACACATACGCCTGGACCCTCTCAGTGGTGTGAGTTCATCGTCGTTGGGGATATATTGTTGTGTTCTTCCCCGTCTTGTAAATGTTGTTGTAGTATTTTACCTTTACGTGTTGTATACAAAAGAATGCAGACTGTTACAAGAACCCCAGACAGAGAAGGACACGGGATATAACTCAATGGTTGTTGTTGTTATAATGTTATTACTGTGCTTCAACAACTAAAGTCTTTAAGCGTGGAACAAGATTAGTAATTACACTAATACATCACTCAGTTGTGTCGTCAGCTTACACCACTAAGAGGAGTCCAGAATATGGTCTCCCTCTGTAGTAAGTTTGGAAAGTTTAATGTCCGTCTTGTACGTTAGTGGAACCGATTACAGCAGTGATGCGTAGTCGTCAACCCTGGCCGTGTTTCACCTGTTGGTAAATTATCAACAATAACAGAATGTATTATACATTGCTGAGTGGGGATAAAGAGATTATAAGAATCAGATTAACCAATAACGGCACATAATTCAGTAAATTAGGCGGGGCTAATATCCAGCATAAAAAAAATTGACCAATAAGAACGTGCATCTAAAATTATCTTTTTTCTCTAGTTAGAAAACATAAAAACATTTATCACAAACTAAAAAAAATCGCTATTTGAAACCATTTCTTGTTTCTGCAATAATGTTATCTTGTGTTTACAGGTTAAAGAGAAAGAAAGGTTCTATATTCCAATCCATACAGTCTCTCCAGAAGAACAGTGCCAAGGTAAGACTCACGGGTAGGACACCGTAAGTACAGTGACTCGCTCTAATATCTTCCAGGTCAACCTTTTATTCATAATAGCAGGTCAAATTAGTCAGTCTTAATTGGCTCCAAGCTATTCAAACTTCACCTTACCTGACCTAACCTAACCAAGCCTAACCAAGCCTATTCTCACCCAAATTACTTTAATTCAACCCAACCTAAATCACCCTAAGGTAGACATTACTCTTAAGGCCAAATAGGACCATTACAACTTTAGCCCACATCACTAGTCTTCCACACACGTAGTAAATATTCCTCCATGTATATATTAGTTTACTAACCTAACTCTATTTCCAACACTAAAAGGTGGCTGAGACGAATGTATACTAGTAAGAGAAGGAGTTAATATATTTTTTTCTATGTCATATATTCAAGATTATCAAACAGAATCATTCCTCCATGACGTGTGTATAAGTGTAAAGTACCTTAAGATTTTAATGCCTTGGATTCCTTATATATCGCTGTTATAAAGGTTCAAATACCCCAAGATAACAGAATCCTTTATTGTTTAGTTTTTATAAGAAACTCTGATAAACACAAAATGTAAACATACGCTTTTTTCCCCCCGTGATATAAAAGTTTATTAAGTTGTTCATTATTTCCCTCCATCATCATTACATCTGGTCATTCGTAATTACTCAGAGGAAATGTTAGTAAGTGAGGGTTTAAGTGTTTAGCGTTAACTTGTATTAACTCTGTAATGTGATTCCCACTTGGGTTAATTACATGCATTATAACGAAGTCTTTTTTGTTTTTTGTATTACTTAGCAAAATTTCCTCCTCTCCAATGAACTCCTTACAACCTTCCTGTACTCCCACATAACTCATCTTAATCCTTCCCTCTCCCGCAGTTCTCAGCCAAACGGGACGCATGCGACGAAAAGTCCGCAGGGGCCCGCAACGACTACCTCCTAAGCCTGGCCGCTGGCAACGCCCATCAGAGACGCTACTATGAGATCGATTTTGAAAGAATTCTAAGGGTGAGTGAGTGAGTGAGTGAGTGAGACATTCTTAAGAGACATAACAGTAAATCGTAATGTTTGATAATTAATTGTACAGTAATTATTTGTCGATTATCTAATAGTTAGTGATAGGTATAATAGTCACAGTAGTAATTATACGTGATTATGAATAGTTGTCATTACTGAAAGAGATATAATTATCTTTACTTGAAACAAATAATGAAAAGAAAATAGGACTCAATTGTCTGGCAGTACACTAGGCCATCTTCACTATCCTAGTTGAAAAGTAACGTGTGCCATTTGACAGCTGTATGGGTCGGAATTGCATGTTCTACCCTGAACTCTTACCAATAACCCTTTACTTTATTCAAATTTACACATAAAAACAAAAACAAATCTATAATAATGATATTTTATACAATGCTATCAAGAGTTATTTGATTTATACAATGCTGTCAAGAGTTATTTAATTTATACAATGCTGTCAAGAGTTATTTGATTTATACAATGCTGTCAAGAGTTATTTGATTTATACAATGCTATCAAGAGTTATTTAATTTATACAATGCTGTCAAGAGTTATTTAATTTATACAATGCTGTCAAGAGTTATTTAATTTATACAATGCTATCAAGAGTTATTTAATTAAGATGTCTATATGTCTGTTTGATGATGATGTTTACAGACGATGGAGTGTGATATGTACGATAAAGTAGCAGATTACCTTACCTTGATGAGCCGTACGGAGCTACTCACTTGTTCTGCCTCTCAGTCCTCCTTCAACAAGATCAAGGAACAGGCTACTACAGTGAGTTGATTGATCTTCTGTATGATACCTATATGTTATTGATCAAGTACCCGAGTCCTTGATCAAGTACCCAAGTCCTTGATCAAGTACCCAAGTCCTTGATCAAGTATCCGAGTCCTTGATCATGTTCTGTTTGCATTCACTCCTCTCTTGAGACGATAAATTGTCAACATAATTCAGAGAAATTTCATTCTATTCTAAGGTGAAAGTTGTGAAGTTTATGTCATCACCATTCATTATCATCTCCAGTCATCATCATCATCTTCTTCATCTTCATCATCATCATCATCGGACCTATAATATTTACTGAACTTTCACTAATACAATATCCTGGCTCCATCTATCCATTTAACTCTTTGCCAGTTTTGTTTTTCCTTATGTCATGGGATCCAATCACTTATTTTCTTATTTCGTGGGATCCAATCAGTTATTTTTCTTATTTCGTGGGATCCAATCACTTATTTTTTATTTCGTGGGATTCAACCTTTTATTTTCTTATTTCGTGGTATCCAATCAGTCACATCTCACACTCACTGCCCCCCCCCCCCTCCCTCTCTTCCAGGTGACCCGAGGCTACAACTTACGCTGCTACCTGACCTTCTACCCCATGTTGGGTCAGAATATACAGTATGACTTTGAACCTTGTGATAACGACAAGATCGAGAAGGTCAGCATCCACGACGAGAATACCCAAGGCATCCTGGAGAACGAGAGTAAAAAGTGTGTCACCCTCATCCAAAAGGAGACCAAGGTAAGTATGAGGGTGAGGTGGGGATGAGGTCAAGGAGAAGGTCAAGTAAGAGGTCCAGGTAGGAAGAGGTCAAGTAGCACGCTTAGTCTCCCTGGAAAAAAGTTATTGATTCATTATAATTTCCCTGATTTTACAATTACACTTACTCTCCCTGGAAAATAAAGTTACATTTACACTTACTCTCCCTGCCAGGTGGTGAGGGACGCGACCAGGAAGATACAGAAGCTAGGGGTGGCGGGGAGGCCTGAGACGGACCTGCCCCCAGACATGGAGATGAAGCTGGATGAACTGCGGAACATCATCAGGAAAGCAGAGACTCACAGGGCGAAGGCGGAGGCTAAGTTAGAATCTCTCAAGGAAGGCGGCTGTAAGTTCCCTTATTAGGTGGTATTCCTTTACTCTGTGAGGGGGTGGGTGGATGAGCGGGTGGGTGGGTGCTTAAGACATATAGGAAAAAATACCACTTCATGTCTTGCTTCATTTCGCCCACCCAGGCAAGTGACGGGTAAAAGTCACTCGTCAGAATCAGTTCGACGTTCGCCAGAAATGTTTAGCCTAAAAAAAGAAAGATTACATAGTTTTGTCATCAATCCTCTGTTAATTCCCCTGTGAAGGATCGTTGACATTGTTCGTTTACCAAACTGCATCACTCACACTCTCGAGGCTGGCGAGATAGGACACACACACACACACACACACACACACACACACACACACTCTCTCTCTCGCTAAGTTGAGCAAATATAACGTGAGTTCTGGCCACCCGACCGTGAACACTCCCATAGTGAAACAGAGCCTAGCCCTTAATTTCACGCTTATTCTGTGTATGTGTGCAAGGGAGAGAGAAGGATGATATGAATTGCTTTATCAACTCTTGGGAAATGTATTTTAAAAAGGGAAGGAAGTAAATATAATATTAGGTTCATATACAATTCTTACCGCTGACATTTGGAGTTTAAAAATAACATTCTAACATGCGATTCCATTTCATATCAGACAGAATTTCTAACAGCTGGTGGTGATATATTATTTAGTGATAACATCTGGAACTTTAGAGACAGGATTTGATATTGGATTATTTGGGCTAACACTTGTAATTGATAGTTGACAGTCTAGTTGTATATATGTGTGAAAAACTATATATATATATGTACAGTATATAATGGTATTTTTATTATTAATGAATAAATTGATCTCATGAAGATTAGGAATCTCAGCTTATATCACCTGATGATTAAACACGCTAACCTAACCTAACCTAACCTAAGCCCCATTAAGAATTAGGGTGTTCAATCTTCATGTGAAATAAGCTGGAGTTTCTAAATATCATTAGACCCGAAAAATCTTCAATATAATAAAGACATAATTAACATTTATATCGTTCCACAGTCCAAGTGCTGTATTAACATGACAGGAAACTGATGACAATATCTCTCACTTGACAGTCGAGGTGGAGGACTACACGAAGAGCCTCGACAGTGACAGTCTGGGGGTCGACCTCGATACTTCCCTCAGCCGCTCAGGATCCACGCTGTCCGTCAGGGAGGAGGTCAGTTACTGCTCAAGGGTCATCTTTTTGGTCATGGGGGGTTAAGGAGGAGGTCAGTTCACTTCTCACATTAGGTTTCTTAACCCACACCCTAGAAACCCACACCCTACTGACCCTCACCCTACTAACCCACACCCTACTAACCCACGCCCTCCAACCCACGCCCTCCAACCCACGCCCTACTGACCCTCACCCTACTAACCCACACCCTACTAACCCACACCCTACTAATCCACGCCCTACTAACCCACGCCCTACTAACCCACACCCTATTAACCCTCACCCTACTAACCCACACCATACTAACCCACGCCATACTAACCCACATCCTACTAACCCACGCCCTACCAACCCACGCCCTACTAACCCACGCCCCACTTACCCACACCCTACTAACCCACACCCTACTAACCCACGCCCTACTAACCCACGCCCTACTAACCCACACCCTATTAACCCTCACCCTACTAACCCACAGCATACTAACCCACGCCATACTAACCCACATCCTACTAACCCACGCCCTACCAACCCACGCCCTACTAACCCACGCCCCACTTACCCACACCCTACTAGCCCACACCCTACTAACTCACACCCTACTAACCCTCGCCCTACTAACCCACACCCTACTAACCCACTCCCTACTAACCCACGCCCTACTAACCCACACCCACCCACAGGGAGAGCCAGCAGCCGGGGAGTTAGACGGTGAACAGGTGGAGTCTGACGCATTGACCTCAACCTCAGCAGCTGAACCTGTGTCTGTAGACTCTGAGAAGGACGACTACATCATCCAACAACCTGACGATGGTAAGTCTCTCTCTCTCTCTCTCTCTCTCTCTCTCTCTCTCTCTCTCTCTCTCTCTCTCTCCAGTTCCTGAAAAATGGTCACTCATTTTTTTCTGTATTTTTAGATTGCATTACAAATTACTACACATTACAACACCTCTGAGAAGTTATGGCATTATTTAGCGTTATTTACTACATAAAATAAATGAATGAAAAAAAAAATAGAGGGAGGCGTGGTTTTGTTTACATAGCCACGTGTTTACCCGAGCGCTGTTGCCGTATTTTAAATTTACATTTATTATCTCTCTTCTCGTAGTTATTCCCTTCCTTAGTTACACCCAGCCATCTTTACGTGGGAAGGGTTTTACTACACATTTTTACATTCCGTGTAGTGTTTGGTGTCTTTCACGGTGTATTTTAGGTACACTACCGCCCTAAGGATGCCGAAAAGGACGAATGAGAGAATGTGAAAATTAGTCACATGATAGCCACAATATTTACACCTACCGGTTGAATATACCTGTAAGGTACGCAGTGAAACCCTGGCGGAGAGCGTGACTTTGTGTCGCTGTCAGCATGCCATTTCGTCACCTTGGGTCAGCCCCTGGAGTGGACGAAACACAGGTCAAGGTGATAAAGGAGGTGGCAACGTGATTTGTATTCGGCTAAGACTCTTATTCAAGAAATCCTTGGATCAAGGTAAAGCGCCTTGGGACTGGAAATCAGCCAACGCCAACCCAGTTTACAAGAAGAGTAGAAAAAGTGTAGCAGAAAACTACAGATCGATCAACCTAGCATCACATATATGCAAACTCTTTGATAAAATTCCGACCGAACACAGTCTTATCGACGCATCACAACACGGTTTCATGGAAAGAAATTCCTTCCTGACACTTACTCACGTTCCTTGAAACGGTAAGAGAATATGTGAACCGAGGCTCGCCAGTAGATGTATTGTACGTGGATGTCTCCAAGATGTTTGACAAAGTCCCACGTGCACGACTGGCCTCTTAAGGTCCAGGCACATGGCATCACACACAAGATTATGACGTGGATTAATAACTGGCTCGAAGACAGGAACAAAGATTGGGACTGAATGAAGTACATTCTGAATGGAAGAAGGTTCTCAGTGGAATAACAAAAGGCTCTATCCTTGGAACCACATTGTTGTGATCTACATAAAAGACAGGTGAAAATATATCAAGCTACATTGTCAAGTTTGAGGACGACATGAATATATTTGGGAAGGTAGCAAGTCAAGACGATGTCGCAACAATGCGGAAAGTCCTGATAAGCTAGTCAGATGATCTCGAGACTGGTAAATGCTCTTTAACATTACGAAATGCAAGACCCTACATGTAGGATACACCCATCCTTAACACAACTAGTCTATTAATAACACTGTCTATAAGGAGAAAGATCTTGGGGTTGTGATAGATCATCCACTAAAGGCGGCGCAACAAGTGAGGAAAATAAAACGAGATTTTAAATTATAAAGTGTACCTTTAAATACAAAGATAGGAAAATGTTCATTCAACTGTACAAATCTCAAATACGTCCCAGTCTGGAATACTGTGTACAGGCATGGAAACCCTACCTCCAAAACGATCTAACGTCCCGAAAAAGGTGCAACACAGAGCGACTAAGATTACTCCGGAACTATGTCATCACGATTACCCAAGAAGACTGAGGGCTTTAAGACTATCAACCCTACAGACAAGGCACAATAGGGCAGATCTTATTAAAACATTAAAAATCCTGAAAGTATACTGTACGATACAGACGTTAGTCACTGGGGGTGGTGGTCTGCAACACATACCCTGACCACGCAGCTCTGAGAGGTCTGAGCTACATCAGCTAAACAATGCATGAACTATCAGGTACCGCAGTAAGCAAATGTACAAGTAAACACACCTACCTACACACACATACACACACGCAACTATAAAATTAAAAATATAAAATAAATGATAATGATTTGTATCGTAACAAGTCTGCAGGCAGGTTCCACTAATTCAGGGTCACACGGGTCTAGGAACAGATATACAGTTATGTTTATGGGTAAACGGCTGCTGGATAGCTTGGCTGTCTGTGTAGCCGTTCCAAGCTTCAGAGACAACCAGGTTATTTAACTAGTGGCGGCTGAATGGTCACTACGTAAAAAAAGCCTTCTACAGTATTGCATATACACGAAAGTATGAGCGTATGTATGCAAGTATTTACATTTATATCATTGCATGTATGTATGCAAATGCGTGTGTAGGTATGAGTATATGTAATAGAGAGAAGTTGCTGCATCAGCTTTAAATTTGTAATTATGACATCATGGACCCCCCCACCCCCTCCTCCCCCCAGCAGGGAAACTCGACCCGACCTCCTGGGACCCCGCGTCAGTGGACTGGGGTGACCCTCCGGTGTCTCCGCTCCCTCCAGTCACCAATGGACCCCCAGATGACCAGTCCGCCTACCCCAAGTGTACCGTCTTGTACAACTACACCGTGAGTACTCCTTTATACCCTATTTGAGTACGTCTTTACCTTGAGTACAATTTTATAATTATCGTCTTAAGAGTACAACTATACCTAAATTAACCAAACCAAACCTAACTTTATAGATGAACACACACACACACATATATCATATTTGTATCACTTATGTTACCTGTATATTATTTGTAAATCAAGAGACCCATTCCCCAATTATGTAATTGTATATTTTCAGCCTTCCAGCTGCCATGCTCTTTCAATAAACCGTTAATTATTATTATTATTATTATTACACAGAGAGAGAGACAGGAGAAAAATGGGTCCTTAATAACCTGTTACTCTTCCAGGCTCAGAACCCAGACGAATTGTCCATCGTGGAGAACGAGGAGCTGGAGCTGATGGGTGAGGGAGACGGCGATGGATGGGTTCAGGCCAGGAATTATAAGGGAGAGGTAGGTCCTTCCAGCCACCCGAGGGTCCTTCTTGACTTGACTGATGGATGTATTATTTATTTTTTTAAGGGATATATATTTTTTTTCTTCACTGTAGCTAATGACTAGTTCTTGTTCACTCATGTACACTCTTCACTCGTAAAGGCAATATGGTGATGAAATAATCAAGCTTTTGTTTATCATTAGCATTGCCTGAGGTCCTGTTATGTTGTCTTTCGGTGCATAAAAGAAAGACTCTGAAGGTAGGAAACTAAGCCAGGCAGTAGTGTTCACTCCTTTCAAGCTTCTGGTTTACCTAAAGGGTTTTAACTCCATATAGCGAAATTTTTCTTCTGTTGTAGGTGGGTTTCTACAGGTGGGCTTCATCATCCCCATAACTAACTTTCTTCTCGTCTTTCTACAGGTGGGCTTCATCCCTCAAAATTACATCGAGGTAGAGGAAGGAGCAGCACCCTCCGCCGCCAACGCAGACTTCGCCACCTTCCCCGAGCCAGGCACCGAGGATGCCATGACGGGCGAGGTGCCACAAGCCCCCGACACCACCGCCGCGAACGGAGGTCCTCAGAGGGGCATCTCCTTCTCCTCCATAGAGTACAACTTGGAGGTAGGGGCGCCCTCACACACACACACACACACACACTAGGTTTATCTTTAATTAAGAATTCCCATGGATAATATTTACGATGGTCATATCAGAAGTTGAAAATTGACTCCATAATCTTTGTAGAACCTTATGTGTGTTGAAAATATATTTATAATGTGTCTATTAGTCCAAAAAATCCGTTCATTACCTGAATTTTTACACTTGTAAGTTCAGAAGTTGAAGGTTAGATCACTAATGGTCATCTTTACATACATAAACACAAAGGTTCCTAAAACAGTCTGCTTCCAACTGTGAACCCTGGTATGACCTTTGGAATCGGTGAGACGTGGGATGAATACAATTTCAACAGATCAGGTTTTAGATCTACTCCTTGATATGGCCGGGTTGTAATGGGGAGTTCTAACACGAGAGCCCAAGAATTTCATATTATTCATGGTGGAATTAGCCATAGGTTTAAATATCCCTTATGAAGAAGGTCAGGGTCTGGAATTTGCTGCTGTTGTTGTAGGTTTAGGTTCATATACTCTGTGTCTGGGCGAACTTTGGGATTTTACCCTATTGGTACAAGATACAGGTTCAAGTTCAATGAAAGGGTAAGGCTGTGTTTGTTCTTAGCTGCTAGAGTCCGTCTGTAAAGTTTGGAATTTCAATGTTGCATCCAGTGTGAGATCATTGGTCCTTTGCTTGTAATAGCACATTTTAATATAATCTTTAAGCGCTCAAAGCATAAATTTTTCAGCAACGTAAACGATAATTTTTTCACGCCTTTTAGTGTAGTTGAGCAAAGAATATAATATATATTTGTGTGTGTGTGTGTGTGTGTGTGTGTGTGTGTGTGTGTGTGTACAGGTAGTTAATAAAAGAAACATTAAAGTCTATTTTGACAATTTACATGACGAAGATTGGGAGATGACCCAAATAACACTTGACAGTTTTGCTTAAAGTATGTATGAGTGTTTATACATATATTCTGTAGTATGGCTTTTCCACAGTTAGATTTTAATAGTATTCACAGTAACCGCTTATAATATTTAGTTCCTATACAGCTCTCTGTGATGACGCAGCGTAGTGGTGAATTCAACAGTATACTCACGCTTATGTTGTTGTAAAAATCACTACCTCTCCCTTTGTGATGAATGATGAGTACAAGTGTCTACAGTAATGAGATATTCCCCTAACTAGTCATATTCCCGTGTATATTTAGTTATTAATTCATCCCTTATGTTTAGTCTTTGAATTTCTCCTCCCTTTCCAATTCTTCTATGAAAGGAACAATAATATTCTTCAGTTTCTCATAGACAGTCTAGATTCAATTCTCTCAATATCACTTTTCCCTTGCACTCAACCTCTTGCCTTCCCTTCGCGCTTCCACGTCGAAGAAAAATGCCCAATCTCCACTGAAGATATGCGCTAACTCCTGTAGATGACACCATTACTAGTTACGTGTTACACAAATACAATGCCATCGAAAAAGAATGCCCTAGGTATTAATGTATGACCATTAATATCCCGGGGCATTCTTTTTTGATGGCATTGAATATATCTATCAGTGGTAAAATCTCTGAAAGACGGCCCAATTTACAACAGCTGGACTGATGTAGTAAATCCTGAATGAAAACCAGACTATTTACGTCACCCTATATAGCACCTCTGATTAGATAACCTATTGTTGATGATTTATTTGATAATTTACAAGTTTCTATGATGATTCAATCCACTCTACTGCTCCTGGACTATAGTTGTGGTTTAATGTAGAGTAAGTGTTTGTCTGTGTGTTTCCTGGTTCATTCATCAAAGGCGTGAAAGTCAGTAGATTTAATATACTAGTAGTTAATTAATCAGTAGATTCAGTAATCAGTAGAGTTATTCCCTTGTGTTGCCTGAGTCACTTTTTACTATATACTGTACTGTACTGTTTGTATCTAATAATCATCCATCCAGACTGGGTTATTATTATTACTTTACATTTAGTAGTGATATCATGTTTAGGTTATAGTGTTTCGTTAACTAATTTATCTTTTTTATATTAGTTGAATTGCCAGAACAATTATACTTTATATTCATCAGTTTGTCAGCTTCATTCATGAGTCATTATTATGTGGTAATTATGCTTATAATCAAAGTCTAATTAGTTATTAATATTTCCATATATTTATACCATGTGTGAATATAATTAATTTTTTTTCTTCTAATTTATGATATATATTTTCTTTTAAGATTCTTACATATGTCTTTATCTAGAACGATTTATTTGTGTAAGTAAAGTTCTAGATTATCCAATTCATTTTTAGTTTCCTGTTTTATCCTTAAGTTTAATGATGAAACTGGTTTAAGTATTGGCCTTCGGTTTATTTTTAGGGTACAATGAAGGAACTGGTTTTAAGTTGAATTATTGGTTACCAGTTTCAATCTTATGTTTTATGAGTAAGTTAGTTTAAATATTATGATTGGTTGTCTCTTTCATTATTAACTTTCATTATACATTCATTCTTATATAATTCTACCAGCATTATCGTAAACTTTCATTATACATTCATTCTTATATAATTCTACCAGCATTATCGTAAACTGGATTATAGGTTTGTTTTCTTATTATTGTTTGGGATTTTTACTTATACTGAATTTAAGATGAGGTACTCGGATCACCTTAAGATTAAACCCTTTAAAATGAATCACCCTAACGCTAACCTAACCTAACACCAGGAAGCGTTGGGGTGTTTAGTCTTAAAGTGAAATAAGCTGGGGTCTAATATTTAGGTGGTCCAGCTAACTTTAAAGTCATTAATTTCACTTATAATTTATCTTAATTTAAGCGTGTGTTCTAATAATTTGTATAGTATTTTGTAATTTATTTTATAATTGTCTTCATTTAATCTTGAGTTATTAATTTATTGCTACATTTATACTCGTTCAAAAAAATATATATATTTACGGAGGTCCAATGAATTTCAAAATGAACACTGACACGCCTGTTGTCTCGGAAAGGTTGTCAAAATTCTCCGTTCTTTGTGTCATATTGTCTTACACAAAATATTAAAGACAGACTTAATCAAAGGTTCGTCCGAAAATTCCCAGCCAGCATTATGTTTCTGTCTATAAATACATTCAGTAGATGTTGCTCTTTCCACCAATGCGTGGAGGCGTCGTCTCGTTTTGACAGGACAGTGCGCCAAATGTCAGTGGAAAGAGCACCACCTCTGCATCTATAAACAGAAATATAATGCTGGCTGGCGATTTTTGGCGAACTTTTGATTTTGTCTGTACGAATAACTCATGTTTATTCACTCCCTTCTTAAGTTCATCTATATTTATTTCACTCCTTTATTAAGTCATTTGTGTTGGTAAAATTAGGAATTATCAAATCTTGTTTTTTTTGTTCCACGTTTCATTCTGATTTTTTTGCTGACGTAACATTTGAGTAGATAATATTATTAAGTATCAGTTTAATTGATAAGTTTCTTGTTTCATTCAGATGTTTTTACTTCATTCATGGCGTTTCTTGTGTTTCATTGTAAGTTTCTGGTTTCATTATTAAGTTTTATTTCATTATTAGTACCCCGTTTCATTTTTAAGTTCCTTGTTTCATTTCTAAGTTCACTGATTCATTTTTTAAGTTCACTGGTTCATTTTTAAGTTCACTGGTTCATTATTAAGTTCACTGGTTCATTTTCAAGTTCACTGGTTTATTTTTAAGTTCACTGATTCATTCCAAAGTTCACTGATTCATTCCAAAGTTCACTGATTCATTCCAAAGTTTACTGATTCATTCCAAAGTTCACTGATTCATTCTCAAGTTCACTGATTCATTCTCAAGTTTCCCGCTTCATTCATCTTTTTTTTAATGAGATGTTTTTCTTATTTTATTCATTAGGATTCTGAATCAGTCATAATTTCCCTTGTTCACTCATACATTTTCTGAATCAGATGTACCCTGATTCGTTCTTAAGCTTTCAGAATCATTCACAAGTCTATTTAGTACGAATAAACATTTTAAACGCATTCATAAGTACATTTTCAACAAGTTAACATTCGAGTTACACTTATAAACACTCTTGCTCATTCAACATTTATTTTTTGAACGAATCAACATTTATTCCTCATTCATAAGTTTATTTTGTGTACGAGTTAACATTCTAGAGTCATTCCTCCGGTGGCACTGTGCCTGAATACGTGTGTTTGTGAATGCTTCCCCTGTGCTGAATCCACCTCCCTCCCCTCCCCTCTGTCTTCCCCGCCAAGACGGAGGAGGAAATGGCAGCCCCGGTGTCTTTCTCGTCAATGGATTACAGTTTCGAGGTGGGCACAAAACGAACAGCAAACGCTACACCCTGACCACAGCTTGATAGTTTGAGTGCAAAGCTTAATTGTAAAATAAAAATCCCCACCTGTCCCATGCCCACCCACCCCACTCACCCCACTCCTCCCACCCCACCCACCCCACTCCTCCCACTCATCTCGCCCCCACAACAAACCACACTTTACCCCTGCCAAGCTTAATAGCTCAGTACAGATTTAGCTAATGATCAAACTTAGCTGAGAACAAGCTGCGCATGGTTTAGCTTCTTAGCTTTGGTTGGTTGATTGGATGTATTGGCCAAGTTTTGCTCAGCTTGATTTAGCTCAGATCAAGCTTAGCTGAGATCAGACTTAGCTTGAATGGAGCTTAGCTCAGATTAAGTGCTTGGTTAAGAGACTGGCTCAGCTTGATAGGGCGTGCTGATTACGATTCGACGCAGTTAAGCATAACTCAGGTTAAGTTTATCTAAAGATCAACCTCATTTTGGATGAAGCTCAGCTTAGATTAACTTCGATCATGCTTAACTTAGATAAGGCTGATCCTGGATGATGCTTTGCTGAAATCTGTCTAGAATGAGATGAAAATCAGCCCAAAGAGTGTTTAATTCTACTGAAACTTATCTCAAATTAAGCTTCCATCAGGTTATATCATCTCAGATAAATTAATCTTAGGTAAGGTTTGGTTCGTTTCAGCTTCGCACATATGTAGCTAAGATCGAATCAGCGTAGCTCAGATCAAGCTTATTTCAAATTTGTCTTTGCTCGTTGAAGCTTAAATGAAATCATTCTTTACCTGGATGAAACTTTACCCGAGATCCATTGTAGATCAAATCATGGTCAGCTCTAATTAAGCATAACTCAGATCAAAATTAGCTCAAGGCAAGCTTAGTTAATATCAATCTTTGATCAGGTAAATTTAAGCTGAGATTAAAATTTACGGTGATCCCAACAAAACTAACTAAGATCAACTTTAGCTCCGTTCAATATTAACTGATATCAAGCACTTTGTTGACTCCAAGCTTAGCTGAGATCAAGCTTTGTTGAGATTAAACTTAGCTGAGATCAGGTTTGGGCCTGTCCAAACTTGGTAGAAATAAATTTTGGATCAGATCAAAATTAGCTGAGATCAAGCTTGGATCAAAGCTCAACTGAGACCAAACAGAGCTGAGATCAACCGTAAGACCAAGCATAAACTGAGATCAAACGTAGCTATCAATCAAACTTAACTGAGATCAAGCTAAGCTGATCTGAGTACATGTAGCCACTTGAGTGTTGCGTCACCCTCCTGGACCCTGAACTAGTAGAGTGCTCACCGCCTCACACCGCCTGACCTCACCACCTGACACTCCACCCAGCTGGTTGATCACATAATCCTGATCACCATTGTTGATCAGTTAATCTCAAAATTACAGAAGAAATACCTGATCCCCTGAGGTGATCAAGAATAGACAAATATATGATCAGGTATTCTAAAAATTACTGAACAAAATTCGAAAACAAAATTCAAGGCCCCCCAAAAAAAAGAAAATCCAAACGAATCTAAAACCAAATTAAGAGGAATTTTTTTTTTTCGGGGGGGGGGGGATTGTGTCTAAACTAACCCACTTTAACCTTTCTGACGCGGAGTAAGAAATTAACTAAGGGTTCAAACCAACCATCCTATTATAATTATTTTATTTGTTTGGCTTATAACGCTAATCCCTGCCTCTCTAATCTTTGAGCTACAATAAAAGAAAGTTTAATTATATCTTCCAACACTTCAGGATCCTGTAGAAGGTTTAATAAGCTGATGTGCTTTTGTTTTGTCTGTCTATCTTTTGTGGAGTTCCAGCCCTGTTACCATGTTTACGTTCCGTCTCATTCACGCATTTATCTTCGTGTGTTTCAGCCGCTTTCTTCACCTCTACAGTTCTTTGTTGGATAATCTCTTCCCTTGGCATAATGTTTATTTTGTGTTTTAATTATCTATGGTGAGTCGCTTCACTGCCTGTGACGGTCGGGTCTAACTACTACCGAACCCCTGCGAACCCTGAACCCACCTGAACACCGAACGCTTGGCTGTGATAATGAAACAATATTTTTGAGTAATTAAACCTGGCTTTTTCTGATATATAATTTGTCTATTTATCTATATATAATAATAAAATGCATTAAACTATCAGTGTCTCAAATCTACGAGAATTTTTGTGTCATAGACATATAAACTAAAAAAATTCAGGTTTTATTAATCCAAAATATGACTCCGTTTATCATAGCGAGAGGTTCGGGGTTCGTGAGGGTTTAGGGGTTCACCAGTCAGTGTCAGACAAGGCCGCCTGTGAACAGTTGTGTACTGTAGAGTGAGACCCATGAACAGTAGTATCACAAACCAGCCAAGCGGCCCTGATCCTCTGTATGTGCTTTCTGAACCTCTTCCGAACTTAGATTAAAACATTTCCTAGTTACAGTACTTATAGCTTATAAAAAATTTACTTATAAATATTTTAGTGAGTTAAACTTACTTATGAATTTTTTAGTTACTTTTAGCCTACATGAATTTACTTATAAATGCCTTACTTATTTATAATTATCAAAAACTTTCTAGTAACTTAAGTTCTTTATTGCTACGAATCTTGTCTAATGAATTTCTTAATTACTTATTTTATATGCATCATGAAACCTGTCAGACTAGTGTGATAACTATAGGTCCGTGGCTTAGTGGGGCTGCAGTGTGAGTTAGTGTGGATATACGCTAAATCTGCGGTAGAGGAGTAGTGTCATAATATATGTGATGCTATGACACAATGTTATGACACATGTAATATCACTACACACATGTGACTGCATGGCCCGGTATCCTAACACTGACTACACCTGCGTTCCACAATAACCACAAAGCTCCCCTCCCCCCCTACCTTCTTTATAGTCCCGTGACAGGTATGAGGCGCATGACAGCATTAACACCACATAACTGTACTTGCTGTTACTATATGACCTTTCAATGACGCACATATACACTATTGTTAAGTCCCCTCTCTATTATAATAAACCACATCTTGACTATTATTCTGTGTTTATGTATGTGTGTATTGCAATTTGTTTCTTAATTTCACAAGATGCACAGGTAAGTGAAGTACACAGTAAGGGTTTGGCTTTCCTATATTGTATTTTTATTCACAGTTGAAATATCGAATTATTTTCACATTAATTACTATTTTAAATATAATTTCCACTTGAAAATTATATTCAATTATATTCTCCTAATTTAATAACTGAGGAGCAATTATTTTTATTATTATACCTGTCATGATTAAGCTAATGATATTTAATAAATTCTCTTGAGATTACATTTTACCAGTTTAAATGCTATTGAACTAGTGGTGTTATAATGAGTGGAATTTTATTGCTATTAGATCAGACATATTAGAAGTAATGATGTTAACTACCAGCACCATTACGATACCCGTGAAGCCTTTGTTGACCTAGTTGATGGGTGGAGGGAGCGTGAGTGTAAGAACGAGACAGTTTACACTTAACTTAGTTACTCACAGTTGATATATAAGTCAGTTTACTCAGATTAATTAGTAGATACACACACAAAAAATTACCCAACTTCTGATATTTTTTGTGCATTAATTTTACAGTGGGGGATTGTAAGAAATTTAAAATGGCTATAAAAAATAACAAATTGTACAAACCATTTATAACTAAGACACGATAACATGTTATATAGAACCCCAAGACACGCTATCATGTTTTCTAGAGCCTTAAGACACACTATCATGTTATCTAGAACCTCAAGACACGATATCATGTTATCTAGAATACTCATAACCAACACTCATAAGAACATAAGAAAATAAGGAGTCTGCAATAGGCCGGTTGGTCTGTGCATGGCAGCTCCTGTCGAGAGTTACTACCACTCTCTATCACCCATGAATCTATCTAGCCTCCTTTTAAAACTTTCCAGCGTTCCCGCACTTACTACAAAGTTGCTAAGCTTGTTCCACTCGTCCACCACCCTATTTGTGAACCAGTTCCTTCCTATCTCCCTCCTTAACCTAAACTTATCCAACTTAAATCCGTTGCTCCGAGTCCTATCCTGCTCGGATATTATAAGATCTTTATCTATATCCCCTTTATTGATACCTTTCACCCACTTAAATACTTCTATCATATCTCCCCGCACTCTTCGTCTTGAATTGACGGCCAGAGGGGGACGATTTAAGTCTGATTTATTGGCCCTTAAGCTTATCTCCATGACATGACTAACTTAAGCTTATCTCCATGTCACGACTTCCTTAAGCTTATCTCCATGTCATGACTAACTTAAGCTTATCTCCATGTCACAACTTCCTTAAGCTTATCTCCATGTCACGACTGCCTTAAGCTCATCTCCATGCCACGACTGCCTTAAGCTTATCTCCATGTCACGACTATCTTAAGCTTATCTCCATGTCATGACTACCTTAAGCTTATCTCCATGTCATGACTACCTTAAACTTATCTCCATGTCATGACTACCTTAAGCTTATCTCCATGTCATGACGTCATCTTCACCTCCCTTGAGTAACTGTGCTGACGCTGGTAACTTCCGGCAGGCCGCTGAGGAATATCGGGGTGGTGATGACTACGCCTCCGAGCCGCCCAGTGACCTACCACCCCCGCCGCCGCCCACCATAGCATCAGCCGACGCCGCCCCTGCTATGCCTGTGCCGGCGCTACCTCTTCTCGTCAACAGTGGACATCTTTCACGTTAGTATAGGGAGGGAGGGAGGGAGGGAGGGAGGGAAATAAATATATAGAAGGAAGAAGAGAGGGAGGGAAAGACACAGAAGGAGGAGGAGAGGTAGGGAAAGACACAGAAGGAGGGAGTGTTTAATTAGAGGAAAGAGAAGGGAGGTAGAGAAGGAGGTCAAAGTTGAAGAAAATCGGAAGCATGAAGGAGGGAAGGAGAAAGATTATACAAGAGGAAGGAAGGGAGAAAAAAGGAGAACGGTAAGGAAGATAGAAGAGATGGAGGGAGAGGGAAGGAGAGAGGGAAAACAAAAGGAGAAAGTGAGAAAATAAGAGCGAGGCAAATCGGGAGGAGAGAGAAATAAGGAGGGATGAAGAGAGAGAAATAGTATGTATAAACACGAGTCTTCAGTAGTATAGACGATATAAACCTCAGACTTCTGCAGGTATAGATGAAATAAACGTAAGATTTCAGCAGTATAGATGCCACCAAACCTAAGACTTCAGTAGTATAGATTATATTCACACCTTAAGTCATCAGGTGCACACAGAGATATAATAATTAAACTGATTGATGTTACAGTCACGGAACACTGTCGCGCCATGTACGACTACGAGGCGACCTGCTCGGAGGAGATCTCATTCGCTGAGGGCCAGATCATCAGGATCCTCAAGAGGGCGGTACACGATGTTGACGACGGCTGGTGGGAGGGTGAAGTGGACGAACAGGTCGGCCTCTTTCCATCGCTGGTCGTCGAGGAGTGTCGTTCAGACGGAGAACCTCTCACTCCTGATGTAAGCCATCCTTACGTCCTCCTCCTCCTCCCCCTACTCCTCTGCATCGACTAATTCAGGAGCTTCTCGTTGTTGGTGTTGATGCATGATAAGTATTTACACGACTTGTTTTGTTTTCAATTTTGTTTTTTTATGGTATTAAAGGGGGGTTCTTTTTAGGGGGTAACTTATTTTGTTAGTCGTGTTTGTTTCTGCTTGCTATCATGGCGACCCGTGGTGTACTAGTAAGCAAACTCACATCGCAAGTGAATGGCCCAGGGTCCATCCCCCCAGGTAGGGTGAAACGACGGGCATGTTCCATTCAGCCGGTTTTGTGCATGTCTGATGTTGAATGAATCTTTATTGCTCCCAGGAATTTTGTTTGTTGCTCTTTTTTAAGTAGGTCTGTATTTGTTGGCATTTTGTTTGCTAGTTTAGAGCTTTTATCGGCTTCTGTTTGTTAAATATTTCTATTTGTGTCAGGAATATTGTTTCTATCTGTTGTTTTTGATACACATTAAATCTGTTGTCAACCGAATCTGTTTCCGTAGAGGATTTCTCCCTAATTCTGTGGTCAGTTTCTTCTGATGTCTCTGTGATGGTAGGATTATCTGCTATCATCCTTTAAGGCATAAACGGAAGTCATGTTGAATTGTCGTACACACAGGAAGAGAATTACGAAATACTTTCCGGTATCACTAACCGAACATTTCTCTTCAACAGTTTCAAGACTCACAGATAAAGTTATTTACCTAAAATATTTGCCTTTCCCGTATGATGTTTTCCAGTTTGTGTTTTGTTTTTAAAGTTTATCTCCTTATACACGCTGCCGGGCGCACGATAAACCCACTGTAGTGTACAGTAGCTGTGACCATTTATCGACCTCTGTTGTTTCGGTTGCCACTGCAGGGTGGAGCGTGTTTTAAGCTTTAACGTTCGTGTGTTGAATATTCTATACTCAGATTCTTCCTCAGTTATCAAGGTCGAGATTATTCACTGGTTGATGTGCTTTTGTTTCTGCCACTGTTGATGTGCTCTTGTTTTAGTCCATTAACGTGCTTCAACAGCCAAAGTCAGTGAGTACAGATCACTATTTGAGTTTCTACATTACATAACAACTAAGCTTTAGAAACTGGGAAGAATATTAGATCTGTCTCTGTAGGCTGAGATATCACTGTTGGTATACTTTTTCAGTGAATGTTTGTAGAGGAAAAAAGTTTGAGTGTTGTTTTGTGCTGTAGGTCAGTCTGCTTTGCTGAACTTTAATTAGTTTGCAAAGTTGAAGTGTTATTTGGTAAAGTGTAGTTCATAAGATCATAAAAAGTTCCATTAGCTCATAATATTGAAGAACTTTCCCAGAAATAATAAAAAAAAGTACAAAAACTGCAATATAGTTCCTTAATTGTTTTTGGGTGAAGTGTAAAGACAACTACAATTGGTTTATTCAGAAAATCATCAATTCCTGTAAGGCTGAAAGTTTCCGCTCTGTCATCCATGCTTCCGTGTTTAAACAGTCACAAGTATTAAACTGTCATCTGATTGTATGCAATTGAATTTACTTTCGTCGAACAAAAACTTAAAATGAAAGAAGACAAAGTAATAGTACTGCCATTTATAAACATCTATTACGACATTTTTCTTAAGGGAACTACGCCATGATGAAACAGATGTCAGGGGTGCCAACATAGTCACACACATTGAAAGTCAGAAATAATTGTTTTTAAAAGAAAGTTGAAAGTTACGCTATCAGAGGGTCGTAAGAGTCTCAGTGGGTCGTAAGAGTCGTTCAGATGTTTGTGTCCATTACTGATTTTATGCGGCTGTGTTTTTTTTTCCACTTTAAATTCTGTTTTGAAAATTGTAAAACGCATTTTGTTGCCTTGATTTAGTAAACCTTCTATATTTTGATATTGCATGTTTGTTACTGCTTTGATGTGATGACAGTGTTTATGTTTGAGTCATGTCCTAGAAGGTACGTACTTTTAGCTGCAATGTTTCAGCATGCGATATTTTACCTTTTTTTTTTCTTCAGTATACTGTAAGACTTATCATTGCGTTAGTGATACATCCTAGAACTTTATTTTACGATTCACAGTTGATTTTTTAAAATGATTCTTTGCTTTTTGGGACTTGAATCAGAAGTGCAAGTTTTATATACGAGTACAATTAATGTATATGTGTTAATTCTCGTAATGTGTTTAACGAGAGATGGAGATCCCTCGTTTGACCTATGAATTAATGAACTCGTTAATAATATGCTATAACGTGCTTATTGTCTATCAGTAAGTATGATAGACTTCTGTGTTTTCAACCGGGCTGCTAACATTGAGTGTGTAATGTAATCTGGCTCTGCTTACTGTATATTCCTGGTGTCAGTGTAAACAATTATACTGCTTAGTGGATCTTGGCTGTGTGACTTGTCTGCTGCTTAATGAGGGTCGTGTCGGGGGTTCGAGGGTGGCAGGGCGCTGATGGTTATAGGGTCATTAACACACGGTAAGTGTCTCCTTTTATACACATACACAGTATCATGCTTTCTCTGAACCCCTGATATGACCTGTTAAGAAAGGTGTCTCAATACACTGACTATCTCATCATGGTCTATTACTGTGTACCCAACCAAGTGTAGAAGCAGATGCCCAAGACAGAATTTAAAAATCCTCTAAGTAGCATTACTAAGGAATTAACGAACATACTTATGATAAATTAGAATAAGTTATATTTTTTACCAATTGAACAGTGCATCAACCTCTACCATGTCCTCTTCACAGTTGTTTTTCTCTCTTTCTATTCTTGAAAATCCGTACGTTGTGTTTTTCTCTCTGTAATTTGACCCTTGAGAACGTATCTACTTGGGTCATGATGACGGGCCAAGGTGGAGTGTGAACTATAGCACCAAAACTCCACCACATCAAGTTACTTTCTCTGGCGTCTATTACAGTTTGGAAAATACTAACGTGAGACTTTTTTCTTCTTATGAATGAGGACACTGTCTGTTATTAAGGCTGACTTGTCTGTATTTTATCATATAAACTGACAGCTTAAATGCACAATGGTTAACCAGACAGCCACCATAAGTCTAGATCTTTCGTGTAAGATGAATAATTTTAATTAACAAGCTGGGTAGTTCACGAGTGCCACCAGACTGTTAAATGAGAGAATATTTTTTTTACACGGAAGTTAAATCGATTTAGACTTATGAATCAGATTGAGCGATCAAACCTTTTATATTACTGTACATGTTTTAAATGTTCTGAATAAGTTCCCTTTACCTTATATATATTTTAGCCTGTGCATCTGGCTGGACCTTTTCCCTTGTACCTTCTCTCCGTGTTTTATCTCTTAAGCTGTGTTGACGCCTTACTCATGACCACCTGCATCGCCCAGCAGTATTTTTAATCATGGTCTCAGCCTCTCACGTTACGACTCTGAGCTGAGGCGTCGCTTATACTCCATACTTCATTTGCATCTTTCGGTTCCCCCTCCTTAGCTCAGCGCCCATTATGTTTTCTCTCGGGAGCACACCATTTATGCTCAATACATCCCTGTGAATGTCTCATTTACCTCGGTTCCTGCTGTCCTTGATGGCTCAGTGTGTGCACGTTATGTTCAGCAGGTCTCAGGTAGTAGATCACACTACTAACCGTGTGGGACGTCTTCATCCTCACCCGGAAACCACATCACTCCTCATGCTGTCTTGATTTGTTCTTCTTTGCCACCTCCTTTATTCACCCCCACCTCATTATCTTTATCCAGTTCGTTCTGCTGTTAATTTCATCTAGATTGCTATTGTCTCCTTGTGCACGATTAATCTGTTATGATTATTTTTTTTCTTGGAATGAAAAAAAAAGAAAAGAAATCATACTTTTTATTCGCTTTTGCCTCCTCCTCCTTCGTGGTCAATCTTAATTATTTATCTGTCCTTAAAGCTCATGTCTGTTTGCACTGTCTCATCTCCTCGTCCAGAACTTTTTATTTTCGTTTCCGATATTCGTTTTATCTCGCATGTCTTTTTCTTCTCTCTTCCATACCGGTCTCCTTTTCCATCTACAAATCAATCTGTCCCATTTCTAAAGCGTCTCTCTCTCTCTCTCGTCCTTTTTCTCCTATTTCTTATACACTTTCAGCTTTATCTCTTACATCATACTCTCTTATACTATCAATCCTTACTTCTACTTTCCTTTTTCATCTTTCAATCCACCAACTTTTATCATCCAAGTTCTTCTTTCCTCATCGCCATATACTGCCTGACCCAATTCTCCATAACACAACCTTTCTTCCTCCTCCTAAATCCCTTCCTCCCACAAATTCCAGTCATCCTTACAGACTCTTTATCAATCCTCCAGTTCCTCAGCATCAGACCCACGTCCAACATTCCTCCCCAACATTCCCGACTAAGTTCCGACATTATCATCAAGAGGGTAACAGCTTGATCATCACCTGCCCTCCCCGTGCACTCTCCAGGTGTTCACGTTCCAGGCCGTCTCTGGGGCGTCTCCGTGTACGACGCCGCCCCCTCACACCCCACCGGAGGTGCCAGGCTTCCTGTTGCCCCCGGAGAGAGTTATCATCACGCAGCCGACGCCCGTGGTTGAGACCGCTGAGGAGGACGACAAACCGGAACAGACCGACGAAGGAGCGGGTGAGGCACTCCTTCTGTAGTACAGTGACGGTATTCTGCTGTTTTCAAACTAAGTTTCAAAGATTATGAGCTTTGTTTACATTGAACTGTTAATATGCGCTCACAAATTACTTCGCGTCTTGAACTAATCCAATACATTTTATGTATTTATCTTCTTTTTCTCCAAAATATAACTTGCACACAATCTTTCCTGACAAGAGACCTCAGTGTGTATTACTCTTCAGCTGCATCTAACTTCGAGTCGCCTAATTTTGAGCTGGAGCTGAGCGGCACACATCAGGAGCAGTACTCGCGCCAGTTCAGCTCCTCGCCCGAGAGTGAGACCACGGAGAAGGATCAGCAGTACGCCGAGCTCGTCTCCAGTCCCGACATGTCCAACCAGGAGGTGAGACACTGAGGGGAAGGAGGTGAGAGTCTCGGAGGAGGGTAGAGGTGGAAACTCAAGAGGCTGGAGGTGAGAGACTTGATGGTTAGAGGTAAAAAATTTAGAGGCTTGAGGAGGTGAGAGACTCACTGGTTAGCGGGTTAGACTCAGAGGCTGGAGGTGAGAGACTCTGGTTTAATAAGTGAGATTCAGAATGGGCCGGAAATGAGAGAGCTGGAAGTGAGATTCTCAGGGAGTTCGGAAAGACCGCCACTCACCTCAGCCTTGTGTCTATAAATCAGTTGTTTACGTTTTCTAAACCAAGTATTCTTGTTGATCAACTTCTGCATTAGCAACTGTCTTAGATATTCTCTGCCATGCCCCAGAACTATCTGTTAGCACGCTCGTGATGTATCTTTAAGTATTATTCTGTTATTATTGAGCTACAACTGTCTCCTCCCCCTTTGCAAGTACTATCTCTCTATCTCTTTTTGTATTGGAGACTTTTATTCCCCCCCCCCTCCACTGTAACATTGTGTCGCCTTAGAGGTAGTGACAATTTTTGGGTCCCATTTTAACAGTAGCTCTTCCATAGTTGAGTCATCCATTATGTGAATTTTCGGCCACATATCCTTGTACGTGTAGTAGTGTTGATACTGGGCCTTGACGATTCACCCCCACCACTCCCTCTGGAACCGTGCAGGCCGGTGACCAGACGACTCGGCGGGAAGAGAAACAGCCGTCAGCGACCACTTCTCCTGACGTCGCTGAAGAGGTGAATTCACCCTGACACCCCCTCCACATAGGATAGTTATAACCTCTTCCCCTACACCCTCACCCAGTAGAGAGCATGGCTAGTGTGTTCCTTCGTCAGTAGTGAGATATATTGATGGGCTAAATCTGTTTGCTCGTCCGGGAATCTACAGTAATTGAAACTCTAAAATAAAACCTTACATCATTTACTTTTATATGAATCACATAAGTATGGTTGAGTGAAGGGCCTCTAACCTGATGCTCTTGTGATGAAAGACTCTTCCTTTGTAAGATGACCAGACGAGACTGAACAGACACAGCCAATAGTGAATAGTGTTTGAATTATATACCACCATAGCTAGTGTCTTGACTGACTTGATTATTCTTCTTAAGTAAAGTTTGTACTATATGTAATTTTGTGTAATGCTCTTGTAGTATTGTAAGTAATTTCTCCTCATCTCTTAGTTTATTGATTTTCTTCAGGGAGTTATTCAAATGTTGTGTAGTTGTGAGGTGTGGTAGTTGTGGTGCGGCCCTCTAGTGGTCAACAGCGCCAACCTAACCATCTTCTTCCTTCCAGAATAAGTGTCTCCGCCTCGTCCACGGTAACCCTCCCCCTCCCCCCACAGTATTCCTTTAACATAGGGAAAAGAAATAAACGTTTTATGGCTCGCTGGAACATGTTAAGAGGTCATATAAGGGGTTCAAAGTTGACATTGTGTGTCTGTCTGTCTGTCAAGTTCTTTGTGGTTTGTTTATATGTTCAAAAATTCATAATCAAGACCTTTAAACCCACGTCAAGCTATGAGTGTTGACAGACATCATATAACACACAGAAATTTGATTCAGAGTTTAGGTTTTCTTGACATTGTTTTTTGAGCTCTGGATCTTCCATAAAGTGTCTTGTTTATACACAAACACACACACACACACACACACGCACACACACACGCACACACTAAAACAGTATTGTGTCAGCTTTAAATCACTATTATGACCTCTTAAGATAAAAGAAAGTGGCATTTGGAATTTCCATTGAAATTTTTACTTTGTATTTTAAAAATCAACTACAACTCCCACTCTGCCGTTCTCTTGGCCACACACAACCAGTCACCAGAAATACTGTACAATATCTTTCATTATTGAGAGTTGATGTTTAGGGAAGAAACTATGACTTACTTAAGAGAGACTGTATTATGACCAAATATAAATTATAAGGATTTACTGTATCTTTATGGAGAGAAGATGTAGACCTCTATTTTCATTATAAATTATTAAATTTGTATTAAAAAGATACCATGGACACGGTTAGTTATACACCACAATATTTCACAGCCACAACGCAGCAAAAACTGTCATACTCGCTGTGTACAGTACAGCATATACTATAATAACACCCAGTCTACCGTGTTACCTGTTGCTTATACTGGACACCCGATGTACCAGTAGTGGGACTCTTAATTATAAAGAAAAAAAACACACACTCTCACACACACACAGACATATATATATATATGATAGTGTCCTTCCTTTTAATTACCTTCAAATAAAATATTAACTAATCTGTCTATAATCTAATGTAACGTGTCTAAGTTGTCAATCGATGAATCCTAATTTTCAATTATTTTGCTGCACAGAAAATGTAAGGTGGTGTCAAGGCGAATTGATGTAGTAAATAATAAGTTCATAGATTTCTTAAACAATGCAATTATAATTTAAAGTAATCAAGGCAATAATCACCAGTCCACAGTTATCATGTCCACACTAAAAGGTTGTATTAGTGGTCCAGGAGTGGCCTGACACTGTCATCCCACCTCCTAACCTTTAAAATGACTCTTTTAAACTTAATAATAATAAACTTGTAACACACTTATGACAGTTAATACAACAATATATGTAAAGAAAAAAAGTTTGTCTTTAAAAATTCATGAGGATTCTCCCCTTCCATTATCTCCTCCTCCTCGCATCATAACTTTGCGTGGGGCGGTATTTAGGACGGAGATGTTGACATGGAGCGCACTGACTGGGATCCCTCCGCCTCCACCACTCCTACGAATAACGTGGAGGTGACTTCTTGTTAGTAGGAGTAGGCTAGTTCCCAGGACTTTTTCCCCCCCACAGTGGATACTACTGCCCCCCCCCCCCCCTTTCCTCCTCCTCCTTTTGCTTCCTGGAACTAGATCTGTGGATGAAGTAGATTCTTAAAAAAAAATAGGATAGTTTCCAGGACTATATTATCCTCACATTGGCTACTGTCCCGATTGGAGTTAGATTTATATAGGAAAAAAACAGTACTTGACCAAAATAATAATTCGTCGTGTAGAGGCGACTGATTAGTTACAATCCTTTCCTTGCAACTGAAAATTATTGCCTGAAATAGATCCATGGTATAAGCTTTGTTGAAGAGGTTACTGCCTGCTCTCCTCAATTATGTATTAAATAGATCCATGCTGGGAACCACTGTGAAAACAATAACTAAATGGGTAAAAAAATAGACATGTGAAGTAGCTTGAAGAGGCTACTACTGTCCTTAGATTATCCATGACACTTAAGCTTGTGACTGAAATAGATTTCATAGAGTAACCTCGAATGGCCTCTCCTCCTGCTGCTACAATGTCATATTAGAGTAGACTGCCACCAGAGGCCAGAGTCCAAAAGTTCTTCAATATTAACTCTGCTCCCTAAGTAAATGTTCATCCTTGTTATTGACTTCATTAATCTGTGTTTTTTCTTATTATTTTTTGATGGATTATACTGAATGTAAAGAAAACTAAGATATGGATTATCTTAAAATTGTCTTTTGATTTATTTTATTTTTTTTGTCCACCTCACTTATCTTTCTGTGCTCTTTTCATTTACTCTTCAATTTTCCTTGATGCTATCCAGGGGGTTGATCTAGAGCCCTGGCTCGACGAAGTGGACCCCACGGCCACCAACACCCCCGACTCTCTCGATGAGGTGAACCATACTGACCAGGAATTTCGCTAACATCCCTTTATATAGAGCATGGCTAGTGTTGCCGTGTGTTGCTTGATAGATATATGGATTTTATGCTTCTGATATTAAGGAATTACATCTTCCTACGTTTATTGTATGGAATCTTTATTACAGTCTATACTTTATTTTCTCCTATATGTTTACTAGAGCTCAAGGTAGACACCGGATGACGAATGAGACAAAAATTGAACACACACACACCTTATCCCGAGTAAATTTGATTTGAAATAACTACAAATGATAACACAACATCTGAAGCTGATCTAACCTATGTGCAAAATCTTGACATTGGATCCAGTGTTAATTTGTTTATATCTGGTGCTGAAGTTTACATACAAAACAGTACCTAAAGACCGATACAACACAGCTACCCCCCAAAAAAACCTAACATCGACAACGAATCTGCCTACTGATTGGATTGCCTTACTCCTGTGCATTTCGGTCATTGTCGATAACAGCCCTTAATTAAAAAAGGGTAATTTGAGTCATCTGTTGTCTATTGCATTTTTTTCTCTTATCGGAATACCTCTCATTAATTATTTGTCTTTACCCATTTTTTTTAAAGATTTTGATAACATGAACATATCTAAACACCTTTATATTAAACATTTAAATAAGAATTGAGTTCATGCTTTCCGTTCTCTCTCGTGTACCTTCCCTCGTGAGCAAGTCTTCTTTCCTCCTTACAATGTTTTTGACCCCAACTAGTACATCCTTTATCCTAGACTGAAGTCCTTAACCCCAGAATATGACCCAAGTCATATGAGGACACTGAACCCAAATGACGTTCCTGTTGTCCTATTGAGATCCTTTACTCATTATTAGGTCCTAGTCTCAAGGAAGCCTTCATTGATGTCCTTTGTTCAGGTCCTTGTTTCTCAGGAGATCCTCAGCCCTAT
Source organism: Homarus gammarus (assembly GCA_958450375.1). Taxonomy (NCBI): domain Eukaryota; kingdom Metazoa; phylum Arthropoda; class Malacostraca; order Decapoda; family Nephropidae; genus Homarus; species Homarus gammarus. The sequence goes on from CAUDMG010002706.1 coordinate 519,383, forward strand.
CCTCCAGAGAGATCCACAGCCAGGTTTAGGTCTTTCTTCTCTATTTGACCTCTGACCCCTGTATGATCCCTGACCCCTATATGACCCTTGATCCCCGTAGGACCCTGTATGACACCTGACTCCTATTTGACCTCTGATCCCTGTATGATCCCTGACCCCTGTATGACCCCTGATTCCCGGAGGACACCTGTATGACACCTGACCCCCTGTATAACTCCTGACCCCTGTATGACCCCTGACCCCTGTATGACCCCTGATTCCTGTATGACCTTTGATTCCTGTATGACTCTTGATCCCTGTATGACCCCTGACCCCTGTATGACCCCTGACCCCTGTGTGACGTCTGACCCCTGTGTGACGTCTGACCCCTGTATGACGTCTGACCCTGTGTGACCCTTGACCCCTGTATGACCCCTGACCCCTGTATGATCCTTGATCTCTATGACCCTTGTTCCCTGTGTGACCCCTGATACCTGTATGACCCCTGACCTTTGTGTGACCTCTGCATGATCCATGACCCCTGTTTGGCCCCTGTATGACCCCTGACCTTGTGTGACCACTGACCCCTGTATTACCTCTGACCTCTGTGTGGCCCCTGTATGATCCTTGTTCAGTGTATGACCCCTGAATGGCCCCTGACCCTTGTATGACCTCTGTATTACCCCTCACCCTTGGATGACCCCCTAGCCCCAGTATGACCCCTGTGTGTCCCCCATACAAACCTCTGCATGACCCCTGTATGACCCCTGAACCCCAATATGACTTGAATCCTCTCCCATGCAAAGCACAATTTCTCTCTCAATTTTGTTTTTATTCTTATTCAAACTTTCTCTCAACAAGTTTTTTGTATTGATGAGAGAGAGAGAGAGAGAGAGAGAGAGAGAGAGAGAGAGAGAGAGATCCTTAACTTAGTGTGTTCTTCCCTCCCTCCTTCCCTTTGCTTTCACTGTTAGAAGGCGCTAAATGGCTGATTGTTTGCTTCGGTCACCCCGTTTCGTCGTCCATGTTGGATAATTTGAGCTTCTGAAGACGCTTTAGTGCAGCAGGAAACTTTTATCATAACTTTATATATATATATCAATGTTTGGATGTGAAATGATTAATAATCCTTTTAAACCTAATGAATTACTTACCTGTCTCTTAAAGATTAAATATAAGTCAATATAAGTAGTACAGTATTCAGACAGTTGTTTTGTTCTGTTCATTAACCATTTTCTTTGATATTACTCGTAAGACGCAATTAAGCTTTTTTTATTAATGGTAAAAAAATAAAATAAAAGTCAAATTATATGATTAATCTTGTCTAAGCTTCGATAGTTTGCTGTTTTTTGGGGGGTTGTTTATATATTTATTTTTTGAATCGCCTGTTAATTAGTGCTAGATGCTTGTTTAATGAGGATGATGATATAAACTCGGTCTTTTAATGATTACTTTTCTCCCATCTCTCTCTCTCTCTCTCTTTCTTTCTTTCTTTCTTTCTTTCTTTCTTTCTTTCTTTCTTTCTTTCTTTCATTCTTTCTTTCTTTCTTTCTTTCTTTCTCTCTCTCTCTCTCTCTCTCTCTCTCTCTCTCTCTGCTACTCTAGTGTCTGGTATTAATTGTAATTTATTCCCAATCGTCTTATTTTATTCACTTTATTCTATTTCTTCCTGGTATTTCTTTCATACATAAGTAATCTCAATTGATATCAAAATTTCCTATAAAAAAAATGTTCACTTAATAACATTGGAACTTTTTCTTTCCTTTTTTCACATATATTTCAAAGGTTGAGAAAGTATTTTTATTTTTGACATATTCATCTATTATTTCCTCCTGTCAAATTTTCTCCTATAAAAAAAAAACAATTTTCTCAAGGTTTCTATTTTTCATTCACTTTAATTACTTTTCAATAAACTATAAACGTTTTTTTTTTTCTTCAGTTAAGTCTTTTTGGTATATTTTTTACACTCAATATATTTTTATAAGCTCCTCATTATTTTTTTTTACACTAAATCAGTATTTTTAAAAGTTATCTGTGTAAAGGCGTCACTGTACAGCTGATAAATCTGAAATAGGTCACCGTGGTCAGGGGTTTCAAGGTGGTGGTGTGTGTGTGTGTGTGTGTGTGTGTGTGTGTGTGTATGTGTGTGTGTGTGTGTGTGTGTGTGTGTGTGTGCATGTGTGTGTGTGTGTGTGTGTGTGTGTATGTGTGTGTGTGTGTGTGTGTGTGTGTGTGTGCTGTGTGTGTGTGTGTGTGTGTGTGTGTGTGTGTGTGTGTGTGTGTGTGTAAATTCATCGTTATCTCGCCCTTGATAACTCGGAACTTTAATAGTTGGCAAGACACTTATTCTTATACTCACAATCACAATGTATAATTCTATACACACACACACACACACACACACACACACACACACACACACACACCTCTCTAGCCCGCCCGTATTACCACCTTAAACATACTGTAACACTGTGTTCGTTGCTGTGTTATTGACCTTCACTGGTAGGTTGAGCACTTGCATGTTTTAGTCGTTATATATTACACTTCTGTGGGGGAATGTTTCTTAATGTTATCAACGAAATAAAAGGCGATATATATATATATATATATATATATATATATATATATATATATATATATATATATATATATATATATATATATATATATATATTACTAATCATAATGTATTAAATAAATCTGTAACGTAATTTAAGGTATTTGTGATTTTTAATTCTGATTCTTTTTTTTTTTTTACAAATGTTATTTGGCTCGTAAATACGAAGAGGTTAGAGGTATTAAAACTTTTGAAATATTTCTGTAACGAAACGAAACGAAGTAAAAGTTTTATTAAGTCTTTATAAACTTTTTTGTTTATTAATCAATTACTTTTTTCAGGGCGTCACTTTTCTTTATCTTATTTTCTGTATATTATTTTGGCTTCAACTTTCTCCACGTTCAGGTAGGAGATTTCATGAAGGCTCACGTAGTGGAGGTGTGCGAGCCTCCAGAGTCCCCACCTCTCCCAGAACCTCCCGAACAGGTGAACATACTTGACACAGCTCATTAACCCCCGCCCCCCTCACACACCTGCGATGCCTAACTCCGACACAACCTCGTACTAGATAAACAGCTCTAGGACTCCCCCCCCCCCCCCCCTCCTTCTTTTGGCACTGGTAGATTTAGGATGCCGAGAATGTGGTTAAAAGGGACCTAGAGTGCCAAACACTGCCAGTAGCACTTCTGGACCCGGTACTCGTAGATTTAGATACCCCCTCCCCTACAGTGAGCTCCACGATTTAACGCTTCGCTCTAAAACCAACAATATTTAGCTTATGTGGCTCTAGAACTTAAACACCCCAAAACATGCTTGGAATAAACGTAAAAGTAATACCAATTTTTTAATAAAGAGAATTAGATTAACTCTTCCCTTTAAAGTAATAAATAGTTTGGGTAACGTAGATATGGTTGGCTCGTATCAGCTTCCTTGTTTACAAAATTTAGATGAATTATCTCGTCAGTAATGCCAAAAACCTCCGCTAGGTAGTGGTCGTAGCTAGTCATGAGGGAGAAGGCTGGATGAGAGTAGTATTAACTTCTACCTTTGTTTGTGGTCTATATACACTATACAGTAACTCACACACAAGTAATGGATTATATTTTCTTCAACACATTTAACATATCAATAAGAAATATCTGTTCTCAGTATAAGTTTTGCATTCAAGTTCCTCTTTTATCTCCCTCAAAGACTAACAGTTGCGTTGAAAAGTCGTAGCTGGAGTAGCCAGATAATAGTGTTAGTGGCCACCCCTGAGCTGACACGCCCTCAGAACGACTAGTCACAAATACCTTTCTTCAGTGCATGGTAAACTTGCCTCTAGAAGTTACGAAAACTAAATCCGTCGAGTTTAGTTAATCGAAGACAATGTATTTATGCGGCTTGAAGCTGTAGAGGAATACATACTGCATTTGTAGACGCTTATACTTAGAGTAACTGTGATTTATAGGCTAGACGTTGTTTGCTTTATATACAGAATTTAGTTCGGTGCATTGTTTTGGGCATCTTGAGTTGGGGAAATTTAGTTAAGAGTTGGTCATTGTGTTGCATAAAGGCTCTAGGCTGAGTGAGATTCTTGTAACTCTTGTTATCTGTGAGAGAATCAACCCCAATGGTAAAACTAACACAATTATTGATATAGTAGTTAGTTTAGTCATGTGTGAAGAAACTCGCTTTGAGATAGAGGTTACTTAAGAGCTTATATAACTTGTGTCATTTCTACTCTTTTTAGTTGCAGTTTTGCGGACAAGACTCGACACGGGAGAATATGCGATTATTACATTTCTAGTTTTCACTCTCATTTTAAATCTCCTTACATACGTTATCACGCCTTTCTCTTTCATATTAGACATATATATAGTTATCAGTTGTTTGTTTCTGTTCTTCTGTTTATATGGGTCAACTTGACAGTATCGTTGACATTGTTGTCGTGAGTGTCGACCACCGTGTGTAAACAGTATCCAACACCTTTCACGTTGAAGACATTAGACACCGAACTCTCTACGGGTTGAGTCGAATCTTGTTTCTAACCCAACTTGTAAGTTTTTTTTTTTAGCTAGGTCTTTTTCGGTGACCATTTACATCAGTCGGAAAATTCTATATGGTAGAATATGGAAGTCAATGTTAGGTTACACACGAAGATCTACTTCCGGGTTTGATTTGGTTTATCTTTGGGGTAAAGGCGGCATGGAGGGACTGCGTTGATCTACCAATGTTAGTATTAAAGTTTTGAGATAAATGATAATAGCCATTTAGGCAGATATTTCTCGAGCCCATAGACCGGTACCGCTTGTGTCAGACCAAAGCGACGGACTAAGCAAAGGTGCATGTGGTCAGCTGGTGGGACTTCACTTACCCGCCCAGCTAAGTCGGTATTCCAGCCTAAATAGGTTTATCTGCAATTTTTTCTGTACATTAACATTAACAAATGAATTATTCAGCTTCTGTTTTCGTCTGAAAATTGTTTGTTAATTACTAACGCCATCAAAGTTTGAGTTCTCGGATATTATGTACGTACAAATAAGATTATTACAATCCTCATATATATATATATATATATATATATATATATATATATATATATATATATATATATATAATCACTTATTTACTTTGTAATAAAGCTGGCAGATGTATGTCAGTAAGTTAGGGTGGTGACACGGTGAAACATCAAGCAGAAAATTATTGACCACAAAAGTTTTACGTCTTAATTTCTCTCTTCATTCTTGTCATTATTATATATATTTGTTTCAGTAATTTTTCTTCTCTTCCATCTCAAAATATATATACTGTACAACTATTTTTCCTTGACCAAAAAGATCTCCCACTGCTATATCTCTCCCATCTCCCTGTGGCAGATATCTTCCCTACCATACCAGCAGAGATAGATCGGCTGTCTCTTTTCTGACTTACTCTCACTAACATTCTCTCCCGTCTCTTTGTCTTCCTATGAGCGATCACTTCAATGTATTTTACTAGCAAAAGATCTTTCATTTATATCTCTCTCCCATCTCCCTTTTCAATGCAAATCTGTTCAATATCATTTATTTAACGAAAATGATCCCTCACTGAAATATATCTTTCCCATCTCCCAGCAGTAGAGATCTCTACATTCTTGTATCTCCCCTCAAAGTAAAGGAAAGAAAATGAATGTGGGTTTTTTTTTCCGAGTGCTGAAGTTATTGTTTATCCATATTGTGACGTGGTCTCCCTGATGTGGTGCTGGTGTGTAGGGGGGTGAACTGGAGTGCTCCGAGCTGGACCAGGTGGAGCCCCCAGCCTTTACCCCACCAGAGTCTCCGCCACAGGTGAAGGGCTTAACGGTTTGCTTTAGTTACCGCTAGAAGCTCTAGTTCTCGCTTGATCATATCCACATACCTTCATTTTATCTTATATATTCTCTTCTTTTATATTGATCACTTATTATTTCTTATTTTTTGAGGTTTGTATTAAACTGTAGTGTCTTTAAAAACATGGCAGTTACCTGTTTACGATCTGTTTATATCCACAATTGTATTTTATTTTTAATAGATCATTTCAGTTATATCCAAAGTCTGGCTGAGGATAAACACCTTCTCAAAATTAATGTGACGATCGTTATATTTTTAATTGATGTGATAATGTAATTACTAACTTTATTACGCTCTTAAATCTAAAGTCAATTGGCTACATTGACTTTGTTTCTTTAAGCCTCACTAACTTCTTTTATTTTCATTCAGAATTTTCTTTTGCTCACTATTCTTGACAGATTGAGAGACTATTTTGACTAATGTTGATCTTAGCAATATTTTCCTAGCTACTCCCTGTCATCTTATTATTTAGTCTTATTTTAACTTAAGCATAAATTTCTTCCATCTTATTTCAGATTTACTTTTATTTTATAGTTTAACTTTTATTTAATAAGTTATTTTCTTTCACTTCAACGTTGGTCTGTGCATTTTTCTTATTCTCTCGTATTGGCCGCCAACACTAGTTTAGTCGTGGTGGAGGAGCAGCCAGCACTAGTGTCCACCCCGACCAGTAGTCAGCACGTGGTAGCTCGCTGGTGTTCAAGCATCATTCCTCAATTTCTAGAAGTTATACATATCAATAGTGTTTTTTTTTAGAGGTTATACAAATCCAGGAAAAATTTCTAACTTATACACATTCATGACAAAGTTGTAGAAGTTATACACATTCATGATATGTCTCTAGAACCGTCCATTTATGGTGAGTGAAAGTGCAAGAGAGGAAAACATTTTATAAACTTGAAGATAAACTGAAGTTCTCGTTTTCCATACAGTGTTACCGTCGGCACTTGTCATGAAATAGATAAAATTAAACACACAAAAAAAGAAAATAACCCATCTATAGAAATTCTTAGTGTTTGACGTCATCTGTAGTCCTCTTCAACAATTTGTATTCGGGAGAAGAGTTTTTTTTTTTAAAGGGGCGGATAAATCTGCCTCTGTCTAGATGCATTATTTTTTCTACAATAATTCCGATATTAGAAGAAAAATAAATAATGAGAATGAAACAGCATAAGGTTAACAATACAATGATAATCTTAGGCAAAAACTATCCAAATCTGTGGATAATAATACCTAGTCTCAGATATTCTTAAAGGGCGACGAGGAAAATAAAGTTTACGATTTCCTCTTTGGCCATGTTTAGTCAACCTAAGATTTGCCTTTCATGACCTGACGGGTGGATGTTTGTTTTGACGTGTGAGGGATATTTTACACACACACACACACACACACACACAAATGTCTCAAGCACAGTTTAACGCAGCAATTGTCCAATTCTTGATCACTCTTTATTTAGAGTGAAACTTGGAGTCCCTTATACATGTCAATACGTATTATATCCAGGTGATAAATCATTAATTACACCTATACTTACCTGTTTTTATACGATGCTGTCTAAGGGAATGTTAACCCTCTGAGAATGATGGTTTAAGCCTTTGAGAAAGAAAGTTTAAACTCTCATCCGCAAGCAATTACTTCAACGTCCATCGTCCCCCAACTCGTTAAAGGAATAGTAACAGGAATAACTATTTCTGACAATCTTGAACACGTTGGGGCATGATGATGTGTTTATTATTTGAGGACGTTGATGTAGGTCCACAGTGGAGAAGATAAATCCTTTCAGTAAAGCCGTGTTTTGACCCTCAGTATCTAACTCTGAATCTAGCTTCACACAATAAGCTCAGTGCTCTTATCTGTCTTCAGAATCATTGCTGTCTTCACATTTAACTGCATTCCCTATTTATTCCTCATACTTTTCCACCATTCCATCATGTTATCAAAATGTAACAGTGGCATTGTGAGAAAATCAATGTATATCGTTTTTGTAGTGTAAGATTAACAACGCGTCTGGCACCGTCTTCATGCCTTCAACTTCACTGTTTTCACCCTTTCATCTTTGAGGTTACCTTCAGCGTTGAATTTTAGAATTATCCCGAACATTTGGTCTTGATGTTGTTTACATAACTTTGTTTTTGTACTGTCCAGAGTGCTTGTCACTATCTTCAAAATTTATCTGTTATTATAATATCTTGAGCATTTGATCTTTATTGCTATCTTCAACATATACTGTACTATTGGATCTCACTTTACCTTTTGATCTTATTAAAAGTCTTGATCATTTAATCTCTAACCAACCTACAACCTTTGAATACTATTGTCCCCCATTTTTTCTTCCTTCGCCTACAACCTGTCCATCTTACTGTCCTCCTGGTGTGGTGGCCGCCGTGGGTGGGTGTGTGTGTAGGAGGGTGATGGTGGGTATGTGCCGCTCCCTCAGGTAGAAAAGCCTCCAGAACCTACACCTCCGAAGGTGGAGGAGAAACCACCAGAACCTACACCACCAACACCACCACCAGTAGTGGAGGAACCCGCGGAGTTGGCTGAGCAGGCGAAGAATCTTCAGGTGGAAGAGCTAGTTGTTTACCTCTAGTTGATCTTAGTGACGTAGGAGTAGAGAGAGATGTGCAGTGGAATAGTTTTAGTGGCTGCATGCTTAGTCTGGTGTAGTCATTGGCATGCAGTTGACCAGCGGAAAGTACATAGTGGGAGGGAAGGTGGGCTGAGAGCTGTGGTGGTCGATGTAGTAACAGATGAACTAACTGGCGATCATAAAATGCCTCGTATATTAATGTCTTATCCAATGCCATGTTGTCTACTTCTCTTCCTCTGACGTCATTTGTTTTTTGGTGAAGCCTGGATCAGTAACTTCATTTCTACTCAGCTCAGTAAAGTCACTTCGTCTACCATACTGATTGTATTTTTTTTTTACCTAGTTAAGAGTAAGTCGAGTGTCATGACATAACCGGAGTGACGGCAGCTGGTTTATTATTACCAATCCACTGAACGTCTCAACTCCCCGTAAGAAAATTATTTGGTTTACCCGAAGTTGTATGTCCTAACCTCTTTTACCACTGTTGTTATCGAGCCGGGCCATTGGGTCATGTGGTCTTGGGTGAGTAAATAGATATGATAATGCATGGCAAGTGTTGTTATTGACTCATAAGTGGCCAGCCAGCCGAGACTCTAGGTGTGGAGGTAGTTTTTAAGTACAGTATAGCGACGGTCTGCTTCATAAAATTATTTAACAGAAAATTATTACTTAATAAAAATGTATGAATTTTTCATTAACGAAAATAAGTTTTTCGATTTGTTATCGTTGCTAATTAAGAATTTTATGTCTTCAGTTCAACACAGAGAAACACTTTCACTTGGTCACAAAAATACATTAGTGATACAACTTTCCGTTAAGTATTTTTCTCAAGCAAGCATCGTTAATGTACTTAACAATTACTGTAGTTTCTAGTAATAGTTATAGAAAATTACTGTAAAAATTCAATGCAGTTGGTGGAAGGTAACATCATTTCTCTTAGACTCAATAGTACATAACAACCGTCGGCGTACCGCTGACCTGCAGAGTAAAATAGTGGGCTTGTTTAGTGATACTGCCAGAAATTGCATCGCTGACTGAGCTTAGTTTTAGAAGCATTCACTCTCGAAATTTGCTAATTCTAAGTATGATGATATACTATATCATGACTTTAGAGGGGTGGAGCCTCATAAGCAAGGTTATAGCTCAATACCTGCTACAACGACTCCTCCAAAACTTAGCGCAGTGTTACAGTATATGTCGATCAAGCGTGACTGCCTGGTGACGAGGCCTGGCAAGTGGGAAGATCTGGCTTGGTAACCACAATGTGTTGTTAATTAACAGGGCGCAGCAGGCAAACGGGGCCCCAGCACAAGGAAGAACGAGAAGCAGTCTAAACTTCCGTTTGAGGTCGGCGGCAGTGGCGAGGGTAAGAGAGTTAGTCCCCGGCAGACCAACACTGCTGGAAGATACCTTTGTAGTTTTCCATTCTTGATTAAACAATAATAATAATTTAGATTGTAATTGATGATCATACGTGCATGAGTGGCTTTCTTTCGCTTTTTTAATTACATAGTCAGTTGAATCTTAAATAGTCTTAGAGTTATGGATAAGTTATTGGTTAGTAGAATGAGTTTAGATTGGAAGAAGTAGTACAGTATTTTCTTGAGTATTACTTGATCTCCCCTTGGGTTTACACTCTGCACCGGCCCTCACAGGTCTTCTGAAGGACCTGCTGGATCGTGCCATATTTTCATTACAACTACTCACATGTTTTATCATTGTCACTTATTTTTTTTCTGAGTTATGAGGTGAATTAACGTGTGAGCATGTGAGACACTAGCTGGCATGTAAGTTATCTTACTAAATCGTTTCTAAGGTCTCTCGTTACCTTCCTTCAGCTTAGATAGATATTATATTTCTCCTTTAATATAAAAAAATACAAATATTCTAATACCATCTATCCTCGTGATGAACTTTTTTGTAATGCTTTTTGTCACTTTTATATAGCATTTTCAGTGTCTTCTTTGTACTGATTATACTCTAAAGAAAACAAAAAATCCCAGAAACTAGAATGACCCTTGTATCACTTTAAGAGGGTTAATATCAGGTAAACGGGACTATGTTGTGCCACAGACTAATTGGTTCACGTAGTTTGGATTTCCGTATTCTGTTTTTACTGTAGCCGTGGGAGCGGGTTTGGCCCAGACGTAATCACGATTGGATCCTCAATTTGTGAGAGAGTTGGGGCGTTTCCTGGTATGTTAACCTCTTTGTGTAGATTGTTATAGACTCCCGAACCTTATCAATCTCCCATAGACACGCTTGACATACGTTTCTCATTAACAGTTTCACTTTTCGTAGAGGATGTGATATAGAGAACAAAACTCAATACGTGTTCAGATTAAACAATTTTTTTTTTGTCAAATTGGAATCTAACTTTTATTTATTTTCTTAGTATACTGAACTTTTTCACAGATACCAGTGTTATCTTGCACTTACAGTAGAGATGATTAATGTTATTCTTTATGTTATCATTATGTGATTTAATATACAATGCCTGATTGTTTTAGTTAAAATAAATAAGGTAAGTTTATTACTCTCCTTGTGTTACTTGACCCACGGCACCACAAGAACAGTTGTTACAGTGAGCGAGGTGCCTGCAGGGTAACCCAAGAGAAAGACAAAAATATGAAGCAAATTTTACTGAATATTGCTGGTAAGTTACATCAGCGGCTCCGGCAAAGGAGAACAAACCATCAGTGTTATGAATGTGACTTTAGTAGAGTTCTGTCAAGTAATTTTTAATCGTTGATGAACTAGTGTAATTATAACCTTGTTCAGTGCTTAAAGACCTTAGTTGTGAAGCGCAATAATAGGAACGAACAACTGAATGTGTCTAAAACAAAGCAAAAGTAGGATTTAATTTCGCTCAACAGTTCGTTCCTATTAAAATTATCAGTCAATTAGGGTCTGTCTTCATTCACATGAGCTGCGGAGAGACGCAGACACACTGTCAGCTGTGGACGGCAAGGATGTAACTTACCGAGACTTTCGTGTGCAATTTTCTTATATTTTTATTTCCTCTCAAGTTAATTTATAGGAACCCAGATGACTGCAACAACTTGTCTGGTAAGGATGCGAGGGTAAGACACAAGGACAGTGTAAACTTACCCATAAATAGTTATCAGTTTATTGGGTGGGTGAACATAGAGTGAATATTGATTTGTTTCTTGTGGAATGCATTCTTGTGTACTCTGTACTGTGTGAATAATGAATGTTATAATAGGGTTGAAGAAGAAAAGTTTTGCTACATGTGACAGGGGTTATAACACACAGTTAAAGGCTTTATTAGTGCATTTGTTAGCTGTTAATGATGACATTTAGGTGTTAGTTATAATAAATGTAATCAACAATATTTGTCAGGTTTGACCTTTGACTTGTGATATCTCCCTGCGGGTGGGCAGGTCTGGGCGTGGCGCAGATCATCATCACGGCAGCGACGCCAATGGTGGAGACGCAGGAGGAGGATATGGGTGGCACGGGCGAGGACTCAAGGGCTGAGGCTGACCAGGATCCTCTCGACAGCCAGCACCCGGAGGCCGAACGCTCCGAGTGTGAGGGCGAGGCGCTGGTGCTCGACGACGAAGGTCGTCAGCCCCCGCCCCCACCCGCCCCTGAAGGCCCCGGGGAGATGAGGATGGAGATGGTGGGTGCCGAGGGAGGCGCGGGTGACATGGAAGGGGAGCGGTCTCCCTCGCCCAAGTCTCCTAGCCCGAGTGACGGTCCACCTGATCTCGACCCGGAGAAACTCAAAGCCTTAGAAAGAATTAAAGAATCGAACGCCTAATGTGGGGTGGGGATTGCTAGTTCATTACCATTACTTTGTTAGTCACAGTTTATGAGGCGACTGTCAGCCAACACCACCTCAAGTTAGCCGTTTAATCCGTCATCTATGGTGCAGAGTGCAATGAGAGATAAATTAAAAAATCCTAGAAATATCTAACAGATTCCTCGGATGTCATGTATCGAGCCAAACAGAAAACACTCACCCATGTACCTATACGTGTGTACCGTGCTACATACCGCACTTGTTAAAGATCATCAAGAAACACAATAGTACGCTGTTGGCCTTAGAGTCCACCTCAACTTCTCAATAGGTGCACGATCCGTCAACTTGAATATTGCAGTCCGTCAGTTTTGTATCGGAAGGACAGAAGAACGGCGACGGGCGGACAGATGCCAAGCCGTCGCCCGAGACACCTGTCCAGTTTATACTACACGTGTTCAAGTACTGTCAGGCCCTCCTAGAAGCTTAACTAAGTGTAAGCTGTTACAATGACACTTTGTGCATATCTCTTTTATCTCTCGGTGTACTAAAGAAAGTTTCCTGTGCATCTTTGCATAATTTTTGCTGACTGGTAATGTTTTTTTTTTTTACTTTTCTTATAGAATTTAATATAATTTTTATCTTCATTTAAAACATGTGTAGATTTACTCTCTCATTCAAGTAAACACGTGTCTCATTACAGTAGGAGAACGTGACATATGTATATAATGATGCCATTTTTTCTGACCTTATTTTTAGTGGTATTCCCTTATTTTTAAGGGTTCATGCTAGAGGTTCAAACTTAGCACAATACTGTTTTGGGATCCTGTATGTGTACGTGTATAAAGAAGACGTTACAGGTGTGTCTATGAGCTTAAATAACAAAGCCATTCCACTTTAAACCTATATAACTATCTGGACGTGTTAGGGAGAGTTACTAGTGTAATCCCCCCAACACAAATGATTTTTTATAGAAGTTCAGGAGTTGAGGTTTAGCACGACCTTTGATTCTTAACCTTACACACATTCACACCTAAAATGTCTTCTTTACACTCATAAACACACACTCTCCTACAACAGTATCCGCCATATTTCAGCCGCTGATATGACCACTTAAGTCCCTCATCTCTCATATTGTAAATTGAGAATAATTTTCCTAGTCTTTGATAAGTAATAAATTTCTAACCCCAGGTCAATAAGTTACGAAAAAGAAAGTGCAAGTTTAAAGAGTTTTATTAATAGCCGAGGCGTGAGAGAAGGTGATCGCTCTGAACTATGAATTTAAACTTTTTCGAAAACTGGCGCCCTTATGAGACACATCTGGATTTTTGTCAACATTTCTGTACAAATTAAATCCAAAACTATAAAGTATTTTTGGGTGATATTTGAAGACAATTTGTTTTTCTTACCGGGTGGTATTCAACATCAAATTCCTTGGTTGTTTCCCTTTTACTAACAAGTCCTTCACCTTCCCTCACTGACTAGGAAATTCTCGAGACTCTTGTATAAGGTTGACTATAAAACACTCGCATCAGCAGTGTGGGGTACATTATTATACCAACAAAATCTGGGAAAAGCTGATATTAAATACTGATACCGATGTGAGAGTAGTGGTTCGCTAGTACCATTGTTGTATTGAAGGATTCTCCACCATAATAATATGTCGTATTTAGGCTTTTCACTTCACACTGTGTCGTTTACTCCCTCGGGCCACGGCTGAGGGAGTGATGTTCTTGGTGGGTGGCGATGTTACGTAGAATTGACTGAAAGTTTGTTCCCGAGACGTCTGGTAGGAGACTAGTCCTCAAATTATTTCCAAGTGCTCTTGTGTGTAGCGTTGGGAGTAGCGCGTGGTGGTCGAGTAGTGTAAGCATTGTCTTGTGTGAAGGAACTTGTTAGCATTCTTGTTGTTCATTAGCCGCAAGTGCCTGTGGAGACGGTGGCGTTCACGAGTGGTACTTGCGGCTATGTTTATAAGTAAATAAATACCCGAAGAGATAAACAAATATATATGGTTCACATCGGCTTTGCTTTTGGGTTGATAGATTACTGTGCCAGTCAAGGAACTCGGGGAGAGAGAGGCAGTCCTGTCCTCCCACCACACACACACTGAGCGAATCTGTTATTAGTGGAAGACTGTTAGCGGGAGTTGAGAGAATCCAGAGTTCTGTCGGATTATTGTCCCGGCACGGAGGTCTTCAGTCGTGGTTCTACTTCATAACAAAATACATATCATGCATTTTGTTATGAGGAATTTATGTGGCGAAATCAAAGACATTGACATCGGCTCAAGAATGTAATTTCAAGTTGGCGATGTTTAAGAATCGGATGATGGTATTAGTTTCGGTGACTTACAGCCATTATGATGGTTGTTGTTCATAGTACTTGCCACTACGTACAAATAACCATCTTAAAGTGACTGTGGGGAGACGGTGACCCAGAATGGCCCTACGAGAATGAACTGGTGTGACCTACTCGATTATAACCTACTGTGGGACTGTATGATGTATGATACGACTTGACTTTGGACGGTAGCTCAGCGGCCGGCTTCAGTACCCGTTAAGTTGACTCTAAGAGGACGTGTGTGTGTGTGTGTGTTTAAAATTGTCTCTACTGTTTACACGTGAGCAAACGCTCTGTTGTCCGAATAAATATGAAAGTAATATAAATGAATTAGATTGAAAGCCAGATGCCAGAGAGATACACCTTTTCCTCCTGTCCACCCCCCCCTCCCCCACCCCTCCAGCGAAGTTCTCTGCGTCTGTGATTCTCTTCGGAAAAAAAAAAACACAAAAAAGAGAAATACAAATTATGTCAGGCACCGACTCCTCCTCCCCTAATTATCCCTGAGGTAAACAAACACACTTATCCAACATCTGGTATAACAAGAGATATGTACACTTTCTTGAATTAAAAAAAAAAGCTGACTATCTTGTTGGATAAGGCAGTGAGCTCAAACGTCATTTTACAGATATCATTCACACTCCCGAATGTATATAAAAGTATAAAAAGTAAATCCAAGCACTCATACGAATCCCATACCAGGTTTTTCATCGGTACTTTAACGCACAATGATGCTTCGAAGCCACGCGTCAGACATCAATAATAAAAACATGTAGTCAGTGCGTTCGTGCGAGACGCCTGCAGTTGTCCCCCATCACGAGGAACCTTTGTCACTATCGCTTCTTCATAAAGTTAGTTTCCTCCTCATTTCAGTCATTTATTCTATTATGGCAATATATTCTGACGGTTCGTTAGCACTAGGATCTAACTTTCTCTAACTAACCTTCGCACCAATGAAGCTTCGAACCAATGAACTTTTGAACCAATGAACCTTCGAACCAATGAACCTTCGAGCCAATTAATCTTCGAAATATTAAGTAGTTCCCATTTATTCACGGGGTTTCTTTTCTTACTACGAATTTCGCCGAATAATTAATCAAATACAGCTATTTATCTCCCATTTTGTGCATTTTAATTATGTTTTATGGTGATATATCTTTTTGAAGCTATGTTCTCTTTGGTACAGTACGTTCACAAGACGGTCAAAGGGAAATTTGGTGCGCCAAGTACAGGTTGCTCGACTGTTATTAGTTAAAATGCGCAGTAGACCTAGGGGCGTCGTGAAGCACACACGTGGGGGAGCAAGTGTTATTGTTTTATAAACTTTTAACGGAGTAATTATTTGTGCTTCGAAAGCTCACAGGAGTAAACGTTTGTGTGTAGTCACCGCACAACAGAACAGAGGGATGTGTGTCGTAACCTCACAACAGAACAGAGATTTGTGTCGTAGCTTCACAATAAAACAGCTGTTTGTGTCGTAACCTCACAACAGAGCAAATGTTTGTGTCTCCTAACCTCACAACAGAACTGCGGTTTGTGTATCGTAACCTCACAAGAGATCAAGCGTATCTCTTGTTTGTATGAGACAGCGACCTACACGGACATAAGGCAAGTTCCACAAGTCACACACTGGCAACAGAAGGTAAGCGCGAGTCATGGTCACTTGCTGCTCCCTCCTGGATACCCATTTGTGATTTCCAGTTTTTTTTTTTGCATTTATTATCTTATATTTCAATTTAGTAATATTCTTTGATTCATGCCTTTTATAGGTGTAGGTAGGTGTTGTGTGTACGTGTGTATTGTTGCCAAGACAAAAATTGTTTTAGAAAATTCTATGGAAAATTAATTTATTGTTATGATTATTAAATATTTATTAACGTTTAAACATAAAGCCAGTTAAAATCACATAAAAATACAAAAAATTTTCACTAAAGAAAAAAATATGAATAAATGAGTTTAACACTGTCAGGCCGGGATTGAAGGCAGACCCGATAATGTGACAAATTTGGCTGACCGAACATCTCTCTGAGACTAAACCCTGGAAGACTAAGTGATGCCCTAACTCGTGCTCAAAGCTTATATCAATTCTCCCACTACGTTCACAAGACATTAGATCACTTGTTGGTGTAGTAGTAGTAGTAGTAGTATTGTAGTAGTAGTATAGAAGTAGCGGCGTCAGGTAAATTATTAAAGGCACATTCAGGCCCAACAAATTACAAAGGGTCTAAACATATACTGTAGCTCAGATCATTATGTATTCTTGTAATATATCTTACCTTCGATCTCAAGGGTATTGTGCTGGCTCTCTCTCTCTCTCTCTCTCTCTCTCTCTCTCTCTCTCTCTCTCTCTCTCTCTCTCTCTCTCTCTCTCTCTCTCTCTGTTTTCTTATTTTAAAAAAAACCCTATATGGTCACGTATGGGAAATTCACAATGTCTAACGCTCATCCGAATACCACAGCTTCTCTTTAATCATACGAGGTTTACTGTTAAAGATGAACGCAGCTTGTTTACTAACTCGTCAACAAAACCTCTACTCCACGAAGAAAAAGAAAAAGAATTTACATAATCAAAAGAGCATGTTTGATTCTTAAATACAACTTAGTCGGTTAGTTACATACGTTTTAGGAATTATTTTAATGCACGATCAGTGTAAAAGGTATTGATAACCTTTGGAATGGGGGAAATTATGTTCCTTCGGGAGACCAGGATGAGACACTGAATAAGGAGGCGCTCATCCAACAACGTTAATATACGATTGTTGATAAACGTTTTCCACTTGAAGATTCTCCCTGGGTAGTCGCGTAAAATATATAGTGTACCATAGTACTGTAAAAAAAACAAAAACAAAAAATGAATAACGAAGTTTGCTTCTGCAGTCGTATCCAAAGTGCTGGCATCTTAAAGCACTTTTTTTTTTTGTCGCGAGTACATCTCCGGAAGCAAAATACCCGAATGCATTTTTGTTGAGCGTATTTCCGGAAATGACAAAATATGATCTAGTGTACGTCAATAAACGTGGTGTATTTCGGTGCCTGAGGAGTGAGAAAGATCCATCCCAGATTCTTAAAAGGCAGAGAAAAAAAGATAATTCAGTTTCATTTAATGCTAAAATCCCAGATATTTTCTTATTTTGTTTTTTGGTTTTCAATCCATCGTTTTGTAACGAGCTGCCTCAGGAATTGTCTCGCGTGTTTTGTTCTAACCCAGCTGCTGCTTCTCACGTGCCTTAGAGATGACGGGACACGGACTACTCTCGTGTTTACATTGTTGATTTTGATGACTCCTGAATCCATATACTTCAGGAATTATTACATCTGATTACCTATATATGTCATGATTTCATTAATTATTATTTCTTCAATCCATTACATGAATTTATATAAATGAATCCACGTGTCATTGTTTAATCCAACCGTTTCGCTCGTTATTATTTCTTGAGTCCTTGTGTTTCATGACCCCATTTATTTCACCAATCACTCATCTCATAACCCTTGTCCATGAATCATTTGTACTATGAATTATATGTCCCATGGGTTTACTTGTTCCATGAGTCGATTTGTTTTGTGATTCACTTGTTTCATGAATCTTTTTTTGTCGAATTATATGTCTGTCGATTTCTTTGTTTTATGAATCATGTTGATGGATCATACATTTAAGGAATCATGTGGTTGATGGATCATATGCTTAATGAACCATAAGTTTCATAAATCATGCTTTCATTAATCCACATATATCTGATCCATTCATTTGCTTCAGGGATCTCTTTGCTTCAGAAATCCCAACTGAATTACTAAATCATTTGGGTTATGGATCCGTTCAACCTTCATGAATCCATACTATTGTAACTCTCGAAGTGGAAGTTGTTCTTATGTCAATAATTTCAGTCTTTCAGCAATAATCCGATGCTCATTTCTTTCATCATTTTTCTCATTATATTACGACATGTTAACACGGTGACACTGGAATGAGAACTCTTATGTCTCTCTGGTATAAATTTTTAAATAAAGTATCAGAAGTTTGTCGAGTAAGGATGTGTTGTGTACAGTGAATGTGTCAATAAATAGGTAATAGATTAGTTTGTATTTTATTAACAAATTTAAAACTTCTAATGGATATCACCTGAAGATCAACCCCCCCTCCCAACTTATTTTACCTGATGATTCAAACCGTAATGCTACCTTGGGGGTTAGCTTAGGTTAGGTAAGATTAGGTTAGCGTGAGAATTTTAAATCGAGTGAAATATACTGGGGTGTCTAATCTTCAGGTGATTCAAAACGTACCAGGAGTGTACCTTTGAACATAAAAAGTAAAGCTTATCCCCCTTATTATTGTCTATCAAAGAAAAACGTTTAACAAGCTACAAGAAGGTAATTGAAGGTGTATTATTTGATGGTAGAATATAAATGAAGACATTTTAAAGAGTAACTGTGCTTCTCTATGTCAATTTGATATCTGAGGTAGTTATCTTCGTGTAGTAATTTAAGTAAGCTAGTCTCATGATGTTAGATTTGTGAGTACTGTACGTATGCAAATACCTAATCTCGAGGACCAATAAGCAAGCGTCTCCTGTTGTGGTGGGGTGATAGCTCGCTCGCTTAGGATAGGTTAAGCTGGGTTTCGTTTTGTAGTTAAGCATGGGCAGAATAATTGCTAGGAGAGAGAGAGAGAGACGCACGCACACATAGGTTCCAACAACAATATCGCACAGACTTCAAATTATCCCCATTTAAGTTAATGCGTTTAATCTACTGTTCTTGGTAATATTGTTTAGTTGTCATGCCTCAGGAGATATACATTAGAATTTTTCGGTCATGGTCAGGATTTATAACAAGGAAACAGAATAAACAGGACAAATGTTGATCATTTATGTAATGCTACATTCGCAAAAACAATGTGTCTATGTCAACTTAACACACATGCAACAGGGTAGTAGTAGTAGTAAGATATCTGTTGTCTTTCAGTAAACAAATAACAGAGTAAGTGCTAGAAGATAGGTAGAATGAGGAAAGACATTCAGAGTTTACATGTGAGATAGGTGTCTCACTGTAAATTCTATAAAATGCCAAAATGAAGATCTAAAGGGATCAAGAAAAAATTATATTGCGAAATTATTTGACAAGCATCAATAGTCTATCACATTGATCAGAAAGCAGATGAAGTTATTTATCTTGGTCAATAAGTAACGATACTTAAGAATATGCAGACAAAATCATCATATACGTTTAATTTAGAAGGAGACGAGATGAACCTGCTTCACTGCTCAAGGGATTATTTTGATTAAACGATCATACTGAGATTGGGGGAACTTGCGTTAAGTTACTGACAGAACATCATTAATAGTTATATTAAACCTCTAGACTACCTGCTTTAGTCAGGCTGAAAATGAGATTCTTAGAAAGCCATTTGAAATATTTTAAAGTTGGTAATATACCCGGCATTGAGGTTCAGTTTGTGAAACATTTGAAGAGGTTGATTGAACTTATATGACTCCGAAGATGAAGATGAAACAAATCAACAATCCAGGTCCTGCAGAAGCGTCAGGGTTGCTAAACTAGAAAGCACCCGATATGGTTGTCGGTAACCGGAATAACATTCATTTGATAGCAACATTTAGGTTATCAAAATCTGGTAGTCTGAGAAGGAACGCTGAAGCGCTGAGTAAAGGCGCCGTCTTTAGCCAGTACAACAGCCAATCCACCTGGAGCTGAAGCAGAACTTGTTGACGAAGTTTTAGATGAACCAGAAGACGAGCTGGCCCGAGAATATCCAAAGTTAGACCCAGATGACGTTCCGAAGTCAGTGCTGGAAGATCCTAAGTTTGAACCAGAAGAAGACCCGAAGTTAGAACTGGAAGGTCCCAAATTAAATACAGAGGAAGATCCAAGGTTTGAATCAGAAGATCCAAAGTTAGAATCGAAGTTAGATCCAGAGGAAGATCCGAAGCTCGAAGCAGATGATTCAGAAGAAGATCCAAGGTTTGAAGTGGAAGATCCAAAGTTAGATCCGAAGCTAGATCCAGAGGGAGATCCTAAGTTCGAAGCAGGCGATCCAAAGTTAGATCCAGAGGAAGATCCGAGGCCCGTAGTTGAAGTTCCGAAGTTAGAGCCAGAGGAAGATCCTAGGTTCGAAGCAGAAGTTCCGAAGTTGGAAGCAGAAGATCCAGAAGAAGATCCCAGGCTCGAAGCAGAGGTTCCAAAGTTCGAAGCAGAAGATCCGAAGTTAGAGCCAGAGGAAGATCCGAGGTTCGAAACAGTAGATCCAGAGGGAGATCGTAGGTTCGAAGCAGAAGTTCCGAAGTTCGAAGCAGAAGATCCGAAGTTAGATCCAGAGGAAGATCCCAGGCTCGAAGCAGAAGTTCCGAAGTTCGAAGCAGAAGATCCGAAGTTAGATCCAGAGGAAGATCCCAGGCTCGAAGCAGAAGTTCCGAAGTTCGAAGCAGAAGATCCGAAGTTAGATCCAGAGGAAGATCCGAGGTTCGAAACAATAGATCCAGAGGGAGATCGTAAGTTCGAAGCAGAAGTTCCGAAGTTCGAAGCAGAAGATCCGAAGTTAGATCCAGAGGAAGATCCGAGGTTCGAAACAGTAGATCCAGAGGGAGATCGTAGGTTCGAAGCAGAAGTTCCGAAGTTCGAAGCAGAAGATCCGAAGTTAGATCCAGAGGAAGATCCGAGGTTCGAAACAATAGATCCAGAGGGAGATCGTAAGTTCGAAGCAGAAGTTCCGAAGTTCGAAGCAGAAGATTCGAAGTTAGATCCAGAGGAAGATCCGAGGTTCGAAGCAGTAGATCCAAAAGAAGGTCCAAGGGTCGAAGCAGAAGATCCGAAGTTAGATCCAGAAGAAGATCCGAGGTCTGAAGCAGAAGTTCCGAAGTTCGAAGCAGAAGATCCAAATTTAGATCCAGAGGAAGATCCGAGGCCTAAAGCAGAATTTCCGAAGTTTGAAGCAGAAGATTCGAAGTTAGATCCAGAGGAAGTTCCGAGGTTCGAAGCAGTAGATCCGAAGTTAGATCCAGAGGAAGATCCGAGGTTCGAAACAATAGATCCAGAGGGAGATCGTAAGTTCGAAGCAGAAGTTCCGAAGTTCGAAGCAGAAGATCCGAAGTTAGATCCAGAGGAAGATCCGAGGTTCGAAACAGTAGATCCAGAGGGAGATCGTAGGTTCGAAGCAGAAGTTCCGAAGTTCGAAGCAGAAGATTCGAAGTTAGATCCAGAGGAAGATCCGAGGTTCGAAACAGTAGATCCAGAGGGAGATCGTAGGTTCGAAGCAGAAGTTCCGAAGTTCGAAGCAGAAGATTCGAAGTTAGATCCAGAGGAAGATCCGAGGTTCGAAGCAGTAGATCCAAAAGAAGGTCCAAGGGTCGAAGCAGAAGATCCGAAGTTAGATCCAGAAGAAGATCCGAGGTCTGAAGCAGAAGTTCCGAAGTTCGAAGCAGAAGATCCAAATTTAGATCCAGAGGAAGATCCGAGGCCTAAAGCAGAATTTCCGAAGTTTGAAGCAGAAGATTCGAAGTTAGATCCAGAGGAAGTTCCGAGGTTCGAAGCAGTAGATCTGAAGTTAGATCCAGAGGAAGATCCGAGGCCTGAATCAGAAGTTCCAAAGCTAGATCCAGAAGATTCGAAGTTAGATCCAGAGGAAGATCCGAGGCCTGAATCAGAAGTTCCGAAGTTAGATCCAAAAGATCCGAAGTTAGATCCAGAGGAAGATCCGAGGCCCGAAGTAGAATTTTCGAAGTTTGAAGCAGAAGATTTGAAGTTAGATCCAGAGGAAGATCCGAGACCCAAAGCAGAAGTTCCGAAGTTCGACGCAGAAGATCCGAAGTTAGATCCAGAGGAAGATCCGAAGTTAGATCCTGAGGAAGATCCGAAGCCCGAAGCAGAAGTTCCGAAGTTCGAAGCAGAAGTTCCGAGGTTAGATCCAGAGGAAGATCCGAAGTTAGATCCTGAGGAAGATCCGAGGCCTGAAGCAGAAGTTCCGAAGTTCGACGCAGAAGATCCGAAGTTAGATCCAGAGGAAGATCCGAGGCCTGAAGCAGAAGTTCCGAAGTTCGAAGCAGAAGATCCGCGGTTTGCAGCAGAGGTTCCAAAGTTCGAAGCAGATGATCCGAAGTTTGATCCAGTGGAAGATTCAAACCTGGAGCCAGAAGAACCTAGTCTTGAGCCTGACGAAGAATCAATGTTAAATGTAGATCCAGAAGAAGGAATAAAGTTGGATAGAGAAGAACTTGAGGATGGCGCAGAAGATCCTCTAAACGCTGAAATTCCTGTCAAGGTCCCGGAATTAGCTCTAGCGTTTACAGATGAACCAAAAGATGTGTCGAATCCTGAGCCAAAGGAAGTGGACAATCTTTGGGTTCCTTGTATTCCAGAACTTGCCTGCAATGCTGATGATGTGGATGAACCACTCTGTAAGTCTTGGTATTGGACTTTTGCCTTGAAACCCGACTCGTCATCAGCGCGGTATTTGACGATTCTTAAGGTATTATCGGGCTGGAGGACGGAGTACGAGCCCACAACAACTCCATTATCCAGAGTTTCCTCGTGTGTCTTCTGGTCGCCTGTCTCGGCCGCGTTCACTTCGTAGCGGTAATTGAAGGACAAGTTTGGATCTGTCCTCACGATCTGTGCTCCATCTGTGATTGTTGGTAAGGTGTTGTAGTTCTGTGCCTTAGCTGATACTGTGGACGCCGTCAAGACTGTGGCCACGGCCAGCACCAAGACCTGGGGAAACATGGCAGGATTAATAACTAATGCTTTCTTTAATTATGTAAATAATTTAAGTATTCCACATGCAATGAAAAGTAATTACCGTTTATATTCAGTTTTCATGGAATATGAAAAGAGAACTTTAATTTAGCAAGACCAGTGACATATTTTTTTTAAGGAAGCGTAGTAATGGTCACACTGATATTATTCGTTACATTAGGTATATTATCTATTACTATGTTATATAAAGAGGGTAGAAAATTAAATATTCATGGAGAAGTACGAATAGATCCCACCTTGTCATAAAATTATTCACAGCGGTGCTACAAATTTTTATTTATTTATTATTATTTGTTTTTTTTTGCCCGGTAAGA
Organism: Homarus gammarus; assembly: GCA_958450375.1. NCBI lineage: Eukaryota > Metazoa > Arthropoda > Malacostraca > Decapoda > Nephropidae > Homarus > Homarus gammarus. The sequence goes on from CAUDMG010002706.1 coordinate 543,045, forward strand.
CACTGTGCCTAAGTTAATCTTCACTTTACTACATTCACAATATTTACATCTTATACAACACGAATGTAAATATCAGTACACTGGAATCATTATCTTTAAGTACAGCGTATCCACTGCACAATGACGTGTTAGTCTCACCTGAGCTGCCATCATCAGAGTGAGGAAGGAAAGAGAAGTGTTAGGCAGGTGAGCAACTGCTGCTTTATATACTTGTCAGACCCGAGGTCATGTGACTGGCCAGGAGCCACGTGGTTGGTCGGTGGTGTAGGAGAAGTTGGCTGGTGTTGACGAAAGTAAAAAATTGTGGTTTGATTCTCAGTGAGATTTTAAATGGTGACTTGATACTGACGTCAGGTAATCGAACCTCTTCGTATTGTTATTAATATTTTTACTGGTTATATATTTTTACTAATAATTACTGTTAATGTAATTTCACTTTCATGGAATCAGTCAGTCGATCAATGTACCATCCTCAAATTTGGGAATGAGTACCACAGCCCACCACTTCATAAGTTTTCAGGCTCTGTATACTAATCCTCCCAGATTTTGTATCTCACCTATATAGGACCACAGCTTTTAGTTTCATTCACCTTTCCTCTAATTCTACTCCCTTAAATTTTATCAGTTATTATCTCTCCCTCCTTAGCTTCGGTATCTATATCTTTATAGTTCCTTTTCGCGATATATTATAATATTAATAATATCAATATACTTACTTTTTTATTCCTCTATCACTAAGTTTTCTTTCTTCATCGCTAGTTACACCTTCTCGTATGATAAATTATAAACACGAATTAATTGTTTGAGACACCACTTCGCCTTGTCGTACTTCCTTTGTAGCCTTAAATCAGCTAGTAAGTCTAGAACTAAATAAGACAATAGCTTCCTGATGTCTGCAAATATTTGTTGGAATTCTAATTGTTCGTTCATTAATGCTTTATTTTTTCCAAAACTATACAATTTCTTTGAAACTCTGATACCCTTTCACTTATAAGTATCAAAGGATAAACTTCCCTAGTGTCTCTTCCATTTATGACATTCTTTATGATCTTCAGATAACCTCTTCTCTATTTCTGTTTTATTCTCTTTAAAATTACGTTTAATAAAATTTTGCACACTTGACTAATTAAACCAATTTTCCTAATCTGGGAGGACTGAAAGGTTTCTCTTTTTAATAAAACAATAATAAAACTAAAAAGATCTCCTTTGTAGTAAATAGTTATATATTTCAGTTAGATTCTAATATCCTTCTTGCCTATTGGTTATAGAACAACTCTTAACATTTATCATGTTGACCACATTTGCCTCAACTTTTGTTTCTAAAATTAGTAGTTTGATTTTTATTGATTCCTTACTTCCACTATAGTATGTCACTGCCATCGTCCATGACTTCTCTGTCCACCTTTCTATAACTTCTTCCTCAAAAAGATTCTCATATGTAACTCCTTTCAATCCCACCCCATTATTTCCTCTTCTCTGATTCCTTTCTTACATATCTTCCTGTAATTTTCCCTCCTTTACTATAAGAAAATATTCCTAGGCCTTTCTACATTTTTTTAAATATCTGTATATAGTTTTTTTATCTATTTTCTTTAAAAGCTCATTTATAATCTAACTATCTTTAACCTAGCTTTTTTTCTTATATGTTTTCTCAACTCTCTAATATTTCTTATTTGAAGTTATTCCATTACTCTTCACTTTCATATTCTTCAAATCTTTTCTCCGACAACAAAGCAAATATTTCTGGGTTTCAAATTCAAATCCTCTCTTCCCTATATCATTTTAATTTAATCTAGTTTTTCTTTAGTTTCTTTAGTTTTAGACTCACATTTCTCATTAGTGCTCACTAAAAGTTTATTCTGCGCCTTTAACTATGTGACACACTGGACCAAGAAACCTGATAACACTCATCACGGCTTCTGTCGTAGAGATCGTTGAGGATGGGATCAGAGCCAAGGGTGCACGCTATTTTTAGTGAGTGTACATCATGAAGTGGAAATTGTTCTTGTGTCAGGAACATCAGATCTTCAGTAGCAATCTCATACACTATAAGAACTTTATTGCTTGGACGAAACCATGTTAACACGGTTACAATGGTATGAGAACTCATGTTTCTTTGGTATAAAAATTTAAGTAACGTATCAGAAGTTTCTAAAAAAAGGAAGTGTTGCGTAAAAGAATATGTCAATGATTATACTGTATACCTTTTATTGACAATCAAGACGGTTTTAAAAATATCTGAAAACTTGAATTTTGTATTTTCAACTTAAAATCAAACCGTGTTCCTGCTAGTTCATTATGTTCCAGTGAGAGATTTCATTTGTTTTGTTTTTACATCACCAATGGAAAAATGAAAATTTCGAAAGTGGACTTGAACATAATTAAATTAATTTTATTTCCTAGGCGTTAAACCACGATCAATGGCTTTATTCACGGAGTAGCCATAGGAAGTACTTAAGAACTCAACAAAGTTCATATCTATAAAAAAATGGTGTGAGGAATCTTCAAACTCACAAACATCCACACTACAAAAAACAGGATGGGGTCACCCATGAATCCCTGACATAATGCCATAAGACAACATGTCCAACATATATCGTCTCATGTTAATATTGTATAGTTGTCAAGCTTGTGAGTTTTGATCACTCAGTCAAGTTGAGGAGTCATAGTAAACACAAACAAGGAAACAACAAACATGTAAACTGTTGATCATCATTTATTTCATAATACACTTACATAACTCTGTCATTCTTCCACTTATCACATATACACTGTTACATAAAATAATATGTCCTGTTTCGGTCAACATAGAACAACATGAATATATGATATTATAGTTAAGAAATATCTAAAGTAGTTAAACATCCAGAGTTTATATAAGATACATTTATAAGTAGTGTGAAGATTCTGTCGAGAAGGAAATATTTTGAAGTTAAAAATATTTTCTGTATTGTGGTTCAGCTTGTGAAACACTTACTGAACACCTATGACTCCCAAGATGAACAAAGAGGAAGACCATACGTCCAGGTACTGCAGAAACTTCAGTGTTCCACATCTATAAACCACTGGATAAAGTTGTCGGAAACCGAAGTAACATTTACTTGAGAGCAAAAATTTACGTTCTCAGAATCTGGTAGTCTGAGAAGGAACGTTGGAGCGCTGAGTAAAGGCGCCATCTTTAGCCAGTACAACAGCCACTCCACCTGGAGCTGAAGCTGAACTTGTTGAGGAAGTTGTAGATGATCCAGAGGACGAGCTGGCCCGAGATGATCCTAAGTTAGACCCAGATGACGTTCCGAAGTTAGTACTGGAAGAGCCGAAGTTTGAACCAGAAGAAGGTATAAAGATAGAACTGGAAGATCCGATGTTAGATCCAAAAGATCCCAAGTTAGATCCAGAGGAAGATCCGAAGTTAGAATTGGAAGAACCGAAGTCAGACCCAGAGGAAGATTCGAAGTTAGATCCAGAAGAAGAACCGAAGTTAAATTCAGAGGAAGATTCCTGGTTAGAACTGGAAGATCCGAAATTAGATCCAGAGGAAGATCCCAAGTTTGAACTGAAAGATCCGACGTTAGATCCTGAAGAAGAACCGAAGTTAGACCCAGAGGAAGATCCCAGGTTAGAAGTGGAAGATCCGAAGTTAGATCCAGAGGAAGATTCTAAGTTAGAACTGGAAGGTCCGAAGTTAGATCCAGAGGAAGATTCCAAGTTCGAATCGGAAGATCCGAAGTTAGATCCAGAGGAAGATCCCAAGTTAGAATTGGAAAATCCGAAGTTAGATCTAGAAGAAGATCCTAGGTTAGAAGTGGAAGATCCGAAGTTAGATCCAGAGGAAGATCCTAGGTTTGAAGTGGAAGATCCGAAGTTAGATCCAGAGGAAGATTCCAAGTTCGAATTGGAAGATCCGAAGTTAGATCCAGAGGAAGATCCCAAGTTAGAATTGGAAAATCCGAAGTTAGATCCAGAGGAAGATCCTAGGTTAGAAGTGGAAGATCCGAAGTTAGATCCAGAGGAAGATCCCAAGTTAGAACTGGAAGATCCGAAATTAGATCCAGAGGAAGATCCCAAGCTAGATCCAGAAGAACCTAAGTTAGATCCAGAGGAAGATCCGAAGTTAGAACTGGAAGATCCGAAGTTAGATCCAGAGGAAGATCCTAGGTTAGAAGTGGAAGATTCGAAGTTAGATCCAGAGGACGATCCTAAGTTAGAACTGGAGGATCCGAAGTTAGATCCAGAAGAAGACCCGAAGTTAGATCCAGAGGAAGATCCCAAGTTAGAACTGGAAGATCCGAAATTAGATCCAGAGGAAGATCCCAAGCTAGAACTAGAAGATCCGAAATTAGATCCAGAGGAAGATCCCAAGCTAGATCCAGAAGAACCTAAGTTAGATCCAGAGGAAGATCCGAAGTTAGAACTGGAAGATCCGAAATTAGATCCAGAGGAAGATCCCAAGCTAGATCCAGAAGAACCTAAGTTAGATCCAGAGGAAGATCCGAAGTTAGAACTGGAAGATCCGAAATTAGATCCAGAGGAAGATCCCAAGCTAGATCCAGAAGAACCTAAGTTAGATCCAGAGGAAGAACCGAAGCTAGATCCGGAGTTAGGTGAAGAAGAAGATTCCAAGTTAGAACTGGAAGATCCGAAGTTAGATCCAGAGGAAGACCCGAAGCTAGATCCAGAAGATCCGAAGGTAGATCCAGAGGAAGATCCCAAGTTAGAACTGGAAGATCCGAAGTTAGATCCAGAAGAAGAACCGAAGCTAGATCCAGAAGATCCGAAGGTAGATCCAGAGGAAGATCCCAAGTTAGAATTGGAAGATCCGAAGTTAGATCCAGAGGAAGATCCCAAGTTAGAACTGGAAGATCCGAAGTTAGATCCAGAGGAAGATCCCAAGTTAGAATTGGAAGATCCGAAGTTAGATCCAGAGGAAGATCTCAAATTAGAATTGGAAGATCCTAAGTTAGATTCAGAGGAAGATCCCAAGTTAGAACTGGAGGATCCGAAGTTAGGTCCAGAGGACGATCCGATGTTAGTTCCAGAGGAAGAATCAAATCTTGCGCCAGATGATCCAAGGTTAGATACCGAGGAGGAGCCGAAATTGGAAGTAGAGAATCCCAGGCTTGATCCAGAAAATGAGGATGAACCACTCTGTAAGTCTTGGTATTGGACTTTTGCCTTGAAACCCGACTCGTCATCAGCGCGGTATTTGACGATTCTTAAGGTATTATCGGGCTGGAGGACGGAGTAGGAGCCCACAACAACTCCATTATCCAGAGTTTCCTCGTGTGTCTTCTGGTCGCCTGTCTCGGCCGCGTTTACTTCGTAGCGGTAATTGAAGGACAAATTTGGATCTGTCCTCACGATCTGTGCTCCATCTGTGATTTTTGGTAAGATGTTGTAGTTCTGTGCCTTAGCTGATGCTGCGGACGCCGCCAAGACTGTGGCCACGGCCAGTACCAAGACCTGGGAATTATTGAACAAAATTTAAAGATAATATTCTATCATTGTGCACAATTTAATTATTTATGCTGGGTTAAGTAGTATTTTAACATGAAAAATAACTATTCAAAAATTTTGGAGGAACTAGGATAATAAAGAGTTAGACTTATTTTTAGTAACAATATCAGGGAGACTACTTCTACTGCGAAGTTAAGTAAAGATTGTGAAAGAAAAACAGTTCCTGTAGGAGGAGTACAACGTAACACATTGTCAGTTCACTTGATTCATTAACCATGTCTACAGAGTCTCCACTACACAAACACTACACCAAGACGTGTAAATCTCACCTTAGGTACCATCATCATAATGTAGAAGACGGGAGAAGTGTGAAGCAAGTGAGGGGCGCCTTCTTTATATAGAAGCCTGGATCGAGGCACGTGACTACCCAGAAACCACATGATTGGTCGGCGTGATAGGGAAGGCTGCCTGGTGTTGTCGAAAGCAGAAACTGGTGTGCTGGTGCTTATCCCGATTCTGAATGGTGACTTGATACTGGCGTGAGAGAATTGCACTTTTCTTTTTCTCACCTTACACATGTTTGGCCCCAGAGACCTGTTAGCTGGTTCTTCCAACAAATTGTCCACAATGCGTTTGAATCAGATATAATTCCTCTTCTTCTATGTCCTCAATCGTAGAGGCTTTTCCCTGACGTTGACCGCGATATTATTCCTCTGTATCATACACTCGGTCTACTACCTGGCAGCTTCATTTCGTAGAATTCTTAAGAATATATCTCAAAGTTCATATGTTTTATGTTCCTATACCTTCTTAGTTGCGTTTTCTTTACAAATTTCAACGCCCAATTCATATCTAATATCTACATTCCTTAAGTGTACTCCTAATTATCGTAACTATTATTCTTCAATGTGTACGTTTATATAAACATAAGTACTCTTACATAAGTTCATTTCCATATAATCAATCAATCAAGGAGCCTTTCTCAGGTCTAGGGATTACTACCACAGGTCACCTCTTTGGTTAAAGAATTCTTTTTTATTTACATTATCAATATTTCTTTCGTGGCCCATTTTTTTTTATAGTCTAACTTCTGTTTGACAACATTAAACTTCATTCTTCGTCATTATCCACGAAATTATTGGCAAGTCTTCGTTATGCCTTTTCACTATTTGTAATATCATCACCAACATCTGCTCACCAAATTCTTTTGACTGCCACTAACTTTCATCCCTCAGTCGCTAATTACATTTTCTCTTATGATAAATTATAAATGAGTGTCAAATAATTTTGAGGAAGCAGGCAGTCTTGTCTTACTCAATCTCTGGCCTTAAATCACCAAGTAAGTTCTACTAATACTGCAGCTTCCTGATGCCAGTAAAGGTTTATTTTTGTTTCTTAGAACTTCGAAATCTCCTTCTTTATCAGCTTTTTTCGAGACATCTGTTAAGTCTAATCTACACAGTATTACCCTATTAAATGCTTTATACAATAAACAAAAAGTATATTTTACTTTGGACGTCTAAAATATTTTGATAATTCTCGAGCAAAGGAAACTTAATAAAATTCTTTATAATCTTTGCAATGTTTCTTATCAATCCATTTTTTTTATTATTCTGCTTCAAATGACATTCATTAAAACTTTACGCCCTTGGCTCATTAAACTAATCTTAAAATGGTTGCACTCTATGACGCTAATCTTTAAACTCAAGCCAAAAAAATGATATTTTAATTTTGTTGAAATTTAATTCTCCTTCTGGCCCAATATTTATAAAAAAAAAATGCTGGAAATTGAGTCACACCACAAGCATTTTTATTTGTCATATTGTTCATCGCTGCCTCAACTTATAATTATATTTTTTAGTTTGATCTTTATCTCCCATTTTGTTCTTACTTCCACTACCAAACTGTCAATATGCAGCTGCTCATTATATTCTCCTCACATTTTTTTCTTCTTCTGCCACAAACATGATTTTATAACCATTTCAGTTTATATACACACAAAATAATATCCTGTTTTTTTTTGTGTGTTTTTTTTTTAAATATTCGTTTATTTCCTTGCCCTTGTGTCTCATAACCACTATTCATCTCCTTGTTTTTCTCTGAGTATCGATATTTTCTGAAGGCTTTTTACACGTTTTTCATACAATGTGCATTTCTTCATTTGATTCTCTTCCAATAACCAACTTTCTTCTCTAAGCCAGGTATTTTTAGACCACATTTGTAATTCAGTTAGATTAAGCCTGGTTTACATTTCACCCTACAAGTTTTTCCAGCTCTAATATTGTACACAGCCCCACTAACCCCTCCCGCATTCGCCAGGTGGCTATTGCGTTTGTTTGTCACGTTGATTAGGTGTCCGGGCTTCAGGCGTTTATTTTATTTTATATATTTTTTAATTCTTATTGCTTACCGTTCTATCTTCACTTGCCGCACGGAGTTTGAAGAAGTTTACATTAACCGCACTACGACTTGTTGTCACTTTAAAGTTATTCCATTGTTATTCTTATTCTTCATATATTTCCTTCAACTTCATATATCTGATTTCAAATAAAGTGGAAATTGTATACCTTCCTCTTTTCAGCTTCCATAATCTCATTAAAATTCATCTTATTTTATCTAAACTCATTACATGCAATTTTGCATTTATTGGTGTGATTTCTGATTTTATTAAAACTCAATTTTTCCTCAATAACCTTATATACATTGCATGTAACAACTTCAGCCTGACTGACGCTATGTCAACATGATGACACTGGGATGAAAGTTCTTATGTCGCCCTTGTATAAGAATTCATTTAAAAGTATCAGAAGTTTGTCAATTAACTTTGTGTAATCCACAGTGAATGTGTTAATCAAGAGAAAATAAATTACTGCGTCTTTTATTCATAAACAAATAGATTTTCACAATAAGTGATAACTCAATTGTTTGTGTTTGGTCTTCAAAATATTATGTCATCTGCTTTGTTTTTACACCCACACGATAAAATTTTTACCCCAGCGAAAAAAGTTAACATAATTCATCCATACCTAAGTTTACCGGTTTTCCTAAGCGTTAACCAGAACAGTACCTCATGTAACAGTGAACGCGAGAAGTATTCTGAAAACAAAATGTGTCTTTCTTGTTGTTTGCAAATGCATTGCCAATTTCACGTATACACATACTGTACTCACTGCTTTAACATTATTGAGCGCATTAAATCCCCGAAATATTGCCACAATGAAACACCTCAAACATATTAGCATCTTTTGATAATATTATTAAGTTGTCAAACCTTTGAGTTTTTACCGTTTCATTCATGGCCAGGATTTATTGTAAGCTTAAAGAAGGAAACATAATAAACATGAAAACTGTAGATCGTCATTTATTTGATAAAACATTTCCAACACTATAACTGTGCTCCATACATCACACACACACTGTTGCTTAAAATTATATATCGAGTTTCGCTTAATAACTAACAACATGAATAAGTGTTACTAACGTTAAAAGGTAATCATAATGCGGACAAACATTCTCAGTTTATATAAAACACAGGTGTAAGTAATTTTCTTAATGGTTAAATGCTCAGGCTGGGGGAACTTATTAAGCTACTGGCAAAAACTTCACTACAGTCCGATTAAAACCTCAAACCTTCTAAGTTAGTCGTACTGAGATCTGAATCAATTAAATCCACTGAAAATATTCTTAGTTATTAATACACTGTGTGTTATGGTTAAATTTCTGAAACACTTGAAAAGGCAGATTAAACATAGCGCATGAATCACCAGTCCAGCTCATTAGAAGGGTCAGTGTAATTAAACGAGAAAGCACTCGATAAGGTTGTCGGTAACCGGAGTAACATTCACTTGATAGCAACAGTTACGGTTTCAGAATCTGGTAGTCTGAGAAGGAACACTGGAGCGCTGGGCGAAGGCGCCATCTTTAGCCAGTACAACAGCCACTCCACCTGGAGCTGAAGCTGAACTTGTTGAGGAAGTTGTAGATGAACCAGAGGACGAGCTGACCCGAGATGATCCTAAGTCAGAACCAGATGACGTTCCGAAGTTAGTACTGGAAGATCCGATGTTAGATCCAGAAGAAAATCCCAAGTTAGAACCAGAGGAAGATCCGAGGTTTAATGTGGAAGATCCGAAGTCAGAATTGGAAGATCCGAAGTCAGAACTGGAAGATCCGAAATTGGAATTGGAAGATCCGATGTTAGAATTGGAAGATCCGAAGTTAGACCCAGATGGAGAGCCCAGGTTAAAACTGGAAGATTCGAAGTTAGATCCAGAGGAAGATCCCAAGATAGAAGTGGGAGATCCGAAGTTAGATCCAGAAGAAGATCCTAAGTTAGAACGGGAAGATACAAAGTTAGATCCAGAGGAAGATCCCAAGTTTGTTCCGGTGAAAGATTCCAAGTTAGAACTGGAAGAGCCGAAATTGGAATTAGAAGATCCGATGTTAGAATTGGAAGATCCGAAGTTAGATCCAGAAGAAGAACCGAAATTAGAATTGGAAGATCCAAAGTTAGACCCAAATGAAGATCCTAAGTTAGAACTAGAAAATCCAGAGTTAGATCCAGTGGATGATTCAAAGTTAGATCCAGAAGAAGATCCGAAGTTAGATCCAGAGGAAGATCCGAAGTTAGATCCAGAGGAAGATCCGAAGTTAGGTTCAGAAGAAGAACCGAAGTTAGAATTGGAAGATCCGAAGTTAGATCCAGAAGAAGATCCTAAGTTAGATCTAGAAGAAGATCCGAAGTTAGATCCAGAGGAAGATCCCAAGTTAGAACTGGAAGATCCGAAGTTAGATCCAGAAGAAGATCCCAAGTTAGAAGTGGAAGATCCGAAGTTAGATTCAGAGGAAGATCCGAAGTTAGATCCAGAGGAAGATCCTAAGTTAGATCTAGAAGAAGATCCGAAGTTAGATCCAGAGGAAGATCCCAAGTTAGAACTGGAAGATCCGAAGTTAGATCCTGAAGAAGATCCCAAGTTAGAAGTGGAAGATCCGAAGTTAAATCCAGAGGAAGATCCCAAGCTAGGACTGGAAGATCCGAAGTTAGATCCAGAGAAAGATCCCAAGTTAGAAGTGGAAGATCCGAAGTTAGATCCAGAGGAAGATCCCAAGTTAGAACTGGAAGATCCGAAGTTAGATCCAGAAGAAGATCCCAAGTTAGAAGTGGAAGATCCGAAGTTAAACCCAGAGGAAGATCCCAAATTAGAACTGGAAGATCCGAAGCTAGAACCGGAGGAAGATCCAGAGATAGAACTGGAAGAAGATCCGAAGTTAGGACTGGAAGATCCGAAGTTGGATCCAATGGAAGATCCGAATTTAGATCCAGAGGAAGATCCGAAGTTAGAACTTGAAGATCCGAAGTTAGATCCAGAGGAAGATCCCAAGTTAAATCTAGAAGAAGAATCGAATTTCGATCCAGATGAAGATCCCAAGTTAGAACTGGAAGATCCGAAGTTAGAAGTGGAAGAAGATCTAAAGTTAGATCCAGAAGAAGATCCGAAGTTAGAAGTGGAAGATCCGAAGTTAAATCCAGAGGAAGATCCCAAATTAGAACTGGAAGATCCGAAGCTAGAACCGGAGGAAGATCCAGAGATAGAACTGGAAGAAGATCCGAAGTTAGGACTGGAAGATCCGAAGTTGGATCCAATGGAAGATCCGAATTTAGATCCGAAGTTAGAACTTGAAGATCCGAAGTTAGATCCAGAGGAAGATCCCAATGTAGAACTGGGAGATCCCAAGTTAGATCCAGTGGAAGTTCCGAAGTTAGAACTTGAAGATCCGAAGTTAGATCCAGAGGAAGATCCCAATGTAGAACTGGGAGATCCGAAGTTAGATCCAGAGGAAGATCCGAAGTTAGAACTTGAAGATCCGAAGTTAGATCCAGAGGAAGATCCCAAGTTAGATCTAGAAGAAGAATCGAATTTCGATCCAGATGAAGATCCCAAGTTAGAACTGGAAGATCCGAAGTTAGATCCAGAAAAAGATCCGAAGTTAGGTCTAGAGGAAGATCCCAAGCTAGATCCAGAAGTAGATCCGATGTTAGTTCTAGTGGAAGAATCAAATCTTGCGCCAGATGATCCAAGGTTAGATACCGAGGAGGAGCCGAAATTGGAAGTAGAGAATCCCAGGCTTGATCCAGAAAATGAGGATGAACCACTCTGTAAGTCTTGGTATTGGACTTCTGCCTTGAAACCCGACTCGTCATCAGCGCGGTATTTGACGATTCTTAAGGTATTATCGGGCTGGAGGACGGAGTAGGAGCCCACAACAACTCCATTATCCAGAGTTTCCTCGTGTGTCTTCTGGTCGCCTGTCTCGGCCGCGTTCACTTCGTAGCGGTAATTGAAGGACAAGTTTGGATCTGTCCTCACGATCTGTGCTCCATCTGTGATTGTTGGTAAGGTGTTGTAGTTCTGTGCCTTAACTGATGCTGTGGACGCCGCCAAGACTGTGGCCACAGCTAGCACCAAGACCTGGGGAAATAAGATAGTATTATTAGCTATTTTTTTTAACATTGTTAATAACATAAGCATTGTGATGTATTGAATGATAATTTTCTATGAATTAGCAAGTGCAACGTCTAATTTTTTAAGGATCTAGAATAATATAAAGTTGCATTGACACTACAGTATTAGTTCCGTTATCGGGTATAATACCTTTCACCTTTATGTTACATATTGAAATTTCCTTGAGGAATATGTCACTCTGTCTGCTTTTCCTTAAGGTCTTCACAGCAGTTCGGAAGAAGTTGTCAAACTTAGGAAGACATGATTTTGAATATTAATGGCAACAACATAATTCATCTTCCTTCCGTTGCCATTGTAGTATTTACATCGAAGTCAGTTGCCCTTACAATGGCATCCCTAACTAAATGAGTACAATTACTCCCCCTTTTAATCAGGACGCGTTTACCATTCAGAACTGTCTCACCTGAGTTGCCATCTTCATAACGAGTAGGACGGGAGAAGTGTGAGGCAGGTGAGCGGATTATGTTTTATATACCAGTATGGGCCGAGGTCATGTGACTGTCCAAGAGCCAAGTGATTGGTCGGCAGTGAAGAGAAGGTTGGAGGGTGTTGACGAAAGTCGAAACTGGTATCCGTACACTCATATACTGGCGTGAGGTCACTGCACTAGACACTACTACATTATAAAAGTTTATCATTCACAAGATGAACCAAACTAACCTACCTAACCTAAAATACTACAGTAATCTTCTCTTCTGTTAAACAAATAAAAAGTAATGTTGCGTTATTTCGCTGTTATTGCTGTTGACAAAATATTTCGAATGGATCACTGCAGACCAGTAGTTACATGTGGCCTTTGAATGCTGGGGAGGAAGATTACTTGGAAATCATATAATAATGTTTAGATAATGCTCAAATTAAGTTTAGGTTACATCGGGTTAGGAACCGATATTTTATGAACTATTAAGTATATCACGCAGTGGTATCTGGCAGTTTGACGGAGGTTTCCAGACTCGGTGACTGAAAACAAAGGCGATCATGATTTCACGCCCGTTAAATACAATATTACCTGTATATGATTATTATTATTATTATTATTATTATTATTATTATTATTATTATTATTATTACTCCTACTTTAATTAACACTATTATTTACAGAGTACGTTCATTTCCCTATACACACTGTTATGTAAGTTCATTTTAGTGGCATCAATCTATCAAGGTGCCATCCTCAAGCGTGGGGATGGTAACCGCAACCACCACTCAAAACTTTTCAGACTGTGTTTGGTTATCCTTCTAGAGATTGTTTATCACCTGGGACTGAGGTAGGAATTTCATTTACCAATGTCAGTCTCTGTCACCCCTGGATTTACTATCATCAGTTTTACTAACTATTGTCTTTACCACGAAAGTATAGCCAAAGTATCACTCCTTTTTGTTAATTAAATTACTAGTATTGATCTCGTTGCTCTAGCCAAACTAAGTTTGGTTAATATAGATTCTGTCTCTACAGCATTAACTCGAAGCTCATATTCATTGACTTTTTCCACCAATCTCTTAACCAAACTTGTACTGTACTGCCTCTTTAATATCTGCAACAATAATGGTAAATATATAATGTAACTCTCCTGCTAACTTATTCACCCATCGCTACTCACATTATCTTATATCAGAAGCTATACACATGTACTATTAATTACAGCAATGTTGGAGACAGTACTCAGCCTTGTCTTACCCCTGTCTAGCCCTTAATCACTTTGTACTGTCTTCTTACGAATACTGCAGCTTCCTGATGACTGTAAAGGTTTTATTAGAGTTATAATTACTCATATATTTTCCAATGTGTTTTGCCTTATGATTTTTTCTTTTAAAAAACAAACAAATGTTGAATATTATTTCTCCACCTAAAATCATTTCACGTAAATTTTTAAAACCTAAGGAGCATTTCCTTGTTCCTCTTCCATTTCTAAAATATTTATTAATCTAAACATAATTTTTTGTCTTTCTAGTTGTTTTCTGTCTCAGTTTACGTATGATAAACATTTACACATATGGATTATTAAATTTATCTTGTTGGTGGATGGTCTACTAACCACTAGTATACGGGGTCTCCTCTCTGCTGAATAAAATCATTTGATATTAACCACAGGGATATGAAAAGCGGCGTCCAGTAATGAAGGGGTTAACATTGATGCACACTTTAGCTCCTATTTTTCAAGGTAAAGTCACAAGTATTGATATTTTACTTCATTTGGAATTCCTTCTAAGTAATTAAGTGTTCAATTATTAAGCTTAATATTTTATCTTTTTCTGCCCAGTGGTTATACAAATTTTGCTTATCTTCTATTCTATTGTTGCCTCCCTGGTATCATACCCCACCTTTCCTTTACTTCTTCTGCCTCAAATATGAGAGTATTATGTTTACTTCTAATATTCACACCGAATGATGTCATTTTATCTTTTCTTTCCTGTTGTTTCTGTATTTCCTCGTGATTGTTTCTTGCAACCATTATTCGTTTCCGTTAGCCTTTCTTCAGTTTTAAATTTATTTGCGCAATTCTTTCTCTGTCTCAATTCTCATAACCAGTTTTGTTCACTAATCTATTCTTTATATAACTACCTTCGTAATCCAGATGCATTTAATCTGATTTATGTATTATTTTCCAAGTTGCTCCCAACTCTAATATTGTACACCGCTCCCACTCTGTTTGTTTGTCACGTTGGTTGGTTATCCGGAAGACATCTGGGGCAGATTTTGAGCCAAGGAGCTAAAACTGGGAAACAACAGGAACCAAAAAGAGTGCGGGTTTTTTTTAATTGTATTGTTCCCCCTTGTCGTGTAAAGTGCGAGGCAGTGTACATGGAACGTACTACAACTTGTTATTACTTTTAAATCATCCCATTGTTGTTTTTGTTCTTCATATCCATCCTCCAACATAACTAAATATCTACATTCAACTTGAGTTTAAATTCTATCCTTACCTATTTTCAACTTCCCCAAAACTCATTAGATTTCATCAGAATTCATAATTTATAATTTATTTGGTTTTGTTTTACCTTTACTAACTCATTATTTATAGTTTTATCTACAGAAGTACAACATAAGTTGTACTAATGTCAAGAACTATAGTTCTTCAATAATACTCTTTTATATGACATGAACTTTAATTTGACTGAAGCCATGTTATAAACACGCTAACAGAACTCTGGTATAAAAATTTAAATAAAGTATCAGACGTTTGTCGACTAAGAATGTGTTCTGTAGAGTAAATGTGCCA
The DNA here is from genome assembly GCA_958450375.1 of Homarus gammarus. Taxonomy (NCBI): domain Eukaryota; kingdom Metazoa; phylum Arthropoda; class Malacostraca; order Decapoda; family Nephropidae; genus Homarus; species Homarus gammarus. The sequence goes on from CAUDMG010002706.1 coordinate 558,247, forward strand.
ATGAGGAGCAAATAAATGATTTATTTTATATTCACAATCAAGTGGAATTTGATAATGATTAACAAGTGTTCTTGCACATTTTTCCTTGTAATCAATCTGTGTACCCCCATGTTAATTATCTTTCAGTGAGAAATCTCATCAGTTTTGTTTTTTCATCAACATGACTGAATTTTATCGGGAAGATTTATAATGTTGATTTTAACCATAGCTACGTTTACCTTTTTATTTAGTGTTAACCACAACAGTAGCTCGTGCAACAGTAGACGCAGGAACAAAATATTGAAATCAAGATGTCACATTTTTCTGTGTATATACTGTACTATCAAATTCACACATGTACAGAAAATACACACACTCACCTCCAAGACAATATGGACCTCTTGAATCCCTGAAATAATGCCATAAGACAACATGTCTAACATATATCGTCTCTTCTTAATAATATTGTATAGTTGTCAAGCTTCTGAGTTTTGATCATTTTAGTCAAGTTCAGGAGTCATAGTAAACATGAAGAAGAAAACAACAAACATGTAAACTGTTGATCATTATTTATTTTATAATAGTTACATAACACTGTCATTGTTCCACTTATCACATATACACTGTTACATAAAATTATTTGTCCTGTTTCATTGAACAAAGAACAACATGATTTGTGCTATTATAGTTAAGAAATATTTAGAATAAAGTCAAACATTTGGAGTTCATATAAGATACAGGTGTAGGTGGTGTTAGGAAGGAGACACGATGAATCTACTTCACCTGATTATACTGAGATTTAATATGTCGAAATCCACTGGAAATATTTTAAAGTTCATAATACACTCTGTATTGTGGTTCAGTTTGTGAAACACTTGAAGAGGTTGAGTAAACATCTATGAGTCCCAAAATAAACAAAAAGTATGAAGCCTAAGTCCAGGTCCTGCAATATTGTTAAACTAAAAATCACTCGATAAGGCTGTCGGTAACCGGAGCAACAATCACGACACTGTAACATTTTGGTTCTCAGAATCTGGTAGTCTAGGAAGGAACACTGGAGCGCTGAGTAAAGGCGCCATCTTTAGCTAGTACAACAGCCACTCCACCTGGAGCTGAAGCTGAGCTTGTTGAAGAAGTTGTAGATGATCCAGAGGAGGAGCGGACCCGAGATGATCCTAAGTTAGACCCAGATGACGTTCCGAAGTTTGTACGAGAAGAGCCGAAATCAGATCCAGAGGAAGATCCTAAGTTAGATCCAGAAGAGGATCTAAAGTTAGAATTGGTAGAACCGAAATTAGATCCAGAGGAAGATCCCAAGTTAGAACTGGAAGATCCGAAGTTAGAACTTGTAGCTCCGATATTAGATCGAGAGGAAGATCCGAAGTTAGAACTGGAAGATTCAAAGTTAGAACCAGAGGAAGAACCGAAGTTAGAACTGGGAGATCCCAAGTTAAATGCAGTGGAAGATCCGAAGTTAGATCCAGAGGAAGATCCCAAATTAGAACTGGATGATCCGAAGTTAGATCCAGAGGAAGATCTGAATTTAGATCCAGAGGAAGAACCGAAATTAGAACTGGAAGATCCTAAGTTAGTTCCAGTGGAAGATCCGAAGTTTGATCCAGAGGAAGGTCCCAAGTTAGAATTGGAAGATCCGAAGTTTGATCCAGAGGAAGGTCCCAAGTTAGAATTGGAAGATCCCAAGTTAGATCTAGAGGAAGAACCTAAGTTAGATCCAGAGGAAGATCCCAAGTTAGATCTAGAGGAAGAACCGAAGTTAGATCCAGAGGAAGATCCCAAGTTAGATCTAGAGGAAGATCCGAAGTTAGATCCAGAGGAAGAACCGAAGTTAGATCCAGAGGAAGATCCCAAGTTAGAACTGGAAGATCCAAAGTTAGATCCAGAGGAAGATCCCAAGTTAGATCCAGAGGAAGAACCGAAGTTAGATCCAGAGGAAGATCCCAAGTTAGATCCAGAGGAAGAACCGAAGTTAGATCCAGAGGAAGATACCAAGTTAGAACTGGAAGATCCAAAGTTAGATCCAGAGGAAGATCCCAAGTTAGATCCAGAGGAAGATCCCAAGTTAGATCTAGAGGAAGAACCTAAGTTAGATCTAGAGGAAGATCCCAAGTTAGATCCAGAGGAAGATCCCAAGTTAGATCCAGAGGAAGATCCCAAGTTAGATCTAGAGGAAGAACCGAAGTTAGATATAGAGGAAGATCCCAAGTTAGATCCAGAGGAAGATCCCAAGTTAGATCTAGAGGAAGATCCGAAGTTAGATCCAGAGGAAGATCCCAAGTTAGATATAGAGGAAGATCCCAAGTTAGATCCAGAGGAAGATCCCAAGTTAGATCTAGAGGAAGATCCGAAGTTAGATCCAGAGGAAGATCCCAAGTTAGATCTAGAGGAAGATCCCAAGTTAGATCCAGAGGAAGATCCAAAGTTAGATCCAGAGGAAGATCCCAAGTTAGATCCAGAGGAAGAACCGAAGTTAGATCCAGAGGAAGATCCCAAGTTAGAACTGGAAGATCCAAAGTTAGATCCAGAGGAAGATCCCAAGTTAGATCTAGAGGAAGATCCCAAGTTAGATCCAGAGGAAGAACCGATGTTAGATCCAGAGGAAGATCCCAAGTTAGAACTGGAAGATCCAAAGTTAGATCCAGAGGAAGATCCCAAGTTAGATCCAGAGGAAGATCCCAAGTTAGATCCAGAGGAAGAACCGAAGTTAGATCCAGAGGAAGATCCCAAGTTAGAACTGGAAGATCCAAAGTTAGATCCAGAGGAAGATCCCAAGTTAGATCCAGAGGAAGATCCCAAGTTAGAACTGGATGATCCAAAGTTAGATCCAGAGGAAGATCCAAAGTTAGATCCAGAGGAAGAACCGATGTTAGATCCAGAGGTAGAACCGAAGTTAGATCTAGAGGAAGAACCGAAGTTAGATCCAGAGGAAGATCCCAAGTTAGAACTGGAAGATCCAAAGTTAGATCCAGAGGAAGATCCCAAGTTAGATCTAGAGGAAGATCCGAAGTTTGATCCAGAGGAAGATCCGAAGTTAGAACTTGAAGATCCGAAGTTAGATCCAGAGGAAGATCCGAAGTTAGAAGTGGAAGAAGATCCAAAGTTAGATCGAGAAGAAGATCCGAAGTTGGATCCAATTGAAGATCCGAAGTTAGATCCAGAGGAAGATCCGAAGTTAGAACTTGAAGATCCGAAGTTAGATCCAGAGGAAGATCCGAAGTTAGAACTTGAAGATCCGAAGTTAGGTCCAGAGGAAGATCCCAAGTTAGATCTAGAAGAAGAACCGAATTTAGATCCAGATGAAGATCCCAAGTTAGAACTGGAAGATCCCAAGTTAGATCCAGAAAAAGATCCGAAGTTAGATCTAGAGGAAGATCCCAAGCTAGATCCAGAAGTAGATCCGATGTTAGTTCTAGAGGAAGAATCAAATCTTGCGCCAGATGATCCAAGGTTAGATACCGAGGAGGAGCCGAAATTGGAAGTAGAGAATCCCAGGCTTGATCCAGAAAATGAGGATGAACCACTCTGTAAGTCTTGGTATTGGACTTCTGCCTTGAAACCCGACTCGTCATCAGCGCGGTATTTGACGATTCTTAAGGTATTATCGGGCTGGAGGACGGAGTAGGAGCCCACAACAACTCCATTATCCAGAGTTTCCTCGTGTGTCTTCTGGTCGCCTGTCTCGGCCGCGTTCACTTCGTAGCGGTAATTGAAGGACAAGTTTGGATCTGTCCTCACGATCTGTGCTCCATCTGTGATTGTTGGTAAGGTGTTGTAGTTCTGTGCCTTAGCTGATACTGTGGACGCCGTCAAGACTGTGGCCACGGCCAGCACCAAGACCTGGGAAAATATGGCAGGCTTATTAACTAATGCTTTTTTGTTTTTTGAAATTTTTTAATAATATAAGCATTCAAGATACAGTGAACATTAAGTGTCTTTGTATAAGGACAACGTCCATTGTAACAATATCAAGTTCATCATTTATATTACCAAGTTTCATTAATATAGATAAAGAGCAGTTATTTTAGGAGTTTGAAACCGTCCTCACAAATTTCTTCAGAACGGTGTTGGAAGATTTATTTATATTTACCCAGGAAGATACGAGTTTATATATTCACGGTAACTATTTAATTTTTGTTTTACGTGTTAATACAGTATTCCCATATATCATACCAGAAGGACGAACCCGAATACATGAGCCCAGTGAGACAAATAGAAGAGCAATACGGAAAGTGACTCTAACCTGAGTAATGTTCAAGAGCTTCAGAAGATCGTATTCAATTGATTTTTAGCAATTTAAGAAAAGAAAAGTTCACTGAAGATACCAAATATAGAACAGATCCGCAGTGGATGAAAGAGATCCTCATCTGGATCATGACAAAAACAAAACACAGAAAAATACGAGCTACTGGATGTACAGATGAACCTGTAGCGCTCAGTATAGACAAGACCAAGACAATAGTGTGGAAGCTTATGGGGGGGGCCTTCGTTCAGGTGGAGAATACTACAACCTTATAATTATGTTTATCATATATATATATATATATATATATATATATATATATATATATATATATATATATATATATATATATTATATATATATATATATATATATATATATATATATATATATGGAGTTCAGAAGATGAATGCTTCGAAAATGAAAACAGATAAACTTGATGGTCACAATTGATTTTTCCACAATTAAGTCCAATCACTTCCATGAACAACAGAAACTTCAATTAAGAAATTATCCTCTATGGTGAGAGGAGTGACAGTGAAGAACAATCATCTAATACAGAATCACTTTTGTCATCTGTTAATTTCTGCAAACAACAAATACCATTAACTGTTAGTATAGTTTCGCCTGCACAAAAGCTACACGAGGACGTGTTTCACATCCAGTATTGTGTCTTACCTGAGCTGCCATCATCAAAATGAGGAAGACTGGAGAAGTGTGAAGCAGGTGAGAGGCGCCTTCTTTTTATACCTGCCTGGGTCGAAGGCATGTGACTGACCACGAGCCACGTGATTGGTCGGCGGTGTAAAGAAGGCTGGTGGGTGTTGACGAAAGTAGAAACTGGTGCCCAGATGTTCAGTCAGGTTTTGAACGGTAACTTGATACTAGCGTATGGGAACTGCACTCATCATCATCATCATCATCATCATCATCATTAGAAGTTGTAGTAGTAGTAGTACTAGTACTTAATAAACAAATTAATTTATTTGTATCAACATGTAAGTTCATTGTGATGTAAGGGTTAATGTGTTGTACTGGCACTCCTCACTAGTGCAGTCAAGGACGCTTGACAATAGTATCTCATGGTAATAACTCAGTGTTTGTTTGTGTGTGTGTATAAACATATTACCAGTTATACTCAATCGGTAAACTGACCAAATTTGACCCAATTAATAACTAACTTATAACTATGTAGTTATCAAACACATCACAATCTATTAAATACCATCATATTCTATTTGTTAATTACCTTAGTAAATAATTAAGCATAATCAAATTAAATGCTTTATTATTATTACTAAAACTTATTTTCTCTGAGGTGCTTTAGTACTTATAACCTTCGTTAGTAAACTGGGATTTGGATACTATGGGTGAGTCGGGGCCTCATTCACACGGTGGTCTGAAAACCTCACAGTGTCCTTGTGACACACGAGGTGTTGGAGCTGACACACTGAGCCTCTGTTAGTCTCTGTGTGTTGGTGTTACTCACTACCCCAGCCCGACGTACTCTGTATGCTGCTGCTACAACTACAGCTGGCGTACGGTTGCTGATTCACCACCCCGCCTCACTCTCTGTACTATCGATGGTGACTACAAAAGATAGGTACTGCTGGCTGGTTGCTGCAGATGGATACTGTTGCCTTATGACTGCTGATGGGTACTGCTGGCTGGTTGCTGATGATGGATACTGTTGCCTGATGACTGCTGATGGGTGCTGCTGCCCGATGACTGCTGATGAGTACTGCTGCCTGGTGGCTGCTGATGGGTACTGCTGCCTGATGACTGCTGATGGGTACTGCTGCCTAATGACTGTTGATGGGTACTGCTGCCTGGTGACTGCTGATGGGTACTGCTGGCTGGTGACTGCTGATGGGTACTGGTGGCTGGTGGCTGCTGATGGGTACTGCTGCCTGATGACTGCTGATGGGTACTGCTGCCTGGTGACTGCTGATGGGTACTGCTGTCTGTTGACTGCTGATGGGTACTGCTGGCTGGTGACTGCTGATGGGTACTGCTGGCTGGTGACTGCTGATGGGTACTGCTGCCTTGTGGCTACTGATGGGTATTGCTGCCTGGTGACTGCTGATGGGTACTGCTGGCTGGTGACTGCTGATGGGTACTGCTACCTGATGATTGCTGATGGGTACTGCTGCCTGATGACTGCTGATGGGTACTGCTCTCTGGTGACTGCTGATGGGTGCTGCTGGCTGGTGACTGCTGGTGGGTACTGCTGGCTGGTGGCTGCTGATGGGTACCGCTGCCTGATGACTGCTGATGGGTACCGCTGCCTGATGACTGCTGATGGTTACTGCTGGCTGGTGGATGCTGATGGGCACTGCTGGCAGTTCTCCTGGGCAAAGATATAGCTACTAAGTGCAAAAGAGTGGATACAATCTTAATATGTTAGCTATCTTCCGATTAGAGATAAAGTGTTGTGCCATTTCACACATAGTGTGCTTGGACATGTCCCTAAAGGGTTTTACCTTCACACTGTCGAGGACGTAGTGCTCAAGTGTGTGGCCATATGTCTGGCCACACACTTAACATCTAGGTTTGTTCACATCTGCTTGAGGAACGTACTGCCAGAGGTACTTATATCCTAATCTTAGTCTAGCTGTTACAACATCTTGCAGTCTAGTGATCTTGTTTCTTGCTCCATATTCATGGATTGACCATTTCCTGTTTGCACTTGTCTGCTTGCGTCAAATTCATCAACACGTTCTTTCCTGATTACAGTTTTAAATTTCCTTTTTGACAGACCCAGACTGTATTCAGCAGTGTCTTTGGTAGACGCGAGTTTGGCGAGGGCATCAACTCTGTCATGTTCTCTGAGGCCTATGTGAGAGGGGATCCACAACAGTTTAATCTTGACACCCAGGTCAACAAGGTACGCATATCTGTGTTTGGCTTTGGAGACAAGCGCGTGACAACTTAAGTTGAGGGTGCCAAGGGCAAGTAGTGAGGATAGAAAATCAGTGATGATGAGACTATCACTGACAGTGGTTTCAACAAATTTGCTGAATGTGAGTACGACAACTAATTTAGTTTGTAGAATGGATACTCAGTTGTTAATTCTAACTCCTTTCTCAATTGTATTGCCGTTAGGTTGAGTCACAACGACAGCACTTCCAGCCCTTCCACAGGCAATGTTAGAGATCCGTCAGTGTAGAATAAATCACTGGTTCCCAAACTGGGGGCCATGGCCCCCCCAGCAAAATTTAGGGGGCCATAAGCTGAGGCTATGTACACATAAAAATCCCAAGCCCCACCACACTAGAACAGCCAGTCAGCAGCTGAGCCAGCCAGAGATATGGATTGGGAGAGGGGGGCCATGGACAAGGATCATATATGAAAAGTGGGTAATGATCAGAAAAAGTTTGGGAACCACTGGCAGATGGTCTGTGTGACATTATCATCAGTCTGTAGGGTGTGTATGTGTTCAAGAGCTTTCACTTTAGCAGTATGTTAGAGATAAAGACTTTGCGTAATTCTTTAGGCGAGTATGTCGGTATTGTGATATCGAAGGGAACTGTCCGCCAGGGTGGTAGAAAGCCCTGTTGTGTCTCAACTTTGCACAGATGGTCTTGTCCAAACATCTTCATGGTAGCTGTAGCTTGGATCCATTTAGATTCACTAGTCCCATGATTCATATATGCTAGCAATTTTAGGAAACAATGTTATCAGGATCACCACGTAAAAGCCTCAGGACTATCATGAGGTTGACTTCAATTATTCTACCTCCGACACTGGGTATACCTAGTTCTTTCTTCATATTGAGTACTTAAGTGCTCATGGGACAGACTAGGATAACTCTGAGGGCTTTATTTTGCATTTTTCGAGTTTGTCAATGACACTGGATACTGCTCGCTGTCGCCTGCTGCTGCAACTGGATACTGCTGGCTGATTGCTGCTGATGCTACAGGATTCTCCATACCGGCGCGTACTCCCTGCTGATGCGTGCTCCCTGCTGATGTGTGCTCCCTGCTGATGTATGCTCCCTGCTGATGTGTGCTCCCTGCTGATGTGTGCTCCCTGCTGATGTATGCTCCCTGCTGATGTGTGCTCCCTGCTGATGTGTGCTCCCTGCTGATGTGTGCTCCCTGCTGATGTGTGCTCCCTGCTGATGTATGCTCCCTGCTGATGTGTGCTCCTTGCTGATGGGTACTCCTTGCTTGTCCCTTTGAAGTCTGATTTAAGGACCTTTTATTTTCGTATTACTTTTACACACCTGGCTCTTGGGGCACTTTGTAGTTCATATATGATGTTAAATTACAAAAAAAAAAAAACATTATATTAGAGCATCACTTACGATGGTAGGAACTCCTGATCCCATCAGGATTTTCAAGGACCAAAATGGCAATTCCCGTCAGGTGTCTATGAAACACAAAATCTTGAAAATAATCACTTTATTAGGCAGTGAAAGCTTTATCTGGCCTGGGTTATAGAATTATTTTTTCTTAGTAATTAAAAAATGAATTTCTTTGCAAAATAGTTTCTTTTATTCTTTAGCACAACGAATTAAAAAAAAATAGAATGTACAAGTATTTCAAAACTATGGGAAGTGTTATGTGTAAGCATCTGTAAACTATTGTACATGTCAAGACTTTATGCATGATATTCACGGAAGCAGTTTTTCGCTGCATTACAACAGAGGAGAATGCCATAGTGGCTACATATTGATGTTGGCCTTGATTCTACACATTTCTTTGAACACACTTCACATCTTCCTTCTTTGCAAGGAACTGAGGCCAATGGACACCAGTGTTGGTGAGTCTGACTGAGGAAGGAACACTGTACTCAACTTTCCGCCGTTTAGCAGAGCCTGGGGTACATCGATTCTTGGAAAATATGAGAAGTCCTATTGCAAGTTCCCTTCGAAAATCCAATAACCTGTCAGAGGTGTAAACATCAGCTTGTCTATACTCAACATAGGCATTGATAACACTCATGTCAAGCAGGCCAAAGAAGATTCTATGCCAACATTTCATACTCTTTCTGTTTGCTCCATACAACTGCCGAAGCATGTCGTGCTTATCGACACCTCCCATATTGGCATTATAGTCCTTCACCACTTGGAGACATGTGATTACCGACTTGGTTCCATTTTTTCTTTTCACTGTACAGTTGTGGTTGAAACTCCATGGTAATTAGAGACAAAGTGAGCTGGTTTATTATTCATCCTCTTACATGCAGTTATTCCACTGGATGTAGATCTGTAGTCAAAGTCCCCTCTCTTTAGGCTCTTGTCAATTGCGAAGGGAGGGAAATCCTTTCTCGAATATCTGATTGTACCGCATGCTAGAATCTTTTGGGCTTGCAAGATTTCCATTAAGGGAATTGAAGAAAAATAGTTATAAAAATAAACTTTGTGGTTTTTACCATTTAGATGTTGAGTTAGTTTGTAAACTACATCTCCTCCTAAAGGCCTAAACCCAGTTCCTTTCTCTTCGTGGTTGTAATATCCTTTTCATTAATTTTGCCAGTGTATATTTCAAACTTGAAGATATAGCCATCACTGTCTGCAAGACACCACAATTTATAGCCTCTCTTGATGGGTTTCATGGGGTTGTACTGCTTCAAGCTGCTTCTCCCTTTGAAGCGAATCATGGATTCGTCAACACAGAGATGTTCACCAGGGGCTCTTTGCTCTCTGAACTTGGCATTCAAATAATCAACAAGAGGCCTAACTTTGAATAGTTTATCCTTATGCTTTGGATCCATTTTAGTATTGTCATTCAAATGTAGATTACCAAGAATTTGGATGAACCTATCACCAACCATAGCTACTTGAATTGGGTGGACATTCATATCATCCCCTGTCATCCAATAATGGCGCATTGAATGAAGTCGATGGTACCCCCATCATAATGTTAAATCCTAGAAAAACATAAAGCATATTTTTTTTTATACTTGCTGGTTTACCTTTCTGAACACTGTACATAGTTGATTGAAAACAAATTTCATCAATCAGTTTCTCATCAAAGAATGTAAAAAATGCTTGAAGAGCAGTACTAGCTGATAACTTATCTTCTGTGACTGGCTGAAACTCTGTGTTTCGTGCTGCTTCGGGTTTTTTCATCCATCGTCTTCGTGAGTTGTTTTGTTCAGTTTCACATTGTATATCTTCATCTTCTTTGGAATATGTAGTTTCCTTGTCACCGTCGTCTTCATTCCCAATGTAAATCACACAATGCCGGTACGGTTTTGAGCACGATCTAGTGCATAATATGGCTGCTGTTGTAAAACTGGAACATCATCATCACAGTCTGATTCCACATCTGTGTCATTTTCAAAATCTGAGGGCAGCTCCTGTAGTACTTGTAAGTAACTTGTCACTTCAAGTCCTTTGGAACGCGATGCCATATGTGGAATACAATACAATTGTCACTTGGGTGGAAAAAGTCTAATTTCTAATATTTTTTAACTGAAGAAAGCTTGAAAAGTACCTAGTTTATTGCAATCACTAGTATGTATTTCATTATTTTTTAAATATAAAGCTGTACAAGGTGTGGTCATGTGTAGAATAGTATAATGTACAAACAAAGGCTGTTTTTAGGTTGCACAACACAAAAACTTGACAAATCTGACCTAAACTTATCATCCTTACTCAACCTTTTCGTGAAATAACATATACAAAAAACAAAAAAAACATAGTTTTTGAAGTGTCTGGGCATGTTTAGATATCATTTACTTAGCCTCAAATGCAGTTCGTGCAATGCTAAACACCTGCCTTAAGTTATATTGCTGAACTTCAGAATTCAAGACGAAGATAAAAATTCTTATAGTTATCCGTAAGCCAAACTGTATGAGAAAGAAGAAACCTTACCCAGGGCCAGGAGTTACCAAGACCAGTTTGATAACAGACACAGCAGAGTAATCCTTGGGGAAAGGCGGTGTGGTCAACGAAAACCCATGCAGAGTAGAGTTCCAGATAGGTGGGATCCTAGGAAGAGAGAATATAATGTGGAGAAAACCATCCAGTATCAATAACATCATGATGCCATATAGTATTCACCTATGCGCCTGATGGGAATTCACAGTAAAGGGATCCTGGTGGGTACGGACCCCACCCATACACTCTTCTTGTAATTATGAAAAGTCAATGTAAAGTTATCCCACTTAGTGTTGAAACTCACCTTTGTTATGTTGATGTGGGGGTCTAAAGTGGAGGTAGTTTTTCTGCTGTTCCCACCTCAAAATGCTTGTTTTGATCTGCCACATGTTCAGCAACAAGAAGCGATTGTTGCTAGATGTCTCTCTAAAAGCGTTTCTGGGTGGGAACTGAGGGTCCCCACAGGCTTCAGTTGCATCTAAGTGGATCCCTTAGACTTTTATGCCGACAAATAAGAGGTGGGACCTAGAATTCCCAACAGGCTTCAACGGGTTATAGTGTACTCCCTGCTGATGGAGACTCCCTGGGGATAGATACTCCCTGCTGATGAATACCACCTGCTGATGGATAGTCCCTGCTGATTGTGTACTCCCTGCTGATGGGGACTCTCTGCTGATGGTGACTTCCTGCTGATGTATACCGCCGGCTGACAGGTAAAGTCCCACTCGAACGTATTACTGGTGTACTTAGTTTACGTTAGTTTTATCTTGTGTCATCACGAAGTTTGGTCAAAGTTTATACAGGCATATCCAGGGTAGAGTTTATGTTGAAATACGAGTTTCTTATCTATCTTCCAATAAAATCCCTGTAGTTTACTGTGATACCGTAAATGTAATAAGTGCATTAATTCTCTACATATTCTAGTTACTGTATTGTCTATACATCGTAATTTTTAAATTAACTTTTCAACGTAATTATTGGATTTTCTCGAATCTGTAATCATCATGTTACCTTTGTGGTTTCTCTTTCTTTATATCGTCATGGAATACATTGTTTTTGGAAGGCCGTCAATATGTTCACTTTAAACCACAGTATTGTTACCGTATCTTATATGTAAGGCAAGTGGTAAAGGTAATGTGCTCTGTAGGGGATCACTTATTACCTATCATTGTTCAGTCCTTCACGACGAGACTGCTTTTTACGTTAACGTTGATGTATATTTATGTAGTTATTGGTAGATACAGTAGGTGGGTAGTTAGATAGACATAGGTAATGTAGTGAAGCTACCTTCGAGCTCTCCCGACTTTCCCGCGTGAGGCAGGGCTCTGCAGGTGGTGAGGTGTTGCGCATGAGCCGAGTATCGACTCTACTGAGTTGCCATCTGTACAAATTCTTCTCTAATGTTGCTATTTTACTTATGTCTTATGCATTGATATTATTTTACGTTTAAGAACAAAAAATATGATGCTCGTTTATAAATTGTAAGGTAGATGAGTTTTGATTATTTAATCGAAATATTTTTGCTGGCAGGAGGACTGAAGTTTCTATTCTGTGCTGTAAAGTTGTTTTATGAAGGAGATTGAATTTTGTTTATTCAGATTAAACTTTAGTTAAATTATTTTAGTATTTATTAGATAATTAACTAACTGCTACTGTCGAAAGGCATAAAACAAAAAAAAAAGCAAAATAGCAGCGGAAGGGAGGGCTGATATAAAGGACTAATTGGTAACTCTCCTCAGTCCAGCAGCAGGATCCAGCTGCTTCAAAACGCACCAATGTCAAAATGGCGCAAGTGAAGTCCACCCGTATAAGTCTAATATTATGGGTGTTTTGTGTGTGCGTGTGCATCGCGACTGCCAAGGGGGACACCACTAGTGATAGAGTAAACCCCGAAAACCAACACGATGGCCAAACAACCACAGTGCACCACAAGTCTACCGCCACCCAAAAAAAACACAGTCCAAAGCCACTGCTAACGACTGGCGATGTTGATGAGCAAGAAGGCGTATACAGCCCCTCAAGTAGCAGTAGCAGTAACATTAAGACGAGCTCGGACTGGCAGGGCAGCAGTAGTCAAGGCAGTAGCAATGGGGGGTCGGTGAAAGAGGCAGCCAACAAGAGGAACATCAGCAGTCAGGGCAGTGGAGCAACTGCCCAGGAACTGAGATCAACTACTTCCCTGGCGGGGAACCTCCTGTTGTTGCTCATCTCCGTCGTCATCGCCGGTTCTCTCTTCGTTACGCTCCTCTGCTTCATCCACAAGTGGAAGGAGAACATGGGCACAGCGTGAGTACTCCATCTTGAGTGTTATTCCCATGTAGCTGCCCGTACCGTACCTAGCAACAAAGAGTTCGCAGTAGCTTGTTACACCCCCAACAGTCAACCCACTGGAAATATAAAATAAATATCCTCGTGGGACTCCAGGGACCTCGCATAACATTATGCACGAACAAAGAAAGGTTATGGTGATCGTTCATGTGTGGATGAGTTAATACGACTGCCGATCAATTACCACAATTACCCATGGCATTAATAGTTGTATGAGTATAGATTATGTCTTTTATCAGTTACGTTTATATACAACATGAACATATAAATCTGACAGAGAAACAACTTTAAAGGGAAACTGACCCAAAGTCCTCGAGGGTTTGTTCTCATCCCTAAAACAAAAATTTCGATTCAGTCAAAGGGTTAACGACGCCATAGTGAGAGAATGAATGAAATTAGCTGACATGTTTCTGTAGGAGGGACAATAATTACCCGTCTGTGTCATGAGAATAAAGTGGTGAAATTGCGTAAAACGGTGTAATTCATTCTAAGAGTGTTTACCTAGTGTGTGTGTGTGTGTTGGTTAGTTTATGGGTGTGTGTTGGTTAGTTTATGGGTGTGTGTTGGTTAGTTTATGGGTGTGTGTGTGTGTTGGTTAGTTTATGGGTGTGTGTGTGTGTGTTGGTTAGTTTATGGGTGTGTGTGTGTGTGTTGGTTAGTTTATGGGTGTGTTTGTTGGTTAGTTTATGGGTGTGTGTGTGTGTTGGTTAGTTTATGGGTGTGTGTGTGTGTTGGTTAGTTTATGGGTGTGTGTGTGTGTGTTGGTTAGTTTATGGGTGTGTGTGTTGGTTAGTTTATGGGTGTGTGTGTGTGTGTTGGTTAGTTTATGGGTGTGTGTGTGTGTTGGTTAGTTTATGGGTGTGTGTGTTGGTTAGTTTATGGGTGTGTGTGTGTGTGTTGGTTAGTTTATGGGTGTGTGTGTGTGTTGGTTAGTTTATGGGTGTGTGTGTGTGTTGGTTAGTTTATGGGTGTGTGTGTGTGTGTGTTGGTTAGTTTATGGGTGTGTGTGTGTGTGTTGGTTAGTTTATGGGTGTGTGTGTTGGTTAGTTTATGGGTGTGTGTGTGTGTGTGTGTTGGTTAGTTTATGGGTGTGTGTGTTGGTTAGTTTATGGGTGTGTGTGTGTGTTGGTTAGTTTATGGGTGTGTGTGTGTGTTGGTTAGTTTATGGGTGTGTGTGTGTGTGTTGGTTAGTTTATGGGTGTGTGTGTGTGTGTGTTGGTTAGTTTATGGGTGTGTGTGTGTGTGTGTTGGTTAGTTTATGGGTGTGTGTGTGTGTGTTGGTTAGTTTATGGGTGTGTGTATGTGTTGGTTAGTTTACGGGTGTGTGTGTGTGTGTTGGTTAGTTTATGGGTGTGTGTGTGTGTGTGTTGGTTAGTTTATGGGTGTGTGTGTGTGTTGGTTAGTTTATGGGTGTGTGTGTGTGTGTTGGTTAGTTTATGGGTGTGTGTGTGTGTTGGTTAGTTTATGGGTGTGTGTGTGTGTTGGTTAGTTTATGGGTGTGTGTGTGTGTTGGTTAGTTTATGGGTGTGTGTGTGTGTGTTGGTTAGTTTATGGGGGTGTGTGTGTGTTGGTTAGTTTGTGTGTGTGTATGTTGGTTAGTTTATGGGTGTGTGTGTGTGTGTTCGTTAGTTTATGGGTGTGTGTGTGTGTTGGTTAGTTTATGGGTGTGTGTGTGTTGGTTAGTTTATGGGGGTGTGTGGTGTGTTGGTTAGTTTGTGTGTGTGTATGTTGGTTAGTTTATGGGTGTGTGTGTGTGTGTTGGTTAGTTTATGGGTGTGTGTGTGTTGGTTAGTTTATGGGTGTGTGTGTGTTGGTTAGTTTATGGGTGTGTGTTGGTTAGTTTATGGGTGTGTGTGTGTGTTGGTTAGTTTATGGGTGTGTGTGTGTGTGTTGGTTAGTTTATGGGTGTGTGTGTGTTGGTTAGTTTATGGGTGTGTGTGTGTGTGTGTGTGTGTGTTGGTTAGTTTATGGGTGTGTGTGTGTGTGTGTGTGTTGGTTAGTTTATGGGTGTGTGTGTGTGTGTGTGTGTGTGTTGGTTAGTTTGTGTGTGTGTATGTTGGTTAGTTTATGGGTGTGTGTGTGTGTGTGTTGGTTAGTTTATGGGTGTGTGTGTGTGTTGGTTAGTTTATGGGTGTGTGTGTGTGTGTGTGTTGGTTAGTTTATGGGTGTGTGTTGGTTAGTTTATGGGTGTGTGTGTGTTGGTTAGTTTATGGGTGTGTGTTGGTTAGTTTATGGGTGTGTGTGTGTGTGTGTTGGTTAGTTTATGGGTGTGTGTGTGTGTGTTGGTTAGTTTATGGGTGTGTGTGTGTTGGTTAGTTTATGGGTGTGTGTGTTGGTTAGTTTATGGGTGTGTGTGTGTGTGTTGGTTAGTTTATGGTTGTGTGTGTCTGTTGGTTAGTTTATGGGTGTGTGTGTGTGTGTGTGTGTGTGTTGGTTAGTTTATGGGTGTGTGTGTGACTGTGTGCTCGCACGTGTGACTATGTATACACGCGTACCTATTGCCCCGTGTAATCAATAGCTTCTGTTTATTTTATAAGGAATCCAGAATAACACACCTGTTCTTTCCCTGTGTTTATTGCCGTCCATAAACAAACACACTCAAACACCATGGAACAAACACACTCAAACACCATGAAACAAACACACTCAAACACTATTAAACAAACACACTCAAACGCTATTAAGCAAACACACTCAAACACCATGAAACAAACACACTCAAACACTATGGAACAAACACACTCAAACACCATGAAACAAACACACTCAAACACCATGAAACAAACACACTCAAACACCATGAAACAAACACACTCAAACACTATGGAACAAACACACTCAAACACCATGAAACAAACACACTCAAACACCATGGAACAAACACACTCAAACACCATTAAACAAACACACTCAAACACCATGAAACAAACACACTCAAACACTATTAAACAAACACACTCAAACACTATGGAACAAACACACTCAAACACCATGGAACAAACACAATCAAACGCCATGGAACAAACACACTCAAACACTATTAAACAAACACACTCAAACACCATGGAACAAACACACTCAAACGCCATGGAACAAACACACTCAAGCACTATGAAACAAACACACTCAAACGCCATGGAACAAACACACTCAAACACCATTAAACAAGCACACTCAAACACCATGAAACAAACACACTCAAACACCATGAAACAAACACTCAAACACCATTAAACAAACACACTCAAACACCATTAAACAAACACACTCAAACACCATTAAGCAAACACACTCAAACACCATGGAACAAACACACTCAAACACCATGAACCAAACACACTCAAACACTATTAAACAAACACACTCAAACACCATGAAACAAACACACTCAAACACCATGGAACAAACACACTCAAACACCATGGAACAAACACACGGTCACCTGTATACCACTCATTACCTTTGCCTCATTATGTTGGAGTAATTATTGGTGATTTATTCAGACGACACCTGTCATTACATCTGTGTATGATTGTCAGGTGTGTGTGTGTGTGTGTGTGTGTGTGTGTGTCTGAGAGAGAGAGAGAAGGAGAATGTATGTGCATATGTGAGTCCATGTGTACAAGTTGTGTGTTCGTGTGTATACAATAATCTTTTTCTAAATATACAAATAATAAAAAAAATAGGTTTTAATTAACAACAAATAGCAATTCATAATGTTACTTCTCATTACAAATATAATTACCAAGTTACAATATTATTAGTTACAGTTAGTAGAAAATGGTATGGGAAATATCCATAAAGTGACGTCACCGGATCTCCCTATTCGTAATGTCATAGTCCCCCCATTGTGACGTGACATCCCCATACAGTGACGTTAATATTTGTGGTACACGTCAACGCCGGGGGGGGGTGTGTATACCTAACGAATCAATACAGTGATAAGATCATCACTCCCCTCCCCTCCCGTCCCTTCCCCTCTCGAGGATACAGCTGACTTCCCGTGCCTGACTCACACATCTGACTCATGTTAGTTACTCCCTCGTGCTGTCTACTCGTTCCTTCGTCCTGTCTAGTCAATCCCTCACGTCGTTTAGTCACTCCCTTACTGATTAGTCATTCCATCGCACCGTTTAGTCAATGTATTGATCACTGCCCCCTGGTGTATTGATCACTGCCCCCGGTGTATTGATCACTGCCCCCTGTATTGATCACTGCCCCCTGGTGTATTGATCACTGCCCCCTGTATTGATCACTGCCCCCTGGTGTATTGATCACTGCCCCCGGTGTATTGATCACTGCCCCCTGTATTGATCACTGCCCCCTCGTTCATCTACATAAGGCTCTACCTGGTGTCCGTATCTAATCAACATACACAGTGAGGCCCTCGGGGTATTGATCGTGGCTCCACCTGGACACTAATACCTTACACACTTACCTGACTGACTCTCAAGCCTACCTGACTCTCACACCTGGACACAAATACCTGACTCGCACTCATTGACACTCATACCTTACACACGAACCTGATTGACTCTTACACTTACGTGACTCGCATACCTGGACACTAATACCTTACATACCTACCTGCTTGACTTACACACGTCTACCTGACTCGCACACCTGGATATTAATACCTTACAACACCTTCCTGACTTTAACACATCCACCTAACTGAATCTCACACGCCTATCTATTTGATTTTTTACATACCTGCCTGCTTAACTGACTCGCACGACTACCTCCCTGCTTGACTCACACGGCTAACCTACCTGTCTGACTCTCACACGACTCCCTGACTGACCCTTGCCACCCGCTGCCTCGCCTACCTGACATTTACACGGTACCAGCAACTTGTCACCTGTGCTCCCGACTCCTCCATCAACACACTATACAGCCTTCTCTATACATAGCTCACTCATTGATTTTATCTCCGAATGTTCCTCCCGCTTTGAATTCATCTTTACCAGTAATTAAAGCAGCGGTTTTTTCCTCTCTCTCTTTCGCTTTCACCTTTTTATTTTATTTAGCTCAATGCCCTCCTCTCCTGATCTGACTGGGAGATATTTTTTCCTATCTTACGTGAGGATTTTTTCCGGGTGAAGTTTAATGTAGGTGGTGGTCTATTCTTCCTTGGTTGGTCTTTTGATTCTGTATCTGAAGGGAGACGCTATGAGAGATGCTGTTGTATAGACCCTGAAAAGATAAGACCGAGTTTGAAAGGGATTTTTTTTTTCTTTAGTCCTTTCTGTTGACTTAACAAAGGGACATGTCAGGGACCATAAATGTAACGAGTAAATTTTTTTTTTTTTCATTTCATTTCAGGATTCTTATCTCCTTTCTCTTGAAATGTTAATAGAGATTTTAAGAGTAAGAGAGCGAGAGACAGTAACATGTGAGATGGGTGTAAACAAAGATACGGTATTACAAAAAAGAAAAAAAAAAAACGGGGCCGCTACGAGGGGTGTAAACAGAGAGAGTAAAACCTTCTCTGTGTGGGACTACAGTATTGGTCCCTGACGTCACGGGGAGGGTCATTTATCCCTGCTGTGTTGTCTGCTGTTAATTTAAAGTAGGAGAGGGTGGGAGGAAGAGAATAGAGCGAGGGTGGGAGGGAAAATAGAGAGAGGGTGGGAGAAAGGGACAGAGAGAAGGTGGGGGAGTCGGACAGAGAGACGGTGGGAGGGAGAGAAAGAGCGAGGGGTGGGAAAGAAAAATAGAACAAGGGTGAGAAAGAAGGACAGAAAAGAAGGAAAACAGCGAAGCAGGGTGTGTGGGAAGGGAGGGATAAAGAGGGAGAAAGGGAAAGAAAAAAGGGAATGAAGTAGGGAGAGGGAGGGAGGGGTTAAAAATAAAAATATGGAGAAAGAGGGAGAGAGAGAGAGAGAGAGAGAGAGAGAGAGAGTGAAAAAGAAAAAGAGTTGGACTGGAAAAGAAGATTGGAAGGCAGGTAGGGAGAAAGACGGGGAAATATGACAGATAGAAACAGACAGGAAGAGACACGGGGTGGTTTTATCGCCTTTACTGTCATTTTTAAGGAGGGAAGAGATACAGAAAGAGAGATGGGAAAAAAGAGAAAAAGAAAGGGAAAGAATAAGAGAGAGGGACAGAAAGAAAGACAGGTAGAAAGGTACAGACAGACACAGGCAGACAAAGAGAGCGAGAGAAAGCCACACATTTGTCTGGTGACTTCGATTTGCTTAGTATGTTACTGGGTTGTCCTGACTGGTTGTCCTGACTGGGTTGTCCTGACTGGTTGTTCTGAATGGGTTGTTCTGACTGGTTGTTCTGAATGGGTTGTCCTGACTGGGTTGTCCTGACTGGGTTGTCCTGACTGGGTTGTCCTGACTGGGTTGTCCTGACTGGTTGTTCTGACTGGGTTGTCCTGACTGGGTTGTCCTGACTGGGTTGTCCTGACTGGGTTGTTCTGACTGGGTTGTCCTGAATGGGTTGTCCTGACTGGGTTGTCCTGACTGGGTTGTCCTGACTGGGTTGTCCTGACTGGTTGTTCTGAATGGGTTGTTCTGACTGGTTGTTCTGACTGGGTTGTCCTGACTGGTTGTTCTGAATGGGTTGTTCTGACTGGTTGTTCTGAATGGGTTGTTCTGAATGGGTTGTCCTGACTGGGTTGTCCTGACTGGGTTGTCCTGACTGGTTGTCCTGACTGGGTTGTCCTGACTGGTTGTCCTGACTGGTTGTCCTGACTGGGTTGTCCTGACTGGTTGTTCTGACTGGGTTGTCCTGAATGGGTTGTCCTGACTGGGTTGTCCTGACTGGGTTGTCCTGACTGGGTTGTTCTGACTGGGTTGTCCTGACTGGGTTGTCCTGACTGGGTTGTCCTGAATGGGTTGTCCTGAATGGGTTGTCCTGATTGGGTTGTTCTGACTGGTTGTTCTGAATGGGTTGTTCTGAATGGGTTGTTCTGACTGGGTTGTCCTGACTGGGTTGTCCTGACTGGGTTGTCCTGACTGGTTGTCCTGACTGGGTTGTCCTGACTGGTTGTTCTGACTGGGTTGTCCTGAATGGGTTGTCCTGACTGGGTTGTCCTGACTGGTTGTCCTGACTGGGTTGTCCTGACTGGTTGTTCTGACTGGGTTGTCCTGAATGGGTTGTCCTGACTGGGTTGTCCTGACTGGTTGTCCTGACTGGGTTGTCCTGACTGGTTGTTCTGAATGGGTTGTCCTGAATGGGTTGTCCTGACTGGGTTGTCCTGACTGGTTGTTCTGAATGGGTTGTCCTGACTGGTTGTCCTGACTGGGTTGTCCTGACTGGTTGTCCTGACTGGTTGTTCTGACTGGGTTGTCCTGAATGGGTTGTCCTGACTTGGTTGTCCTGACTGGGTTGTCCTGACTGGGTTGTTCTGAATGGGTTGTCCTGAATGGGTTGTTCTGAATGGGTTGTTCTGACTGGGTTGTTCTGACTGGGTTTTCCTAACTGGGCTGTTCTCACATTTTTATTATATTTAGGACAATAGCAATGCAGTATAATCCCCCCTGCAATCAGTACTCGTAATCATCAGCTATATATATTTTTTCAATAAAATTATGACCCACCGAATACAGTACTGAAATATATCCTTCCACTTTTTAATATATTTTAGGATGTTTTCATAATTCTGACTACATATTTGTAGAGACTTTAACTGGCTATTTTTTTTAGAGCGCGAGCAAAATTAATTAGCGCATGAAAAGTCCAAGGAGAGTGGCCTGGGTGTACAGTGCAGTGGTCATTATAACTTTGAACACACCTGAAGTTGTTTTCATTATTTTGTACGTGTTTAAGGGTTTAGTTCAGAGATTTATAATTGGTTGACGCTGATTTTGGGGGCCATAGATACACTACACACTGTATGTGATCTGTACACACACATTACAGAATATATATATATATATATATATATATATATATATATATATATATATATATATATATATATATATATATATATATATATTGGTTAGCTGGAACTCGCAATCGGTGGATTTGAAATCAGGTTAAAGTTTTTCCGGAAAAATTATCTCAGTTCCGGGTCTGTGAACAAGTTTCTGGGGACGAAAATCAGCTGCATTTTCCAGGAAAAAAATCCTAGAGATTTTATCATGCACCTATACGACCCCACAAGTCAGGCGCGTGGGTGGCCTAGTTGCTTGGATCCTTAGTTTATATTATAATGCCATTTAAAAAGGTTGCTTCCTCTCTAGCTGCTGTTTTTGCATACAAATTGTGCTGTTTTTTACTGTACACTACTGTACCAGGACACACTCAGCTAATAATACATCGTTAATGCGGTGTTAAGACATAAAAAGTGATTACAGTTACATATATTGTAAGCTAGTGATCTTCTTACTTGCTCCATATACATGTTTTACATTGAAACATCTCATCATGGTAAACAGTGGATTGACTATTTCCTGTTTGCACTTGTCTGCTTCCGTCAAATCCATCATTAATTTCTTTCCTTATTACAGTTTTAAGGTTTCTTTTTGACAGACCCAGATTGTATTCAACA
Source organism: Homarus gammarus (assembly GCA_958450375.1). Lineage (NCBI taxonomy): Eukaryota > Metazoa > Arthropoda > Malacostraca > Decapoda > Nephropidae > Homarus > Homarus gammarus. Next base: position 580,153 of record CAUDMG010002706.1, read on the forward strand.
GTGTCTTTGTTAGACACGAATTTGGTGACGTACACATATTTGCGTCTGGCTTCAGAGAAAAGCGCGTGACAACTAAAGTTGAGGGTGTCAAGGACAGGTAGTGAGGATAGAGAAACAGTGCTGATGAGACTGTCAATGACAGTGGCTTCAATAAATTTAATAGCTGTGAGTGTGGCAACTAACTCATTGTGTACAGTGGATTCCCAGTTGTTCATTCTAACTCCTTTCTCAATTGTATTACCTTTAGGTTGGGTCACAACGACAGCACTTCCAGCCCTCCCACAGGCAATGTTAAGAGCCGTCAGTGTACAGTGGATGGTCTGTGTGATATTATCATCAGTCTGTAGGATATGTATGTGTTCACGAGCTCTCATTATGGCAGTGTGTTGGAGATAAATACTTTGCGTAATTAATTAGGCGGTTATGTCGGTATTGTGATATCGAAGGGAACTGTCCTCCTGGGTGGTAGGAAGGGCTATTGTGTCCCAACATCTTGATGTGTGTAGCTATAGTTTGGACCCATTTAGATTCACCAGTCCCATGATTCATATATTCTAGCAATTTTAGGAAACATTGTTGCTAGGATCACCTCGCAAAAGCCTCAGTTCTTTCCTCATATTTAGTAAGTACTTTGGTGCCAGATTGTTTGTTGAACACCTTAGTTTTTTCAGTGGAGATAATAAGACCGAGGTTCTCACAGGCTGCGTGTACATGGTTCAGGGTGGTTTGCATTTCACGATGAGTTTTAGTATGTACAAGAATATCATCAGCATAGCTTATTGTGATATTGCTGGGGTTGTCTGGTATTTAATTTAATAATGCCTTCATAAGAACATTGAAAAAGGTGGGACTAAGTGCAGCAGCCCTTCTGTTAGTGAGGTAACCACTTATCCAGTATAACAGCCCACCTCCTATATCCATTTTGGCAAGTTCGTACTATATAAGTTGCCTGCTAGCAATATAAAATGCAGCTTTTAGGTCAAGAAATGTGGTGTATCTGTCTTTCATCACCATGTACAGTTAAAAGTGTAGTGATACAATTATGTACACTTTTACCATGGGTGAAGTCATGTTAGGAGACATGTGTTCTCTAATTATATATAAGAGTCTGCCAAGAACCATCCTCTCAGGAGTTTTACACAGGCAGCTGGTTAGTGATATGGGGCGAAAAGCATCAGGCTGTCCTGGTTTCGGTATTGGTACAACAATACTGCTGGTCCATGATGTGGGTAGTTGGCCCTCGGCATGACTCATATTGTACATTGCCAATAATGGATTGCCCGGCACACGCCTTGGTAGTCTTACGATATTATAGGTGACTTCATCCTCACCAGGGGCAGTGAGTGGATCTACCCCTGGCGAGGGCGGCGTCAAGCTCCCACTCATCGTACTGTTTGTCCAGCATAAAGTTAATGAGATTACTTCTCTCTACAGACTTTGTATCAAGGAGTTCTCGAGTCCTATTTGGTAACATGTTATAGCTAGAGTCATGAGCCCATATTCTTATTAGCTCATTCGACTTTTTCAGCAGGTCTGGATGGGAGGTAAAAACAGTAGGCACTACTGTTTTTACCTCTGTTTTTATGTCCCTCCAGGCTTTGCTAAGGGAAGTATGTTGGTTCAGGCTATTAGAAAATGTTGTTCATGTATTTTGTCGGAATTCGTTCGCACGCTCCCTGGCGGTAGCTTGAGGTGTTCTCACTTTTTTGCAACCCTTAATTATCCTCCATGAGTCTTTTTTTTTCAGTTTGGGGGTCATCAAAGCACTGCTATTATCTCTTCCTATTATGTTGACCACATTTACTTCATTTTTATTTTTGAGTGGTGGTTATTATTGATGACGAAAGCATATGTCTTACAAGATCGTCATGGAGACTTTGGTAGTTGTCCGGTTTGTAATCCTTGTACCAGTCATAGTTGAAGTCTATGAAATGATTTTCACGATCTTGCTTGATTTTGAGTCCACGTCTGTTGACTCTATACTAACTTGGATTGGTTTGTGATCAGTGACTACATCAGAGCTATGAGTTGTGTGATAGATTAAAACTAACAAACTTATCTAGAGCCCCGCCATAGATGTGTGTGTTAGGCGTGTGAGAGTGTGTGTATGTGTGAAGATGTGTGGGGATGTGTGTGGGGGGGGGGGGGGTTGTCTGTGGGGATGTGTGTGTGGGGGGGGATATGTGCATGTGGGTTTGTGTGTGAGGACGTGGGTGGGTGTGGGGATGTGTGCGTGCGTGTATGGGGGGGTAAGACTCCAGAAAGACCAATATTCATGAAAGTAGTTAGAAAGCTAACTTTATGAGTAATAATACATGAAATTCCAACTTTTATTTTTCCAGTCTTGCATCTTTTCCCGTTGCGGTAAGAAATTGTACTTCGGCATAATAACTACTGACCTCCCTTAACTGGAAGGGAAGGCGGGGTTTTGGTTCTTGCCTTGACCCATGTAAAATGTGCGTGTGTAAAGTTTCTGGTCTCTCCTTCCGTTTTAGAGCTATAGCAAACAGACAGACAGACAGAAACACTCACAGACAGACAGACAGGCCCTTTTATTATATTATTATTACGGATTAAGTAAATGCTAAGGAATGCTGGACTAAAGCGTTTCTCGTCCTCGTTTTGATACAATATTCGTAGAAACTGAGAAATCTTTTTTCTTTACTCTGGGTGGGTGGATGGAATCTCTCCTGGGTTAGAAACAAAAACAGTATCACCGCGAACTCCTTAAATGATCCCACAAGTAGTGTTTAAAGAGAAGCTCCGAGTCTACAACTAACAAAAGGTTAAACTTGTGTACTGTTGAAGTGATCTCGTGGCAAAGACCTTCAGTCGTTATGGTGTTTCCCAGGGTTCTGTGAATGAGTTTACAATAAAGGAGAACAAATTTCGGTCCAAAATAGTCCTCTTACAGACTTGAAGGACGAATGTCTACTGCGTCTTTGGTTAATTGCTAGGATTTATGTATGTAATAATAATTTAACTTTGCCTAAACATTTGTTGATCTACCTCTGCTTTGGCTTCCTTTTATCCCCGGTGTAGTGAAAACTCCTTCATTGCACATCTCGAGTGAGCCAATGGGATGTCAAAAAATTTAATGTAGTGTGTCTGAATAATTTATTAGTGAAACAACTAAAAATTCCATAATAATACACGAAGTAAAAAGACGAGGGCCTACGCTACCGCAGTTCTAAATACTTTCACCACTGACACTATTAATTTGGGAAGAATAAAATACATACACTTTATATATAAATATTTAGCTAGAGTAGTCTATGCGCTATATGTAAATAGCAAAACGTCTACGAGTATAAGTTACATCTCATAGCCTCATTCTATTATAATTAATCCGTGTTACTAACCTTTTGATCGTATCTCTGTTGTTGAAAACTCTAAATATCTGTTATACTGTAAGGATTCTTTATACCACCCGATTGTTATGGCCTCAACATTACCCAACTCAATTGTTCCTACAGAGTTGCACCGGAAACAACATCAAGCCAGGATTACATAGCTTCGTATCTAGGTACATAATATAACATACTATGATACTCTTAACGTGGGCAAAGTGGATCCTGGTCACGGGGTTAGTGATGTTTCACTCCACCATGGCTTCACAAGTCTTGTTTAATGTTATTATACAGGGTGAGTCAAAAGTCTCCATACTTAGGCAAAATGATCACTTTGTTATGCAATCACTTGTAAGTCACAAAATATGCTCTATGTGGGCACCATTACACTGACTGCACCTACGGATGCGTTCCTCCCACTGATGGCGAACGCACGTTAACAAGTCTGGTGTTATGTGCGCACACGCATCACGAATGTTTTGTATCTTCACCTGGTACACCATGGCCTTTAAGTGCCCCCTCAAGTAAAAACCAAGATGGGGCACCACCCCATTACGGTATCCGCGTGCGCCAGTGGCTGGATCAGCAGTTTCCGGCTCATCGGATTGGCCGCTGTGGGTCCCGTGGAGTGGCCTCCGAGGTCCCCACACCTCACCCCCCTTGATTTTTAATTGTGGGGGCACCTGAAGGCCATGATGTACCAGGTGAAGATACAAAACACGGACCACCTAAAGGAACGCATTCGTGATGCGTGTGCGCGCATAACACCAGACTTGTTAACGCGCGTTCGCCACCAGTGGGAGGAACGCATCCGTAGGTGCAATCAGTGTAATGGTGCCCACATAGAGCATATTTTGTGACTTACAAGTGATTGCATAATAAAGTGATCATTTTGCCTAAGTATGGAGACTTTTGACTCACCCTGTATATTCTTATGGATCCATACATAATTAAAAATAATACTGGTGTGTATAGTTGTTGTCTGAAGTCCATGGACCATCTATAATTAAGAGAGGTTGTTTCTTTCTAAGCGTGAGGAGCTCTCCCAGCGTCACGTTTTGTCACGTGGTCTGTTTACCCGGGAAATACTTATATGATTCTCTCAACTAAAAAGCTATAATTATTTTTACTGCACTTGGCAATTTTGCAAATTTACTATGAGGTAATTTTCTATTAACTTATGGAAAATACACAAATCTTAAATGAGGAAAAAGATTTTCTCACATAAGGCCGAAAATAAAGTTTCTGAATTAATCTTAATTCGAGCGGGTTGTTCAAATTCACTTCTTTGGTCAACTCCTTCGAGCTGCAATATTAGAAAATTTACGAAAGCATTTAAGCTATTTTTTAATAAGAAGATATACATGTTTATTTTATTTAAGTACATAGCTATATTTACTTTTGTTGTTACTTTTCACACAGGATTAGCAGATCTCGTAGGTTTGGTTTTGGGCAACTCTGTTCAGTGCAGCAATATAGTTCATCAGTAAACTCAATTTAACGTGATTAAATATGGCATTGTAGCAAAAACATCATCTGTGCCAATGTACGGTACACGATATCAGGGGCGGATCCAGAAATATCAAAAGGGGGGATCCAAGAAGTTTTGGGTGGGGGAACATGGCGAGCAAAGGGAGCCCACCCAGCAGGGGAGGGGGGACGGCTCTGTAAGTCCCCCATTATTTTTTTTAAATGTGACTAATATCATTGACATTTTGAAGCCATGTGCACTTGATATTAGGAGATATTCTGAGGTCAATAGTAAATACTTTTTACTATACGAAAATAAATTAACTAAAAAAAAATAATAAATAAAATTAATAAATATTGAAGTGGTAACCGTGGTAACATTATGAGATGTTCTTATTACCACCATGCTATTGTACTATTCCAGATGATACTAAATGTTACTTAATACTTCCTTGAGATAAATGTATAGTATATATCAGGTGCCTCAAAGAGAGCTCAGGTTCTCAATTGGGTCAGCCATGTTAATATTGTTATTATTATCCACTCAGTATCTGTGTTTTTCTGGCTAAATAAACCGTTTTAATTCAATTAAAAACTGACTGAGTTCAATACTGAATTAAAGAAAAAGTATTGGAATTTTGTGATGAAAGGGGGGTCCGGACCCCCAGGACCCCCCGGATCCGCCCTTGATTATGCTATTCATGTACAACATCGTACAACATCAGTACATCCCTATAATATCCCTATAACACTACAGTTCAGTGCACACTCACATGGTAGCTATATAAGCAACATCGGCAATCGTTTGCTGTCAGCCTTCTGCAGTGGTAACGAAATTACTGGTGGAGGGAAGCCTGTGAAGGTATGAGCTTTGAACAATGGCTTAGATAATGAGAGTAACGACATCTGGCATTTACTGTAACCATCACTGTTTCCTCAATTGGCTCGTTGGGAAAAATTAGTTACCAGAAGCCAAATACAGGTACAGGGATATTAAAACCAAGGTCTATATATTCTATAGACCTTGATTAAAACATGACCTTGAGCACTCAGTAAGACCTATCCAGTCATCTAGAAATTTAGTATGAAACTTTTTGTCATCAAAACCTACCCAAAAATAAATAAAAATGCTCAAGGACTCAGCTACTAAAAAATGTTCCCCTGTTCCGTGAACCTCCCTCATATACTGCATATATATATATATATATATATATATATATATATATATATATATATATATATATATATATATATATATATTAATGGTTACAATAAGAGCCTGGTCTAACCACGAGTGGAGTGTACAATATCCCCGTCATGACACCACAGGAATTTTTTTTCCCTCTTGTATAACTAAGAGGTACTGTGCGGTATGTTATCCACTTTTATCACGCAAGCATTTATTGACAGTCATCGGTAACCATAGCAACCCCTGAACTATGACGTATAAATATTGGCAACCTTAACAATTGGATTTGATGACACAACACACATCTCATGTTAGCTCCCAGTGAGTGATTACCCTGTTGCATAGCAACCATGTGTTTGATGACTTAATAACACACGTAACTATAGCAACCACGTGTTTGATTACTTAACACTGGTAACCATGGTAACTGATTGTTGAAGTAATAACACATGTAACCATGGTAACTGGGTGTTGAAGTTAATAGCACAGAACATAAGGAGTCTGCAATAGGCCGGTTGGCCTGTGCATGGCAGCTCCTGTCGAGAGTTACTACCACTCTCTATCATCCATGAATCTATCTAGCCTCCTTTTAAAACTTTCCAGCGTTCCAGCACTTACTACAAAGTTGCTAAGCTTGTTCCACTCGTCCACCACCCTATTTGTGAACCAGTTCCATCCTATCTCCCTCCTAAACCTAACTTATCAAACTTAAATCCGTTGCTACGAGTCCTATCCTGCTCGGATATTATAAGAACTTTATCTATATCGCCTTTTTTTTATTCCTTTCACCCACTTAAATACTTCTATCATATCTCCCCGCACTCTTCGTCTTTCTAGGGAATGCAAGTTTAGTTTCTTCAACCTATCCTGATATGGAAGGTTTCTAAGTCCCGGAATCATTTTCGTCATTCTTCGCTGCACCGACTCCAGTGAATTGATATCCATTCTATAATAAGGGCACCAGAACTGAACCACCTAATCGAGGTGCGGCCTGACTAGCGCAAGATATAGTTGCAATAGGACCTCTGCACTCTTATTACTTACACTTCTAGATATAAAACCTAATACTCTGTTTGCCTTATTTCGAACATTAACGCACTGTTTTCTAAGCCTTAGGTCTGGGCTTACAAGTACCCCTAAGTCTCTTTCACAAGTCGACTTCTCTAGGTTGATGTTGTTAAGGCTATATACATTGACAGTACATTATTAAGTACGCTGCACTTGCTGGTGTTGAATTTCATTTGCCATTTTCTGATCACTCCTGCAGTTTATTTAAATCCTCCTGTAGTGCATTTGCATCCTGCCCTGAATTAATCTGCCGCCCTATTTTGGTGTCATCCGCAAACTTGCTTATGTCACTGCTGATCCCAGTATCTAGATCGTTTCTGTAGATTATGAACAAGAGTGGGCCCAGTACCGACCCCTGGGGAACCCCACTGGTTACACAGCCCCACTCAGATTTAACACCATCTACGCTGACCCTCTGTGTTCTATCGGTGAACCATGATTTTATCCAATTTAAAACTTTCCCCTCGATATCCTGAGCCTTAACTTTTCTCAGTAGCCTCTGATGGAGTACTCTGTCAAACGCTTTGCTAAAGTCTAAGTATATAACATCGTAATTTTCGTCATTATCTACTACCTCGAAGACTTTCCTAAAAAACGTCAGCAGATTTGTTAGACAAGATTTTCCATTTGTAAACCCATGTTGAGAGTCGTAGATTAATTTGCTTTTCTCTAAATGCGATCGGATGCTATTTGCTATAATTGATTCAAGAAATTTCCCCACTACTGACGTCAAACTGATCGGCCGGTAATTTGACGCTGATGCTGTCTCCCTTTTTGAATATGGGTACTTCATTTGCCTGTTTCCACAAGTCTGGCACAACTCCCGTGTCTAATGATTTTGTAAATAATTTACGAGGGGTCCGCTGATCTGTTCCTTACACTCTTTCAAAACTCGAGGGAAAATTTCATCCGGCCATGGGGATTTTGTCTTCTTTAATTTATTTATCTTCTTAAGGACATCCTCTTTTCTGATAGTGATATTCTTTAATTTATCTTCTTCATTTCCCCTAAATATCAGTTCCACCTCTGGAATTTCCTCGTGAATTTCTTCTGTGAAAACTGATAAAAAAATAGCTGTTTAATGCTTTGCTTATTTCCTCACTATCATCGATCACTTCCCCTCTCCCCGACTTTAAAAGCCCCACTTTGTCCATGACCTTTGTCCTATATACCTGGAAGAATCCCTTGGGATTTGCCTTGGATTCTCTGGCTATCCTGATTTCGTAGTCCCTCTTTGCCTTCCTTACATTTTTCTTAACATTCATAGATAGTTCATTATACCTATTTCTGAGCTGCTCCTCCCCTCCCTTTAATTTCTTATAAATTCCTTTCTTCATTCCTATGTCATGTTTTAGTTTTCTGGTCATCCACCTTGGCTCATTCTTATTTGACCTAATTTTTCTGTATGGTATATTTTGTTCTTGTGCTTTACGTAGTATACGAGTGAATATATTATAGTCTGTCACCTGTGACCCCACCTGTTCCTACTGGAGACTGACCTGACTGTTCCCAGGCGACTTCACCTAGGTACCTTCTTAACCCCTGATTCGCCAACCGAAAGTTTGGGACTCTGACCATATTGTCATTGTTTATCGTTTCCCAATTTTGGGGGAACCTGATTTCTCTGTGATCACTGTTCCCTAGTTCTTCCCCTATTGTGATATCTCTGATAATATTTTCTTTATTTGTTAATACTAGGTCTAATATATTGTCACCTCTAGAGAGGGAAAAACCAAAGCAAATATACAGGTAAAGATGGAGAGACGGAAAATAGGAAATAAACAGCGAAAAGAGAAGAGTGGTGTAAATAAAGAGGGAAAAACAAACAGGGAGAGGGAGAGAGGAGAAGCCTATAAGGCAGATTGCGGAAGAATGAGACGGAGATAAAGTGAAGAAATTTGGGACAGAAATGAGAAACAAAGAGTAAAAGCGAGACAGAAAAGGGAGATCTAGAGAGGACATGAGAAAGGAACGAGAGAGCGTAAAAGAGGAGAGAGAGAGAGAGCAGGGTGAGTGAATATTTACCGAGCAAAGGAACGAGTGAAGTGTTAATCACACCACCACACGCATCGCATCACTAACTTAATTGTCCCCATCAGCTGAACCCGAGCCCTCCCATCACTCACTCCACCCAGGATAACACCTTTGATACTTACGTGAAACATTTTACCTTCGGGGTAACACCTATAATAATTACACTGAGTAATGTTCGCTATGGAAAACACTTTAAAATTTACACTGAGCAGTATGCCAATATGAGGTAGTCTTTCAGCCCCAGAAAGGAAAAATAATTAACATGCGAATCCTTAAAACAAATTTTCCCAATATTTTGAAAATATGTGCAAGTTTGAACGCAACAGCCGACATTATGTAAAGTTTTCTGTTTTTAATCTTTCAAGCATTTTCCCAATATAATGCAGGGAGTAGGAAGAAAGCGGGGGGGGGGGGGGGGCGTGCACACACACACACACACACCTCTTTGTCTGCCACTCAGCCTCCCTGTCATAATGTATACGTTTGTGATGTATAAAATAATGTACTGTAATATAAAAGGTTCTCATCCTCTGTAAGTTACTGGAAGAAAAAACATCTTCGCTGATTATTGTTATACCTGTAACAGTTAAATATTATTGTCCAAATTTAGCATTACTACATCCATAGATATGTGCAGTTTATAAGCACAGTGCATTTTGTGGGAAAATAAATCATGAAATCAAAATACAGTTCACACATGAACGCACGCTTACGACACAGAGTCAAATATATTGTATAAAAGCAAAACATATCGTCTATAGTCTATACCAGCGGTTCTCAACCTGGGGGGAGGGGTACAAGGGACTGAATGTTGAAAATGACACGCAGTTTGTACTTTTTTCGACCTCATCACGAATTCAAAGGTTTGTGGAAAAAAAAAGTGCCATCCTTCCCATTAATTCCAGATGAAATACATTTGAACTTCTGGAAAGATCACCTTTGTCTTGAGTTTATTTGGATCAAGAAAGAGAATAAAGGCAATGAAACTGAAGCTTGAAAAGAAAGTATTCTACCTTTGGGAACCAGGCGGGGAGGCACCATGGATTCAAGCTTGGTTGATCATGGGTGGGCTCTGCTTCAAAAAGGTTAAGAACCACCGCTCTATACTGTAGACTTGTAGAGTCTCCAGAAGAAGCCGACAAGCAAATGAATAAGTGTTTTTCGGGGGAAGAACATGCTGGTGTTGGATAATTCTGGGTAGTGTGAAGCGACGGGGGTAAAGCAGATGTAAACCTTACTACCGTAGTTGAAAGGGTTTGCCATAACTAAACACAGCCGTAACATCGCCTGGATGACAGTGAGTGATGGGAGAGTCGGTGTTGCTCTTGAATCTTTGCAACACTCTGGGAAAAGTTTCGCAACAGTGATGAAATACAGATGTTGTTAAAGAATATTGACTTTCAACGTCACAAGGGTCATGGGAGCGATTATGTTCTGGTGTGGTATATAAACAATTCACAGCCAAGCCCCCTGCAACACTTATTGATATTCTGCATTAGTCTCTCTCTCTCTCTCTCTCTCTCTCTCTCTCTCTCTCTCTCTCTCTCCCTCCCTCCTAAGAGTGAGGGATTGCGGATGTCTCGCGATGCAGCAGCGAGGCAGGATTTCACACACACTCACACACACACACACACTCACACACACACACACACTTACGAACGAGAGATAGGTGTCTAGCCGTTAGTCCTAGTGCGTGGTAAGAGACGTGCAGGTGGTGGTGGTTGTTTGTGAGCGGCTGGTAGATAGTTGTGGTAGTAAATCTTATATAAAAGGTTTGCTTATTGTTTTTGACGTGTGGATGGTAGTAGTTATGGTCAAATAGGAATGATTATTAACGTATGGATGGTGGTAATTGTAGTAGTTAGTCAAATGGATGGTTATATGACTGGTAGATGTAGTTGTAAGCATTCAGATTAAGTGGTTGTTTATTATATGGTTTGTCAGTGGTAGCAGTTGTGATTGTTACGTGTGGTTGTATGGTAGAAAGAGTTGTGGTTGATTAAGTTTGGTACAAAAGTTACGTGCAAAATTAATATTAAAATTACACGAGGATTTAATTCATTTTGGAAAATTCAGTAGATGCATGGAAACACCACACTGTATACTGTCTTTGGTATACAAGGAGGCAGCATGGCCGGTACTGCACTTGACCGCCTTCATTTCCCTAAATTGTAAACCACTGACTGACCCATGGAACAGAAGGAGACCGTTATAAACATTCGACCGCTGCACGCCTCATGTCCGCGACTTTTTTTTTTTTTTTTTTTTTAACGGGGATTAGCTCACCGGGGCCTGGGGGGGGCGAAAATGTAATAATAATAATAATAATAATAATAATAATAATAATAATTCATAGTAAATAAAATTTATAATAAAAAATTGAAAATTAAATAATAAATTAATAATGATGAGAATAATAATAATAACAACACTGTAATAATAATAATAATAAAGAAATACACAAAATTAAAAAAGATAAAAAATGAGAAACAATATATGTATGTTGTGTTCTCAATAGTAAGAGAAACAATTGAGACCCTGCAATTGTGTGTAAATGAAGCAGAAAGTCAGATCAGCAACCTGGGACTTGGTCACAATTTTCGTGATGCCATATGGCAGCAGGGTCTACCATTAGACAACACATTATGCTTCCAATATCTTCCCAGGCGGTAGTACCTCCTTGTTTGGTAGCTCCCTACCTACTACCTAGTAGGTAGCGCTAAATAAAAGAGTATCTAGCTAATTTGGTCTCTCGGTGAAACTTTGATGTTAAATTTGAACGTTATTTTTGTGAATTAGCTCAGGTCAATCAGTTAATACATTCATACATGTTTATTGCTCATTTACGAGGAATTTATTCATAGTGGTTGTCGCTGAGAATCTGGACACAGAATAATAATGAATGTACACAGGAAAAAAGACGCCAGGTATCTAGTTTATGTAATTTTGTCACGTCAGATACATTTCCACTGCGAATTATGTGTTTATATTGAATACATTGCCATTTTCATTGTCGCTGCTAGTCCCATTGTCACTGGCATTGTCATTCTTTCAAAGCACCTTAAACCAGTGCCATGATCCGTTTTAAGTCGTTAGTCTGTCTCCTACGCAGGCACTATGTCAACACCCTTACCCTGCCCCTCTCCTGCATGCGGTACCCTGGGCATTATAAACCTATGCCCCCCCCCCCCCCCACATGTGGTATCCTGGGTATTATACACCCTTTTTCACCCCGCATGCGGTTCCCTGGGTATTATACACTCCTTTTCACCCCGCATGCGGTTCCCTGGGTATTATACACTCCTTTTCACCCCGCATGCGGTTCCCTGGGTATTATAAGCTTCTGCCCCCCCCCCCCCACCACATGCGGTACCCTGGGTAGTAGGTAGCTACCGAACAGGGAGGTACTACCGCCTGGGAAGATATTGGCAGCATAATGTGTTGTCTAATTGTAGACCCTGCTGCCATATGGCATCACGAAATTTGTGACCAAGTCCCAGGTTGCTGATCTGACTTTCTGCCTCATTTACACATGCGGTACCCTGGGTATTGTACACTCCTGCACCCCTCACATGTGGTACCCTAAGCATTATAAACGTCTGCCCCCTCCCCCCTGCATGCGGTACCCTGAGTTTGCTTCCACAGTTTTTCTCTCTCATACATTTATTGTTATAATTACCTTATTACCCTCCTCCACAGGCGGTACCCGCGGGTGGTGTACTCGATGCTGCGGCAGAGCGAGGATGAACCCGAGGACGTTCTGGGCGAAATCCTCATCAACATTGGTCTCGCAGCCCCCGAGGACTCGAGACCTCTTACTCCTTCCTCCTCAGAGACGTCAGACTCACCCGAGGCCTCTGACCACGAGGTAAGAGAGACAGACACCGACAGTGAGAGACAGAGAGGAGACAGGTAGATCAAAGAGACAAACTGAGACTAAAACAAAGGTATAGACAAATAGGAAAAAATACAGACAATAAAAGAAGTTTAACGAGACATATTTATAAATATATTGTTTGAAGTAAGGTAGCCACTGGAGTAAGGTGGCCACTGGAAATAGGTGGCCACTGGAGTGAGATGGCCACTGGAGTGAAATGGTTACTGGAGTAAGTTGGTCACTAAATTAAGGTGGCCATTGGAAATAGGTGGCCACTGGAGTAAGATGGCCAGTGGAGTGAGGTGGTCACTAAAATAAGGTGGTCACTGGAAATAGGTGGCCACTAAATTAAGGTAAGCACTGGAAATAGGTGGCCACTAGAGTAAGATGGCCAGTGGAATGAGGTGGCCACTAGAGTAAGATGGCCACTGGACTAAGGTGGTCACTGGAGTAAGGTGGTCACTAGGGTAAGGTTGTCACTAAATTAAGGTGGCCACTGGAGTGAGGTGGCCACTGGAGTGAGATGGCCACTGGAGTGAGATGGCCACTGGAGTGAAATGGTCACTGGAGTGAGATGGCCACTGGAGTAAGGTGGTCACTAAAGTAAGGTGGCCTTTGGAAATAGGTGGCTACTGGAATGAGATGGCCACTGGAGTAAGGTGGTCACTGGAGTGAGGTGGCCACTGGAGTGAGGTGGCCACTGGCATAAGATGTTCACTAGAATGAGGTGGCCATTGGATTAAGGTGGCCACTGGAGTGAGGTGGCCACTGGAATGAGGTGGCCACTGGAATGAGGTGGCCACTGAAGTGAAGTGGCCGCTGGAATGAGGTGGCCACTGGAGTGAAGTGGCCACTGGAATGAGGTGGCCACTGGAGTGAAGTGGCCACTGACGATGTGGCCACTGGAGTGAAGTGGCCACTGGAATGAGGTGGCCACTGGCATAAGATGTTCACTGCAGTGAGGTGGTTGCTAAAGTAAGGTGGCCACTGAAAATAGGTGGCTACTGAATTGAGATGGCCACTGGAGTAAGGTGGTCACTAGAGTAAGGTGACCATTTTTCTGGTAGGTTGCGTAATTATGAACGTCCCCTTATGTCATTTGGAATATTAAGTGACCATAATGCTAAACATCATTGAGTGACCATGATGTTAAACATTATTGAGTGACCACGATGCTAAACATTATTGAGTGACCATGATGCCAAGTGTAATTGGTTATTTGTTAGTATAGTCCAGTATTTCCTTACGACAATCAAGAGGACCTCCTTCCACAAAGACTACTCCTGCCTCTCTGTTTAATTTTCAACTCTTCTCTCGATCCTGACACATATGTGGATAAAATAAATTTGGACAGACCAACTACACACAGTCATGATAGCAGACGGAAAGCCAGAAAAGAGTGATAAATAAAAACTGTAATAGCCAAGTGCTGAGTGGAAAATGAAGAGACAAAATAAAAGAAACAAAAACAGTGGGACAAGGAGATTTCCAGAGGACGAAGTTGATACTTTGAGACTGGGGATGGACAGGTACAGTTTTTTGTTATGTTTTTTGTTTTAATATTTGTATATTTTGTGCATGCTTAATAATATGGCTCTCGCATCATCTATAATCTCACCTCAGTGTTTCCTTCGCAGGTGAATATCAATGATTTGGATGGGTCAAAGTTCACCACCATTCCGCTAAGGTCAGAAGAGGCTGCCAAGAGACTCATGGTCCAAGAACCAGAAGAATCTGATGAGGTTAGATATATGTAGTTCTTTTTTTTCATTTTTATAGAAGAAAATTTATTTAAACTCAAATTTCTCTGTTATTCGAAATCTTTGAGATTTCATATACAATATTTCTTGAGGATTTTGAAAGAAACTATAGCTTTAGCATGTTTTACCCTTTAATCTTATAATAATTGATATTCAGTCATTTTGACCAAGGACAGCTGACAAAGCCATGAAATACCGTACTTGTCTCCAGTAGTGTCCTTATGTAAGCAGGATCTGATGTTCTTAGGGTTAGGATTTATCTGTACCTCCTCTGGTCTTGGAAGAACTTACACTCAGTGCTGTCACAACACTGGCAGATTCTAAGATTTTACAATACTCGCTCCAAAAAAGTTTACCCTCACAATTTACTGGATATGTGGCTTATTTAACCTTGAGCTGTGACCTCTTGTGGGGCAGTCATCCTTCTGAGATGTTTATAAACTTCAATTAAGTCACCCCTTGCCTGCCTATAGTATTACCTAAGCAGTTGCACGTAGCACAAGCTCCAGTCTGATGGTCCTCCTTTGGATAATTTCATCAACTGGCATTCGGGGACCAAACGGGATAACAGTACTCCAAACGGTGAAGCACCTCACTCTTGAAGAGTGTTACAAGGAACTGGCTGTCTAGATATCTCAATGGCGTTCTTATAGACCTACAAGCTTTGTTACTTGAGTCACCTTCTTTTCACAATGGCCTGAGAACTTTAGTTAATTGTCAGCATACACACTGGGGTCCTTTACACAATCAGTCTCTGTTAATGCAGTTTCATCGTCCCATTGGGACATGTAATACACCTTCTTACTGTTGGTACGACCTAAATGCATCCTCTTACACTTCATCACATTGAATCTTAACAGCCATTTCTTCGACGACTTTGCAACTGGCAGAGAACTTTCTGTAGCTCTTCATTGTCCATTTGGTTCGTTATTTCTCTGCATAGCTTGGCATCATCCACAACATATGTATGGAGGAGTATATAGTTTCTGGCATGTCATTTATGAAACAAACAACAACAGGCTCAATACATTGCCCTGTGGTACCCTGCTTGTCACTGGTACACGTTGCAAGGAGCGGACTTTGCTTACTTTTATTCTATCCTTCAGATTTATTCTATTTCATATATTTCTTCTCTTTTATTTTTCAATATATTTATTTTCTTTATATTCTTCTTTCTTATATTCTTATTTACTTATTTTCTTGCTCATGTCTATCTTTTATATTAACCTTTTTTGGTGTATATATTTAATTATATCATATGCTGTGTCTTTATTTCCACAGTATAAGTATATATCTTATATTTATCTGCTTGTATTTTCCAAGTCAATATTCTTTTCTTTACTTCATTTCTTTTCATATATAGTATTGTATTTTCTGAATTTCTATGTCCTTACCTTTCTGAAGTATACCCTGTTTTAATTATATTCAAAACCATGGATTAGTCTGGGGAAACCATGTCATTCTTATTACAACACTTATTATACTTTCAACGGTAGCCTGCCACCACCCAGACTTTTATTAGAATATAACATATCTCATGGAACTGTTAGTGAGCTTCTAGGCATGTGAGTTACAAGTTATTTTCTGAGAACCAATGTGTAGGAGGAATAGAGCAGTGATACTTGTAGTTTACTTATCCACTATTTATTAACATATGGAGTGAACAAGATGTTATCTAAGTACACTCAGACCAGACTGGACCACTTAGGTCTTACTTTGCACATAGCAGAATAGATATTAATTTCTTGATTACAACATTACACACTCATTATATCACTTCATTGTCAATACAGATGATTATATAACACACTCAACAAAATCCAAAATTAAGATAGTATCAAACACATCCTGTAAGTTCGGAATGAACAACATGGCACTTTAACTAGCATTCAGTGGTAGTACAGTACACCTGGTTGGTGGACTCAACTCTTACAATCAACAGTACCACTGGTAACAACAACATTCATGGGTTCAATACTTAACCTGGGATAACTATATGTCTGCTAATTATCACCAATCATATACAACAATAATACTTTGGCCCATATAACTGTAAGGAGTGCCCCAGGGTGTAACAACAAACGAAGAACGCTGTTCAGGTCGGTTGCAGTCCGACACAGGGCGAGGGAGTTTGGGCCTACTTCCCAGGGTGATCTTGTCCTCGGATTCTAATCTTGCCATATTAAAGACATCCTTCAAGAACCATCTTGCCCATATGTGGCTACCGAACCTCAGTAGTGGTGCCAACACAGACAGTGCCTGGAGATGCATTGAGGAAGAGTCACGAACGTGTAAATGTCTAACTCCAACTACACATAACACACGTCTGGCAACGACACAGATGACACTTACTTTACTCGAATTACTTGGCTTAGGATTATTTCACTATGTTAAAACATGAACACTGATATTCACAAAACCGACTAAGTTAAACTGACTTAACATGGCAGCGGGAAACAATCGTTCACATACCTGGAGATGCATTGAGGAAGAGTCACGAACGTGTGATTTTTCCTTGTGCATCCGTATATACGTGAGCCTGGGGCAGTTCCGGCCCATGCATACATACCAGAAAGGCTAATCTCACCAACAGCAGAAATCATATTCAACTCGGTCGCTGTACACTCAACTATGAAAATCAGTGTCATGGGTCAAGCTAATTTTCCACGTCTATCCCTATAATCTAATCAGAGTTGGAGTTTGTCAGGCAAAAGTTAAATGGACGTTAAGCACACACTAACAACTCTACTTACAGGAAGCCACAAACCACAGCCAAGGAATTCTTCCTGAGAAGAGCCGTTAGGTCTTGGAGATTTTGAGTTTGACAGAATCTTTTCAGGAGATTAATGACTTTCTAAAATAGACAACTGACACTAACTAAACTACAAACATCCGATTCTCTGATGTTTGGGTGGGCATCAAAATAATCTAACTTCAGTAGCACTTGGAACTCATGGCTATCCCCAAGGACGATATAAGGATATGCCACTCATACTGACAAACTCGACACTCACTTACTTGACAAGTTTTAGAACAATAAGGACAGTTGAAGCTTTCAACATCACTCACAATGGATCTTGAATGTTCCAACTGTAATCAGACATATCTAAGTTGCCTCAACATATGCAACCACAGTTGCAATTTCAAATTCTGTGTCATTACTAAGGAATAACGAAGTCTCAGGTGCACTCTAAGATTGAGAGAAAACGGAGGACTCAGGCGTCCTGAAGCGATGAGAAAACCGACTCCTCAGATGAGGGACTCAAATAAAGAAAGCATAGCTACATGTTTTGTGGGCTATTAACCGTAATATGAATCGTCTGATTTTACGTTAACTGACGTGTACGACCATGGTCATTACAACGTGACGATTTCAGCACACACACTGCTTGAGGTCATGAAGAAAATTTCCGATCCACTGTAGGACACTTCCCCAAATCCCATAACCTTCCAATTTAATTCTGTCTTTCGAGGATGCATGCCAGCCACGTGGATGAGCCAGCTGTAAGGAGAACTTAGGCCATAGGCTCGTGCACTGCGATTGGCTACTACTGTACTGTCATGTGACTGAATGGGATGCCTATGATTGGCAGATGCATCTCCTAGCCTATCTGCTGTCATTGTACATGCTTGTTTGTTCACTCTCTGCTGTTTTCACATACGTTCTGTGTTGTGCAGTACTGTACATTACTGTACATCAGCCAAGCAGTGTTAAAATGTAAAAAGTTATTTTTTTTTATGGGGAATAGCCTACCCGGGCACACTTCATCGACCCACACTGGGGCCTGGGGGTGGGCAAAAAAATAAGAGTGAAAATAATTTAAAAAATAGGAGAGAAAAATACTATACTGTATTAATCTACACCATGAAGATGCTGGAAAACCAGCTTTAGAAGTGAAACAGATTGTAACAGTATGGAAACACAGAAGTAGGCAGAGCATTCCACAGTTTGGCTGTGTGAGGAAAGAAGGATCTACAATAATGGGTTATTCTAGCGTGACCGACATCCACGCAGAAACGGTGGGCACTGCAGGGAAGACGAGTGTTATGATCTCACTGCCTTGCCGGTGGTACACAGGATGCCAAATCCACCGAACATTGCCCATTAAAGTACCTGTAAAAGAGAGACTGAAGCAACATTGCGGTGAAGAGAAAGGGGAGAGAGATTATCAACTAAAGGGGGAGAGCTAATAAGACGAAATGCCTTTGATTCCACCCTATCTAACAGTTGGACAGAAGAAGAGCCACCCAAGATATGAGAGTGAAGTAGCTACAGCATCTGTACAGCATTCCCAGCTTTCAGGGGGCAGCTTTAGCAATGTTGTGGATGTTTGGCTTCCATGACATATTAGAGCATTCAATTAGTGTGGGAATACCATAGGTAAATGTACAGTACTGTACTGTGCATAGCAGAGTGGACAGTATATGTCTACTGAAGCCTGATGTGTAGAGTGTGTGTACATTATACAGCATGTGTACAATGCCAAAAGTTAAAAAAAAAAACTGTGGTACCAAGCTGCCACAGTTGATGGTACAGAACAAAACAGGTCATCCTGTATCATCATATCACCATTTGGCCTGCCTGTGTCACAAGCTCAGAACACAGCATCTGTTAATGAGTACAGTACTGAATAGAGTATTTAGTAGTAGGTTTTGTTTATTTACATAAATACAGCTCTGTGTCTGTCTGACTACAATTAAGCCTTTGTAGCAACAATGCTCCATTCCAGATGCATAGTTTAGACATGGAAACATTCACCGGTGCCCAGAAAAATTCCGTATATGTGCAATTTTTTCCAGGGATAAGAGAATTCATCTCAATATCTGGAAATCTCTCAAACCTGGAACTGCTCTGCTCCAATTGTTCCAGCTAATGGTGATATTATTGTACAGTATTAGACACAAATTGTCAAAACTAAAGGTTCATAAGAGCCAGGACCCTGGCAGCATGTATCCCAAAGTGCTAAGAAATATGTGCAATGAGACTGATGAGCCCCTTAAAGTTCTGTTCTGTAGATGGATGGACAAGCAAAAGATCCCCAGTGACTGGAAAAGAGCATATGTGAGTTCTATATTCAAATAGGGGATTACCACTTCACAAATAACTATAGGCCAGTGAGCTTGTCAGCATAGTGTGTAAGTACTAGAGGGCATTATACAAGATGCCATGAAGGAATATTTACTGCAAAACAACTTAGTAATGGAATGCCAATGTGGTTTTATACCAGGATGCTCCTGCTTGATGCAATTATTTCAGGTGTGGATGTTTGGACCTAGATCCTGGAGTGTGGTGGCAATATCGACAATACTGTATATTTCTGGAATTTGCCAGGCTTTTGACTGTGTACGCCATGATAGGCTGAAAATTCAACTGGAAGGGTACTGAATTAAGGGGAGTGTCCTAGCATAGATCAGAGTCTTTCTTCGTGACCGCAAGCAGTGTGTGGTGATTAATGGCATGAAATTGCCATATGTACCCATGACAAGCAGGGAACCACAGGGCAGTGTATTGGGCCCATTGTTGTTTGTTTGTTTCATAAATAACATGCCAGAAACTGTACACTCCTCTAAACAAATGTTCACAGATTGTGCTATGTTATTCAGGGAAATTAAGAACCAAACTGACTGTGAAGAGCTACAGAAAGATCTTTGTCAGCTTCAGAAGAGGTCAAGGGAATGGCTGTTAAGATTCAATGTCATGAAATGCAAGATGATGCACCTAGGTCATCCCAATAGGACAACAAAACCAGCATTAATGGAGACCAAATGTGAAAAGGACCTGGTTGTGTATGTTGACAATGAACTGAAGTTCTCGGACCATTGTGAGAAGAAGGTGAATGAAGCCACTAAGCTAGTGGGTTTTAGAAGAAGGGCTTCCCTGCTTGGAGTACTATCACCCCATCTGGTCCCCCAAGATATGCTAGAGACTGCACTACAGCACCTCAGGTACCCAGAGAGATTAGAATGCCTGCAATTGTCTAGCTTATACTATATGCGGGCAAGGGTGACTTAATAGAAGTTTATAAACGCCTCAGAAGATATTAATCAGTTCATACCTGGAGCAGGCAGATGCCTGCCCCACTATGGGTCACAGCTTAAGGTTAAAGAAGCCACAAGTTCAGAAAAGTGTCAGGACAAACTTTTTGTGAACTCCTGGAACAATCTGGCAGAGTGTGTTGCGTTGTGACTGCACTGAGTGTGAGGCCATTCAAGACCAGACTTGACCAACACTGGTACCAGAAGATACATTCTGGAACCGGTACATGCCCAGTACTTGTCAGCAGTGCATAACAGAGACATGACTGACTGCTCAAGTGGCTAATGAGGCAATCAGTAGTGAAGAAGATAAAGTAAAGCACCATATCCTTCATCCCTTCTTTGCCTCCAAGTTTATATCCCTTCCATTAGTGATACTTCTTAATACTATATTTCAATCCTCCTCATCTCATACATTGTGTTTTCACTTTGACTCATCCTGTGTTGAACCATTTCAACACAGTATCATCCCCTGATATTAAAATTCTCTAACATTAAAATCCTTTACAATAAAATTATTGTCCAAGCTTATCTGAATAGACAGTAATTCTCATCTTTAACTCACTAATTAAAATAAACATTTGTTCCCTCTCTCCAGGAACTTCTGCAGTAGATGTCCCTCCAGGAAAATCATTTCTACATATCTCTGCTGCAAGATGGTGTTTTTTCAGTGCCACAGCTTATAGCCACGCATAAGTGGAGAAGAGTGAAAGAGTAAGAAAATGGGAGTGAGCGACTGAGAGAGTAAGTGAATAGGTGTATTGAGAAAACCTTCCGATAAAGGTGCTTTTATTAACTTTGAGTGTCATCAGGCCCACGATCATGAGAGAGCCCAAGGTGACCAGCTTTTTGGACTACACAATATCAAATATATATTATTATGTATACAGTACAATCATACGTGTCCATCCCTAGTACACTTTCCTATTATCATGCAGTTTCTGGGTAAAGTAATCTGGCAGCTTAGATTTAGGACCTGTTTTCATCCTCAGTTATTGGAACAAAAATGCACAAAAATGATACAGTAGTTAGATTTACAGTATATCGCTGAATGATGAAAAATTAAAATGTGTAGCTCTTTATTACATAGCTTATTTAGAATCTATACATGTTCATTGTGTGCTCTATGGGTGGTGATTGTAGTGGTTGTATATACCAATAGCAATAATGTTAATTTTAATTAATTATTATTTTGTTTGCCGCTCTAAAATTCCCCAGCTGGATCACCAACTTCCTTAGGACTCTATTTTGTCATCCGTCATTTCTCCGTCCGGTAATCAGGTCCTTTAGCAAAAGATTGATATTAACAATCAATCTCAGTCCATTGTAATGATCTGTAAGTATGGTTGTAATAATACTAAATTCGTAAGATGATCCCACACTCAAACGGCATCCTGCCTGTGGGGTGTGAGGACAAGAGAGCCAGACTAAGATCATAGCAATGTGACTTATTTTTATAGACTGGTAAGGTGTAAGGGGCAGTAAGTATGACAACAATGCCACACTACATGACACACATGACCTTTTTACTTCATGACACGCTAAAATTGTCTTGTACAGTATACTGCACTATAAGTGAAATTTCAAAAGACGCTTTCTCATGTATTACTATGTGTCTGAGTTGACCATCATAAACATACATATGCAAAACAATTTTACTGATAGGGCATGTCATGAATTAAAAGAAATATTGGGATATGTTTTACTCAAGAAGAGGTTTGAAAACAAAATAAATGAGAAGTAGGATAATAAGTAAAGCGCTTTATTTAAAGAAAATTAGGATAGATAAACTTCATCAAAGAACCGAACATGAAAAAGTTGAGGTGAAGAGAGGAAGAACTTGTGGAGATAGTAGGGACACCAGTTTGTTGAGAAAACAGGGAACAGTGGTGGTACAGATAACTGCAGGGCTGATCAATACTGTATTGTCATTTCAACTAAGATCTCACCTTAATATGGAGCAATAAGAACAAATGAGATTTGGAGTAGAAGAAAATACTGTATCATCACAACTGCTAGGCAACAGGTAACCTGATATCTGAGGCTATAAGTTACTACAGTACTTCCACAGTTAATAGATTATTTCATTAGGTTAAATTGATGCAGATGACATGTAGAAGAGTTAATGGTGTAATGTACTGTACAGTATATTCTAAAAATTAGGAAACAAATATAGCATCATAACCTATGGTAATATGCCACATTATGGAGTTTTGTGCAGAATGTATCTCTATTTTTCCCACAAGTTAAGATAATAAGTTAACAATTATGAAAGTTATCGAGGTGTTTTCAGACACATCCTGGTTAACATACGAGGGATGCTGTACTCTGTCAATCATGTGAAAACTGATCCCCATAGTTCTTTAGATACTCAGTCAAACTGGACACAATAGTTAAATTTATTTTTTTAACAAATCCCCCTGAAAATATTAAGTACGTACTGTACAGTATTGTACAGTACAACAAGGAGTCAAGTGATGTACTGTACTGTATAATGACCATAGTTTTGTAAGTACTGTACTGTACTGTAAATATAGTGCAAAATTTAACTACATTACCTGTTTTAAAGAAAGGTCACAACATCCTGATTGCAACATCAATCATGCCTAATAGCAGGCAAGCACAGTCACCCACAAAAGTCCTGCCTTCTCTCCCCTTCAAACATGAACCCCGAGATTCAGGCTCGTGAACCTGAAGCAGTAGACACTGATGCATTATTCGGCCCATAAAGGCTTCAGATTAACGAATCTGAATCTCGGGGTTCAGGAGGCGAGGAGACAGGATTTTTGTGGTTGACTGTACCTGTAACTATGACATAGAACATAATGCTTGCAAACAGATCACAGCAAGAACTACAGTACTTGCAGCATTACACTTGTAGTTATACACCAATCAGGTTTTATGAATACTTGACACACTAATATTTCATTTAAACAAACAAAGATTACAGCAGTAACTTGTCATGATCCCAATACAGGTATGTTGACTACAATGGAGATTTTAACAAAATCTTCATACATTCAAATACATAACTATGACTATGTAACCAAGAATTACATTAACTGCACTAGTAATAAACCTTCAGTCCCTTCACTCTGCCAGTAAATGAACCTTGGAAATGTTAAGCTCTCATGATGGTGGCCTGTGGTGAGTTTACCTGTCCAACCCTCGCTATATTTGGGCAAACTTGATGGTGTGCTTATGAGGCCAAGTCCATGCTCTCATTCTGAATGTAATAGAGAGCACAATACTAAAATTAGAGAATTGCCTTTGCATAGATTATTTACCTACTGCCTGGGTTATGTAGCTAATGCATGAATCTAAAGCTGTATGTTAAATCCTAATTACTCGATGAACATAGAATGCATTAGGGAGCTATAATGATTGTTGACAACCAATTATAACTTTTTGTCCACCCATGATGTGTATGTTAAATAATTTTTATACTACTTAATTACAAATATGTGAATAAAACTACAGTACTTTATTGTAACCTTGCTTAAGTTATATACAAGTGTGATCATGTAGCTTCAGGGATATTACATGGAATACACTACTCTAGCTTAGCTTCTGAAATACAGTATGTATGACATGAAATACTTAGCTTCTAAAATATGTATGAATGTACAATAATGATGTACATGGATATAAACAAACATTGATATAGTTGGCTTACAAATGATGTGTATAAATATACTGTATTGCAATCTTGACCATATCAAGATACAGTGCTGCACAGTACTATTAATTCTACCCAGTGTGGCAGTCATGGCAGTGTTGGACTTAGCCTGGATCACACCATCAGTACACCTACCCTTCCATTACATCGTTATACAGTACCCACGTGTATAAGTGTCTCCTAGATGGTAGGTGGTGTCTTAATGCATACAGCTGTAGCTAAGTCACATAATTTTAGATATTTTTTAAGTTTTGCAATGTGTAAAACTACATTACAAACTGTGTTATTTTGAACAAATGTATACTGGTATCTTATCATGTTGTATGGCAATACCTTATGAAAAATGTTCAGATGGTTGAATGTCGACTATTTTTTCATTGTCCAATAGAAAATCAATCTCATTTTGAAAGATATATTTGTATTTTTTGTCCTTAGGCTGTTAATCCATTTTAAAGTTGAATGCCTACTGGAATCCTTTGAGGTGCCTCTTGCCAACATCCCTGTCGTCCAACCCCTCCAAGGCAATGCAGCTCTTTCTTGGTGTGCTGAATAATTAATATTTTGCTAGAACCATGAACATCTCCTTGGTGAGCTCAATTACACCACTACCCTAAATACTTCCCCCTGGTGAATTATGGTAATTGTTGTGAAGACTAATTACAATAACTTATTGTTGAAGTATGTACTGGATAACTAAAATTTTAAGATGTTTTGTGGAACTTGTCTCATAGACACAAAGGATATCTTCACATGGTAAGTGAAGGCTTACCAATAATCTGATTAACAGATCCTGTAAACAGAACTTCATCAAGACCCTGAATAGCTTGTTCTTAGTGAGCTGAGCTTTACCAAGCCCTTTTATATCTTCTCCTTGATGAACATCATTTCAATAAGTCCCTGAGTGGCTCAAAGTTGAGTTTCAACAGAACCCTGAGTAACTTCTTGGTGAGCCAAGTATCATCAAGACATTAACCAGTAATGTAATGTGTACTGTACATCTGTATAAATATGTTTGCTGTACATAAAAGTTAAATTCTTTTTCCATTTTGACTTTTCTTTATAACCTTTATTGCAGTTAATTTTCAATGTAGTTCTGACTGATTACTGCAACTCTTAGAATATATAGTTTGTAAATATTTTGTTAATGTTAGTTGAGTGGGCACAACCCTAGGTGGCATTTTGGGAGTCTACAGAAAGTTAAAATTTGAGCAACTGAAAAAAACTAATAAAATTTTCAATAACACCAATAAGCCTTATGTAATAGTACTGTGTGTCTTTCTCTACGACTTATTTGCCAAGAATCTAAGTCAGTAGAAAAATCATCGTCCAAGATACTTTATTCCACAATTCTTTTTTGTTTAAAAATGAGCTCTTGGTGGTGTCTGTCTAAGGCAGCCCACGGATAGTCGCTTTTTTAATGCCACAGAAATCTCTTCCCTTTTTTTCTACAGATCGTTTAATTCCTCGCATGGCCATGGGCGGGGGCAGTGGGCTACATCCCTCAAACTTTCTTGAATATCTAATGTTTGAATATATTTTAGATGCTGTCATTCTCAATAGCTGAAGCATAAAAAAATTTTCATAAAAAATGATAATTACAAATTTCACTGACTACATGACCTGATATTTTACCCCAAAACTGTAGCAGTTCCTGAAAAACCCACCGCAGGTCAAAATAACGTAAATCAGGATCATTATAATATGGGGGTCAATGGGATACGTTCCCAGCCAGTCTGACACCCACATATATCACCAAAAATAAAATTCCGACAATAATATACAGTCAACCCTCGCTTTACGCAGTCCCACTTAACGCGTTTCCACGTTTACGCGGTATCCTGCCGAAACCGGAATGCTCACTTTCCGCGGTGTGTGTACCCTTTTACGCGGAGAGCGGCGCGAGCAGGGTGCGCACAAGGTCGCCCAGTCATCAAAACATTACCGAGTTCTTCACCCGCCACCCACCACAGGCGGCCCAAGTCAGTGATAGTGATAATGATAGTGAGGATATGGATTTATATGGACTTTGAGGGGTTTGACAAAGAGGCCCTGCAAGCCTTTGTGATGGATAGTGATACAAGTGATACAGGTGAAGGCCAATAATAATCTGCCCTCTGCCTCGGAACCAACCCCCCATCCCCATGTGCCCAGCCATCTTTTTTACTAATATAAGTGTTAAAAAACCTAATATTATTGATATTTCTCTTAAATATTAATTGTGTGTGTGCATACCATCATAAAATTAAGAAGTTATTTTTACTACAACGTAGGTATTGTGTCTGAAAAAGTGGAGTTTCGGGGTCGGCCCGGTCTCTATTTCAATTAATCCCATATGTTATGTTGTTCACTTTACGCGGGTCGCCGTGGGTTAAATTAACCGCGTAAAGTGAGGGTTCACTGTACATAAAATGTAATATAACAACACTGGTCGTCATCACATGTCCCCTTCGAGGCTAAGAGGACTTTTGAAGGTGGAGTGGAGATGTCACTTTGACTCCCACACTGCTTCACAATGTCATGTTTCACCTCCAGAGATAAGGTTTCTTGAGTGCCTTGGCCTTCCCTTACACTGCTCACTTCAGTCACAAAAACAGAGCAAACAATGATAACAATGATAGCAGCCAACACTGCTCACATCATGTTCACAACAACAGAGACAAAGTGCTTTACAGTTACAAAAAACATAGCAAATATCACTTCACAGTCACCAAAACACATTAGTGATGTCCTCTCACTGTAAGGTAAAAAAATAAAAATACTGATGATAAGTAACAACACCGATACTGACTTATAATCGTTGAGCTGCACAATAACAGGCATGTGCGATCACCGTGGAACAAAGCTTGGGACTGTAGTACACCAGGTGGCCGTTCACGGGTAGACCGCAGCTGACAAGTGCAGTGAGAGATGTGTTCCATATTCCCCACATCAGCTATTTTGGCCAGACAATGACCACCATTCATGCGAATATTTTTTTTGTAAAAAGGGGGGTTCAAACAAAATATTGTAGATAGGGAGATCATAAATCAGGGGATACCTATATGTTATCAGTTTTGTACTGACCGTCACTAAGGTTTATAGAATTTGTTTCTCTAATTAGACTTGATTGAACCAGAAGTCTTTCTGTGGTACACGAGGATTTATACACATTTATATTGTTATTCCAATCCATGACATGATTATTATCCCTAATATGTTCAGTACTCGACATAGCATAGTGGACAGTGTATGCTAGTGTGTAGAGGGTGTTTGTACAGTATACAGTACAAGTACAATCTCTCTTTCATGGAGGGAGAGGAGATTGACAGTTAGCAACACCTGCTACAGGAGATGGTACAGGATAAAGGCAGGTCATCCTGTATCATCATATCACCATTTGGCCTGCCTGCATCACAAGTTCAAGACAACAGCATCTGCTAGCGAGTACAGTAGAGTATATTTTTTTTTACGGGAATTAGCCCGCCCGGGCACAGGTAGAACGACCCACAACGGGGCCTAGGGGGCGAAAAAATAAGAATAGAAAGAAGTTAAAAATAGAAAAGGAAACGGTTATATTAATCTACACCACGAAAATGCCGGAAAACCAGCTTTTTAAAGTGAGACATTGTATGAGTATGGAAACACGGAAGAAGGCAGAGCATTCCACAGTTTGGCTGTGTGAGGAAAGAAGGATGCACTATAACGGATTACTCTAGAGTGACCGACATCCACAGAGAAACGGTGGGCACCGAAGGCAAGACGAGTGTTGCGACCCCACGGCCTTGCCAACGATACACATGATGCCAAGTCTACTGAACATTGCCCGTTAAAGTACCTGTAAAAGAGAGTGAGTGAAGCAACATTGCAGCAAAGAGAAAGGGAAGAAAGATTGTCAACTAAAGGAGGCGAATTAATAAGACGAAATGCAATTGGGCCAAGCTGTGAGGTGTTATGGTTGTTTTTCAACTCGTATTTCTGGGTAGATAAATGTAACTTTCTTCATTTATTTTTACTTCGTTACATATACACACCATCCTACATACCGGTACGTATTGTGAAAAAAAGTAAAAGAAATAATTGTCCTTAGGGCAAACACATAGCAGGAGGAAAGTGCAGAGTGTAGGGGGTGGGGAGCGTTGCCAGGGAATCGGCGTCCCAGCTGGTCTTCATTACTATGGTGAAGCAGGGAGTGTATGCAAATGGCGACTGTATCAATCTTTCAGTTGGCTTTTATTTACCGATTTGGCAATAAAAAAAAACTATGTAACTTATTTATTGGTATTATTTTTATTTATTCTTTACATTTCCTGGTATTGCATATATTATTTTAAGAAAACTATGGCTACAGAAGGATAATACAACCAAAAGTATGCTGTAAAATACGGTACTGTATTTTTGGTGTTTTTTATGTCATTATTTATTGTTCTTATACATTGCATTCAATGGAAAATATGGACAATCGGCTTTTACTAACTGGTGGTCACCCATTTTAGTCCAGATCTTCGAGGGTTCACTGTACATGCTAAATGTAAATGAGTTATATAAATTAATCCTTTATCAACTGTAGTTTTCTTTGATTTAGTTCTATCTAAAGCATTTAATACCTGTAGTAATGAATGAACATGCATAACCTATAATACTTCCATGCCAAGCTGGCCCGTAAGCCCCGCCTTTCGTCTACAGCTACAAATATTTGATTGGTTCCCATGAGCATTTTACCTCCCCTCGGATTGCGTGTATACTGTATAAGTGGGTATTTATCTCGACCTTTCATAACAAACATTTAAGATTTTCTAACATCCTTTCTGAATTGCTAATGCCTTGAAATTATTTGCATTTTGATAATCCATATATTTAACATTATTTTAGATAAAAACAGGTCTGCTTACCAATTATGATCACATTTAGTTTGAATTTTCTGTGAACAGCTGTTTGTATAGATGAGGGGTGGGGCCTAAGGCCAGGTTAGTATGGAAAGGGTATAGTAGTCAAAATACTGTACAGTATAACCATTTGGTAAATAATTTATCCAGTAAACTTGCACATGGATTTCACTGGTTACAATGATCTAAATAAAAAACAATGATGACATATGTTGCATTTATTCCTTCAAAATTAATTTACATGCAGCTGTACAAACAGCTTATATCGGGACCTATGATTCATCTACAATGCCAATAAGAATATAAGTTTTGATTATAAAGGTATATAACCGTTTCCATTATACAAATTAATCCAGGAAAGTTACTCTTTGAAAACTAAATATAAACTTGTTGTGATTCAAGTGCAATCAGCTCAGTAGATTCTCTCACCCTGCAATTAGATAAATTACTGTAATTAGTGAAAAACTTGTAGCCTAAACCAGCACAATGTAACACTTGTAGATTAAATGTGAAATAAGTTTGAGCACCGTATGAGTAAGCCCTTACACCTGTGTTTCATCCCTTCTGTGCTCATGTGAATCTTAGTTTCCAACGTACAGGTAAATAAAAAATTACAGTACATAATTAATTAACACAAATTACAAGAGTTAAACAAGGGTCACCTGAAGATGACATAGTCCCTGACTGTGCCTTTTTCCATAGTTCCCCTCCATGATGACTTTGCTTCTATGAACTTTCTTCACACAAGAACAGGAAGAAAATCTAATTTAAAGAACAATTTGTGATTCCAATTAGTCCACTTCCATACAAACTGGTTAGCATCACAGAATGAAAAGTATTTGCTAATCAAGTTTTCATTCTAGGGGCATCAAATTTCAGCATGTCATAGGCTCCCGATGAGTGCTATGAGCAACAACTTTAGGATTTTATTCTGGCTAATGCCTGAAAATTTTATTTTGGCTAATGCCATAAATTTTATTCAACTGAGGGAACCATAGCAATCAGAGGGTCAAGGAGTTGAGTGGGGCAGTGCACACACAATTTTGCTTCAGTTGCATCTTGGCAGTTAACCTGGTATGTCACTTACAGTACACAAACCCTTCAATTAAATCTCCTGTCACTCACATTGCCCAGCCACAAGCTCGGATTTCAGTGTTGAGATTGTGAAATAATGCTTTGAATATTGTCAGTTATTAAATTTTTTAATATGATTTCATAAATACTAAACGTACTGTTCTGTACAACTTGAATATTCAAATCCTGAACAATAATTAAGAATCATGTCTCGCTCCCACTATTCCCATGCTTGCTTTTGTGAGGTGTTATATTTGGTTCATTTAGTTATATAGAAGTTTATTTAGTTTCACCGAGGTTTATACTGGATTATAATAATCATAGGTTTTATGATTTCGTAAACAGTGGGGTAATTTTTTGGGGTAGATTTGATTACTACAATCCATACATGCCATACAAAAAAAAAAAGTTCAAAAAATCATTTATTCTACTATAAATTACAATGCAATTTGATAACATTCAAAACATATATACAAAGAAATATGAAAAAAAATGCCCCATTTCACTCTATTTTTTTCAATTTACCTCAAAATTATTAGTCGTATAAAAATATGATCGGACTGTTGGAAACTTGTAATTTTCCACATCTGGTGATTTATAGCGCACCATTTTAGCCTGAGAAAACTTTGAGCTAAGAAGTGGGGATAGTTTTCTGGGATTTCATTTGCATGCAGAGTCAAAAACAGTGTTTTAAAGTTGTTTTCTCCGATTCATTTTTTTTAAGCTTATGTGAAAGCTAAAACGATTCTGAAGCCTATACAGGAAAACCTCCCTACTTGCAACCCCATTTATCTGCAATTGTTATTTTAACACCCCTATTTGATATTCGCAAGGCATACCCCGCTTGTTCGCAAATGAAAATTAAGATACCCTACAGTAATATTTCAAACTGGGCGAGCAAGCCGCAACTCTTATATTCCGATGTAAGGCCCGCTTCACATGAGTGTTTTTCCCCGCATGTACAGACCCACGCTTATTAGAAATTAATGAAGTGCAATGGGACCATTCATATGGAGCATGAGTGAGAAAATTCAAACGAGGGAGACTCTTATCCCATGTCTGTACCTGTATTGTACTGTACTTCCAAAGCGTAGTGTGAAAAATACACTGAACGTTCTAAAATTCTTCATATGGCAATGATATATGCTAGTTTAAATGTTTAGTCTCCTTTACAAATGTCATACACACACACACACTCTTTTAAGAATGCATCCCTTGCAGTAACTGGGGTATTCCTGTACTGTCAAAATTATGTAAAACTAATGATTTTTGGGTGTGAACTCGACACGCGCTAGAGAAAAAATATGAGGGGATTCTCCATGCATAACGGTTGTAAATACACAACTTTCCAGCAGCAAAAACTTATTATAATTTTAGTGTAGCAACACAAATGGGTTAGACAACAAAAATCATTGGTGCACAGCCAACTCTTCATATATGTACATACATCCATTGTACAGTACTGTACTGTACATCATTTGTTCTTTGTGGCATAAAAGTCTATTGCAAACTGGTGGAATTTATTTCATAAACTTATAATTACTCTTCCTCCTGTACTTTATGAGAAATTATTTACTTCTTCCTTAATAAGTTTGTAGAAAAGGCTCAAAACTTTTAAATAGAAAAAACTATAATAAGGTTTAAATCGAACACTTAGCCTATAAAAACAGTTTATAAATGACATTGTGTAGTTTATAAATGACAAGGTGTATATTAATAACTTACGGTCTGGTCTATCAATAGGGACAATATTGCATCCAAGAAGACCACGACCAGACCACTGACGAGGAGTGAGAGTCAGGGTCACACTTTGCTCATTGCGACTCACAGTAATCTGAAAGCAGAACATTTCTACAGTAGGTTACATCTCTTTTGAAGAAGTCATAGCTAAAATTAGAGGAAAAATTAATCACTTATAAAAGACAACGTAATATACGAATTGACAGGTGGCATAGGTATACAATACTGTACTAACAGAGTGAAACATATTTTTCCTGTATTCCAAGAAGGATCAAGCATACAATAACCTTCCCTCAAAATTGATGTTTATAGTTGTTTAAAAAAAAATTTATGCTCAATATGCAAAAGAAATGCCAATAAATTTGTTGGATAATTTTATAACTTGCTACAGTACAGTATAGCTGCCAAAATAAATCTGACACGGTTTACACTAAGTAATACAAATCTTTCAGCAGAGAGAGAGAGGGGGAGATTGTTTGCTGACAGAACAAAATTATTCAAGGGGAAAGTACCAAACAGTGAGACAGGAAAAGAAACATTATTAAGGCAAGTGAATACTGTATAAAAAAATTGAAATATTGTAAAGATAGTTTTTTGGGTCTGAACATGTGTATACCATGCCACCAGGTAAGTGGCCAGGTAACTCTGGCTAAAGGGACAAAGCATCCCTCACAAGATATGATACCTGGTCAACTGAAACCTACTACCGGTATTTACTACCGTACCTGTATTGAATAAATAAACATATGATCAGTAGCACAGCAGAACACATCAGTTAGGGCATGAATGACAGCAAATGAGGGGGAATGTAAGGTGCTCTTAATTCTGATTACCTTGAGCTATAGTAGGAAAAAATTAGTAAGAGTAAAGATAGAGAGGAGTGAAAAAATATCAGTATTTACCTGGATGGGGGAATTCATGGAGTTCTGTACAATCTGTGATATGTTGACCAGGCTGCGGAAGTTGTCGCAGGTGATAGACCCAAATTGTGTCAACAGGTCATTCTCTTGCAGTCCCTAAAACATTAGTATAAATGAAGAGTGTATCACTTGATCATTAAAAAATTAATTTAGTGTTGATAGGTTATGCAGTGCTTAAGTATAAGTAAGAAACTAAACATAAGTACAGTGTTGCTTTGAAATAAAACAGCCACCACTTAGGGTAGAAGGCAGTGAGTGATGATGATGCACGGTTAGTGGACTTGGGCTGAAACCAAGTTTCCAACTTCAAAACTGAAACCACTGGAAGTCACAAAACTGAAGCCAGCCATTTAAAGCCATGAAACTGAAGCCATTTAAAAATTCATGAAGCCAGAGCCAAGGTTTTTCAAGGTTGCATGAAAATTTATCTCCATTACTTATACCTGTATAACAGGTTTACGCCCACTTTGTCTACTCCCTTTCTGTCTACTCTGAAGATGTCACAGTATTCCCAGAATGTCTACATCAGTTAATGATCCCTGAAACTTTCTTTACACATTTAATGTTATTGTGCCTTAATGTTACAATATATCATATACTAATATTATGTGAAAATTATCATGCTGCTGTACAGTATATAGTTGTTGACATTCAGTAAGCTGAGTCTCATAAACATGTTGTTCTTATTACTTATGCAAGATCATTTTAAATGAAATTATGAGTGTCATCATGATTATATATTATGTACAAAATTCACAATATTAAGAAATAACATTGTATTTACTTGCCTCGAGTTAGTCATTGTCAAGTTGTCAACACTTCAAAGGAACTGCCAATCTGAGAGGCTGTAGACGTAAGGTGACAGGAGTTATGACCTCAAATGACAAGGATTACCGCCAATGACACAATATTAGGGAAGGGGGTGGAAGTAAGGGTAGGTGGCCACAGGTGCTGACTCTGATGTAGATTCACCTCACAAAGGAATTAAACATCAGCCAAATCGTGGACAGGTTTGCCATCTTGCAACCCAGATGGATGCTGATATACAATACAGTATTGACAAATCAATTTATTTTAGGGTTATTGTAAAAGATTTTCAGTTTGCCTATTCATCTGACCAATCCGCATTTTTCGTAGTCAAGATAGTCTTTCTTTAACTGGAAGGTAAATTGTTGAACCCTCTTTTTTAAGGTTAATATTTCAACCTCAATGAAGGGAAGCACAGAAATGGTTTACTAATGCATCAAAATAGCAACAACAAAATAATTTTTATAAATAAACAAAATTAAGCTGAAATGAACTGAGATCATTGGGATGACAGGCTGTGTAATCCAGTTCAATTTCTTGACCAGGAGTCAGGCCTGAGGTTACATTGTGTTTTGTTGGCCCTTGAGGTCAACTGTATCCAGTATAAGCTTGTTTTTCTCTAGCTTCTGTCAGTATCCTCAGTTATTTTCTCCTTTTTAATTATTGTATTTAGTATTCTGTATGCAGAATGGACATATCTACTGAATAAATACAATTTGAATTGGATGTAGACTAAATGGGAATATTATCTATTTTGAGAGTAAATGCTGTGGGAGTAGACACAATGAGGAGAAGATGAAATGAGATGTTGCCATATAATATACAGTAGTACAGTACGTATAACCTCACATGTTGATGGGAATACATATGATATTCAAAGCAGCATTAAGGCTTTGAAGTAAGCCAATTGTTATTGCGGTAAGTTTTGACTATCTCTTCAGACTAAAAGGTTTGCTTAGAGTAACAATTTATCTTTATAAACTTTGTTTCTTCATTGTTTTTTCTAATTCAGTATTCATCATTATTAGTTTGATTTATTCATTATAACAAATGATCTTAGGATTTTCAAAGGTGCTGTTGGTCAGTCAACAGCACCTGGGGCTGAGAAGGCAGGGAGACAGAGGTGGCTTTTGTCCAAGGTTCAAGTGAGAATAGACCAATAGGAGGGATCACCTGTGATGTTATTGAGGCTGTAGCATGCACCTGGGCTCTCTTAGGTCAGGTCATTGTGGGAACAGAAAAGTCAGAGGTCAGCTCTGATGTCACAATATGGTCAGTGTAAAAAGAAAATCCAAAGCCAGGCCTGTGGCTTCAAAGCCATTCCCCTGGCTTCGAAACTGAACCCAAGCCAAAAAAAACTGGCTTCCAAAAGCCTTATGTCTGACAGTTAGTCAATATGAACCATGGCTTTCACTTCAAACTCAGCCAAGAGCTGTCATTTAAGATCCAAACTCTCAGTTCCAGCTGACTTAATTATTATCAATGGTAAGGGGGTAAGGAGAAGTTGATAATAACTAATGCAAGAAAGGAGAGTTGAAGTTGCCTGAAGTTATTGATAAAATGAGTTATGTATGTAGGTGTGGAATGTGTGAGAAACCTGCAAGATGGAGCGCTTGTTCCAGCCCTTCTGTATGAAAGAAAAATACAGACAATCTGAATTCCTGTTTCATATTACAGGACCAGAACTTTCTCATCTACTTACTGCCATATTTGCTGGAGACCCAAGAACAACATGATCCACTTTAGCAAATGGCTCACGATTTGGGGATGGTGGAGAAACATTGGTGCCATTGGGGTCTAGATCCTGTGTGCTCGAAGGGCTAAGAACAACAGCCAAGCCTTCCTCAATTCGGCGTAGTAGGGCTGAATGGTCATTCTGTAAACCTGTCATTTGCAGAAAGCTAACATGGTGTCATACAAATCCATATTCATAAAACACAGGTATCTAGTTTATTTCCTAAATTTCTAATTATTAATTTGAAATTTTTACCTAAAGTTGGGATGATAATCTTTGACCAGTCTCGAAGGCTATGGTATACCGGATATTCTGTCTGGAATACTTCACTTGAAGGCCAAAATTTAATCTGAAATGCGAGAAGCAGTTGCCCACTAGCTCTATGATTTGGGTATTTGACAAATGAAGCTTCCAAAGATAACCTTGCAGATCCATCTGAAAACTTCATGGTAACATGAAAGCACTGAGCATGTTAAAACATTAAATTTTCCTAGTTAAAATTTAACAATGGTAATCATGAATGAAGTTCTGTGTGACCTTGACCTTTCATTCACCTCACCTAAACACAATTTTTTAGCCTAATCCTCAGGGAGCTCATCTGTATTTTGTTGGTTGAAAATAATGTTGTATAATGTTCAAATGCACATTAAAACTTATCATAATACAGTACAGTACCATGATTAAAAAATCTCTTTTTAGTTGCACCTGAGGATAAGACACCCACAAAAAGGTTTTATTTGAAGTTTATTATTTAATCTGAATGCTTGAACTGATCAAAAGACCTCATGACTCTTGGACCAAGCTTAACCACAGATAAATAATTTCTAGCTAACCTGATCATGTGAAGCGCATTGTCAAAAGTATGAAAAAAAAATTAAGTGTCTAAATCACAAGACATTCATCTCAACATGCTATGCTTGACAAATTTTTGACAACTATTGCTTTTTTAATCTCTCGATCTAAAATGGACGAATGATCCTGAAATCTCACTTTATAACAAGAATTATGATCAAGTAAATCTGTATCATCAGTAAGTGTGTTATTTATACAAGTAGTTCTTTCATTGTCTTCTATCCCTGTAGTTTACACATATGTGCTGTTGTTCTGTATTATAATGTACAGTGCCTATAATAAATTTTGTTAGCAAAGTGAGGAAGTCACAGTGGCGGTGTCTGGAAACTGTCACTTTTCCAGGGCTAGCCTTGGTCCTGCGGCCTGCGCCCTGTGTAATTCTACTTTGAATTAAGGGAAGCTCATAGTCTGAGTACCATCATCAACAATGTTATATAGTCATTTTCCAGGCTTGTGTGGGTTAGCTGTGATTACCTGATCACAGCTTTTGGGTAAAACCTAGGACACCACCCCAGACCAGCAGTGACCAGAGGATGGGCACAGATCTGGTGATCTGGTTGTTATTTTGAATGCTCAACCATGTTTTATGATTGGATGCCCTTCTTTATGCCAACCCACAGGGTGCAATGACTGACAAGGCAGGGTCATAATTCCCAGAGGTATTCAAAGACTGCCTGTCTGCTAATATTAAATAAATATCCTTTATGTTAGATAATTGTTCTATAATAAACAGATTTTTTGTACAGTCTCGTTCATGATTCTTCGAACACTGCTGGAGACAGCTGGTAACTCAAGGCTGTTTGTTTACTATAGTACGTAGCAAAAATTATGAATGAATGTAAAAAGTGTTTGGTGATTGGTTACTCAGTTCCCCGTTGCATAATTAATGGTTGGGCTTTGTTGTTTTGTATTATTTTATACTATGTACAATACTAAACAAATGACCTCGAGTTGCCAGCTGTCTCCAGCAGTGTTCGAAGAATCTTGAATGAGACTGTACATCCCATATTAAATTTTTTGCCTATTATTCCACACATCACCATTGGTATTGATTGGCAGTGAAGAATTGGAGACTATGACCTAAATTTGTTCTCTATTATGTGCCAAATTAATAATTTTGAAACCACAGAAACTGAGGGCATATTGTGTATGAATGATCTTAAGTACATGCACTAAAATTCCAATAATTTTTCCTAACACATTACTGTACTAAACAGTATGGTAATTTATAGGGTAGCTTCCATTATATTTGGAAAACAATAGAGGTGAGATGCTCTTGTTACAGTACTTACATTTTATCTGGTGTCGTGCATGACGAACTTGATAGACATCAATATCTGTGCGAGGGTAACCTTCACTGTCAATTACTGACTCTGTCATACCTATGTTATTCTGAAGAAAAAAAAGTACTTAACAGAACATTCCCAAAATCCATATACCCACACTGCACAGTACTATTTACTAATATTTGATATCAAGTTACTCAATCTTTAAAGCAATGCATTAAAAATATTTCTCAGTTAAATCAGTTTCAAAATGTATGTCACATATTTAGTACAAGTCTACCTGTCACACATGTACAGTACACCTGTTAAAAGACTTGAGGTTGGTTGAGGCCTTAACACACCAGGTCAAAGATAATGTACAATACAGTCAGTCCCCAATTTACAAAGATTCAGTTTACTAAAATCCAAAGTTAATAATTATTGTTTTGCTATTTTTGTACAGTACTTTTTTCCCGGGTTATAAACGGGTTCTGTTCCTGAGAACATTCTTAACCCTTAAGCCCCGGGTCAGGGTGCTGCTGGCAGTAACACCGTAACTAGAAGTAGTTGTCTGATTTCGTTAATTTTTTTCACGTGTTCTTTCGATGATATTAAGTAGTGAAAACGATATGGGAAGAGTATGAAGGATGAGAGAAATTGTGGGTTAAAACACAATGAAAAACTGATCATGTACTAAAATGATGACTCTACATGCTTTGTACATGAAGAAATTAATTATTTACCGTAAATACTCCTCTGAAAAATCTGTCACTGTCGGAGCGTGTTGTCATCCGCTGTATGTTTATTAAAAGGATTAGAAGTAATGGAACACAATTTATAAAGTTGGAGAGGAAGGAGCAATGGCGGCAGCAGGGAAATTGTGAAGCCAGACTGACTTATGGTAAGAAAATGATTTGGGTGTTTGAAATGCACCTAGAGACATAATTTTAATGCATAACATCAGTGTTCGCCGTGTTTTACCCCGTAAATTCCCTCATCTTTCATGCCCTGCCCACTAACAAGGACTTTAATATTGTAGGATAGAGTAAATGAAAAAATTCCTAAAAAATACTTCAAATTATAATAGAAAGTTGTCGTTTCCTTTAATATTCAGTAATTAAAATCATGAAAACAATAAGTACAGGTAGTCGTCGACTTACGACCTATGCGACTTACGTCTGTTCGACTTTACGACCGGCGGTACGACAGTTTTGGCCCCAGCCCCAGTGTAAATAATAAACCAATTGTACTGTAGTATGCAGTGATTTACTTAAACCTGACGACCGTAACAATAATGAACAAAGAAAATGTTGATAAAATATGACTTAAAGATGATTATATTATCATTACACATTACAGTATAATATACGTAAGGTAATTATAACATAGGCCGACTTACGACCAGATCAACTTACGACCGGTCGGCCGTAACCAATCTAGGTCGTAAGTCGACGACTACCTGTATTGCAAAATTAAGAAAATCAACAAACAACTTCTAGTGATAGCTGTTTCGTAAACCTTTACCCATAATAAGTACTTTCTGTTTAATATGGCGGGGGTCCGGGGGTCGGAACCCCAGCTATGACATTAGGTAAGGTTAGGTAGGTTTCTTTGGTTGGTTATGTCTGGTTCTATTAGGTTTTAGTTAATGTTGGCTCTTTTATAATACTATACTTAATATAATGATAAGAACATCTGTGGCAAAAATGGGTAAATTTTACTTTCGGACATGAGTCCCTAGAGGTTGACCAATATGTTTTTCCAGTGTATTTTGGTGCGTTTTAAGCAAATCTGACCTTTATTTTTGGCGGAAATTGCTCGTTTTTTCCCCATCACGACTCCCCAACAATAATGGGGAGAGCTTGGGAAATCGAGGTTTTTGGGTAAGGGAGAACACGTAAACGACTCGTCTAACCAAACCTGACCTCACGTTCCTAACCTAACAACTTGACTTAACGTAACCTTACCTAACCCCGAGCCGGGGACTCCGTCACCGAACCCCCGGTAGGCCTATCTTAAACTAACCGGTAAATTTGCATTAGTGCACACAATTCTGTTAGAAACTCAAAACTAACCTAACCTAACCTAACCTGACCTAACCTAACTATCACCAAATGATGGAATAACTTATATCTTACTTTATTGGTTTGGTTCGTGCCACCTATGTTGGTCTTGACGATATTTACACTCGTTCTTCCACTTAATATACAGTACTTTACTGAGGTCAGGAAAACACCATGAGATCTAAAACATGCTACAGCTTGTTCGTTTTTTTTCCCTAAAATGCACAATCGACTCCCTATAATTGAAGTGACACCCATCGCAGACTTCTATGGTCGGAAATGAATTTGAATTTCGAAATATATGACCCAAAATCACAATCGATTCTGATTGGGCAAAAAATACCGCAAATTAAACCACAATTCATTTTAATTGGTGCCCCCCCCCCAAAAAAAATGTTTTTTGATTGGCCACGTGACGTTTCAGGAACGCATGGCGATTTATGAAGGAAACGCGCTGAGTGGGAGGTTGGGTAGGCGATAATGGCAGAAGATTAATGTTAGAAAATAGAGAAAGATTTGGCATGCACTATCTCCGTTATTATACATTTGCGGCGGTAATGTAATAGAAGAAAATTATCTTAAAATTAGACGTCATTTTCGAATGATAATAAATTTGGGGTAGGAAAGTTGTGTGCACTAATTAAAAAATACCAACTAACCTGACCTAATCTATCCTAACCAAATGTAGCCTAATCGGGGGGCTTTGCCCACCGGACACCCCGGTCAGTAATGTTCATTTCAAACTAGTGTAAATGGGGTTAAAAATGCTAAGAATAGGGAGATCTAAATGTTTCAGTAGTTTATAACTTTGGGGCGCGCTATGTCCGAAAGTAAAATAAAACCCAAAAATGAAGGAAATCAAACAACTCCTGGTGGTGGTGGCGGTGTTCTCATACATTGCCAAATAAAAATGAACTTACTGATTTCAACACATCCCATAATTCCTTGATAGTTTGCTCTAACTTTTCTTTCTCTTCCATAAGTGCCATTACTGATTCTCGAGTGTAAATCATATTTTCTGGTGATGTCCTTCTTTTACACGTATGAGGCTCGCACGAAGCTACTGACTGACTGGGACACAATGACTAGTCACTCACTGGACTGGAGCTTCATCAAAACAATAACAGATCCTCTCTTTAAATCCGGATCATATTGTGATGAAATTTCCACTAAAATATAACTATTACAAATACTTCTGGATGTAAACTATAAAAAATATAGTATGATGCATCCTACAATTATAACAAAAAAGTTAAAGTCCTTCCATTTGACAGTTCCATTTTCTTTTATGACATCAAGAGAAAATAGACTTTTATAAGCAGTTTCATGAATTAATTTAAATGTGGGACTTAAATGACTGGGTTAGATAACATAGAGGAAATAAATGACTTTGAGTAAGTTCAGAGGTGCTACCGTGGTATTAAAGAAACCAATCGAGTTATCACTTTAATTAAATGGCTAATAATAATAATAATAATAATAATAATAATACAGGTCATTTGCGAGGGAAAAGTTTTAGAAGAAAAAGTGTCATAGAATTGTCTGAACTGTTGATTGAAAATATAAAATTCTCCAGATTCGGCTGGTGGCAATGATATTAATATAATAATAATAATATAATAATAATAATTTCTGCATTCCTTCTTTTCCTCCTCTCTTCCGAGCTGATAACTCTATAAGGCAATTGTCCCCCTGACAAAGCCAATCTCTTTGGCACCTTATTATCCTCTAACTCCACCTTAGACGATTCCAACTCTTACCCTCCTACTCATCCTACTGAACCTATACACTTCCCTATAATCTCCACTCGTAGGGTTGCTGGTGTGTTATCCACGTTGGGTGTGAGTAAGGCGCTGGACCGGACGGAATACCCTCTCGTGTTCTGAGGGGAGTGCTGAAATTCTGGCCTCTGTGCTTGTTCGCCTCTTTCGCCTTTGCCTCAGAACCCAAACTTTTCCTTCTTCTTGGAAGCATGCCTCGGTTCAGCCCATCCCAAAGATGGGTGGCTATTCTAATCCATCTATCTATCTCCCAATTATTCAACGTCATCCCTCTCTAAGATTGTCGAAACTATCTTATACTCATTTTCTCCGTCACCTTGAACGCCTTTCTCTATTGTCCGATCACCAGTATGGCCTTCGAGGTGAGATCTATTGGTGATCTGCTCTCCTACTGCACCCATCTTTGGTCATCCTCTATACGGGATTAAGGGGAAACTTTCGTCGTGGCCCTCGACATCTCCAAAGCACTTGACAGGGTATGGCACAAGTCTTTGTTTTCTAAGCTTTCCTCTTATGGTTTCTCTCCCCCACTTTGTTCTCTCATCTCTAGCTTCCTTGAAAACCGACCCTTGGCAGTTGTTGTCGAAGGATCGATCTCTCGCTCTTTCTCTGCCAGTAGTGGTGTCCCACAGGGTTCTGTTCTTTCACCTACTCTCTGCCTTTTTTTTATCAATGATTTACTTCACACTACGACTAATTCTATCCGTTCTTACGCTGATGGTTCTACTCTTCACTCTTCAAATTTTCCCTTTACCTTTAATTCTCAAACTAGATTTGTTTCTAGAGCTGATATAATTTCATCTATCAATGCGGATCTCTGTGCAGCATCTCTGAATGGGAAGGTAGAAACGTGGTTAAAATTAATAGTAATAAAACACAGTATTTACCTACTACACTTTCCAAATTAGAAGATCTCCCTCCGATCACATTCCAGGATGCAATCATTCTGCCAAATTCTAAACTACGTATATATGATAGGCCTCACCATTTCCTCTAATATGTCATGGAAGCCACACATCCATGACATTGCTAAAGCTGTACAGATTCCGTAGCTACTTCACTCCTCACTTTTACTTCTACTTTTATCCTCTTCACCAAAAGATCGGCTCGTTAGATGCTTGGGCGATCGGTCACGTCTCTGTTACGCACTTTTGGCAAGTACTGGACATGCAATGGCTCCTGAATGTACCTGAACCTGCTCCAGTGTTGGTCAAGTCTTGTCTTGAAATAGCTCACACTCGGTGCCGTCACAACACTTTCTGGTAGATTGTTCCAAGAATTCACAACTCTCACTCCGAAAAAGTTTGACCTCACAGCTTTCTGGACTTGCGGCTTCTTCAATCTTGAGCTGTGACCCCTTGTGCGGTGAGTGTCCGCCAGCTCCAAGTTAGGACACTCGACTGAGTAGTGCCCCTTGAGATGCTTATACACCTCTATTAGGTCACCCCTTGCCCGTATGTAGTATAAGCTAGGCAAGTTCAGGCGCTCCAATCTCTCAGGGTAGCTGAGGTGCCGAAGGGCAGGCACCAGTCTGGTGGCCCTCCTTTGAACATTTTCAACCAACTGACAGTCCCTAGCATATCTCGGGGACCAGATGGGGTGACAGTACTCCAGATGGGGAAGCACTTCACTCTTGACAATGTGTAGGTACATAGACCGCGGAGGCATACAGTTTACAATGCCGCTTATCCACCGGAAAAAAAATAACTTTGATTGACGAAGTCACGGGTTCAGAAAATTGCTAGGTTAAAC
This sequence comes from Homarus gammarus, assembly GCA_958450375.1. NCBI lineage: Eukaryota > Metazoa > Arthropoda > Malacostraca > Decapoda > Nephropidae > Homarus > Homarus gammarus. Next base: position 623,467 of record CAUDMG010002706.1, read on the forward strand.
TTTTTCGGTGTGAGTTGGGAATTCTTGGAACAGCCTTCCAGAGAGTACTGAACTGTGACGGCACCGAGTGTGAGCTCATTCAAGACCAGACTTAACCAACACTGATGCAGGTACAGAAACATTCTGGAGCCAGTACATGCCCAATCTTGTCACAAGTGCGTAACAGAGACGTGACCGACCACCCAAACGGCTGACAAGTGACGAAAGAGGATAAAACATAACCGCAGAACACACAACACCGCCCCCCGTGATGGAACATGTTTAATTACCTTGGGGGGGGGGGGTTAGGTTACCTTAGTTCAGGTCAAGTTAGGGTAGGTTAGGGCAGGCTTGGGTAGATCAGGTTACGGTAGGCTAGATTAGGTTAAGTTTGGTTAGCAATTTTTCATATATAGAGTCTATACAGTGTGGGGTATGGGATGTTTGGGTTCACACTCAGGATGGGATGGAGAAAGGAAACTCACAATGTGCTCTCTGTATACATGTTGTATTGGATGTACAATGCAGCTTGGTGCTGGGAAGTGGCAGCGTGGTTACAAGCATGGTGTAGAGAGAGCTGGTTGGTGAGGATGCTCAGAGGAGGACAGCTTGTGGGTCGCCTTGCTCGTCGGCGGTAGCGATGGCCGCCAGGCAGCGGCGGAGGAGGTGGTGTTGCTTGCTGCGGCTGTAGCTAGAAGTAGAGAGAGGTCACCACGAGGTCAGGTCTTTTATAGCGGAGGTAGGCGTGGGTAGATAGTTGACCCCCGCTCCGTGGGCGGCGCTGGTTGACCTAGACCATGAGGCATACACTGTGGAATTCGCGGGGTCGGCTACTCAGCGACAAGCAGCGTTTGTAGGGGAGAAATCCATTACAACAGTATATGGAAACTCCACTAATATTTAGTAAATCTTAATAACCAGTTATTGTCTATATACTGCACATGTTGAATCAATCACCAATGTAAAGTTGCCTGGCGATTTTACTTTCAAAAGGAGGCTAGATAGATTCATGGATGATGGAGAGTGGTAGTAGCTCTCGACAGGAGCTGCCATGCACAGGCCAACCGGCCTATTGCAGACTCCTGATTTTCTTATGTTCTTATCTATCTATCTATCTATCTATCTATCTATCTATCTTTATATATTTATATATATATATATATATATATATATATATATATATATATATATATATATCTTTATCTAACACGCAACTCTCTCTTTCACTCTGTTTATCTGTATATTTGTCTCTCCCTCTCTTTGGTTACTGGAGAAGAGGATACAGATAAAGTTAAAGGATACTGTAGTGGAATTCTCCCCTACAAACGCTGTTTGTCGCTACCTAGCCGACCCCACCTATTCCCCAGTGTATGCCTCGTGACCTAGGTCAACCAGCGCCGCCATACACCACGGAGCGGGGGTCAACTACTAAGCCACGCCTACCCCCGCTATTTAAGACCTGACCTCGCGGTGATCTGCCTCTCGCTCTCTCGCTCTCGCTCTCTCGCTGACTCTCTACCTTCAGCCACAGCCAGCAACACCTCCTCCTACTCCGCCGCTGCCCAGCGGGCCTCGCTCCTCCGCCTGCCTGGCGGTCCTCTCTCCCGCTGGCGAGCATGGCGACCCACAAGCTGTCCTCCTGTGAGCATCCTCACCAACCAGCTCTCTCTACATCACGCTTGTAACCACGCTGCCTTCCCAGCACCAAGCTGCATTGTACATTCAATACAACATGTATATAGAGAGTACATTGTGAGTTTCCTTTCTCCATCCCATCCTGAGTGTGAACAAAACAAATCCGAACCCCACAAATGGTGACTCCCGGAGATTCGCACTCACACAGGATGGAGGAGAAACTGATCACGCTCCCAGTCTTCAAGCAACATGGAAGACTGGCTTATCCACCCAGAAGCAGCTGTCATCGACTCTACAACTACAGTTTCTACACCGCAGGTCAGACACCCTACAGCAGCTCTGCTACTCTAAGCAGACACCAGCTCCTCTTCCTGCCCCAAGCACCACGTCCTACCGACCCCAGCACACCCGTCCTGCCTCAGACGCCGACCCCGGCCCAGCAGTAACCCCCGCCGCCCTGACGCGGCCTCTGTTCCTGAGTGCGGACCCACACACCCCTCTTTTCTCCCTCAGGTACTCCCTGCTAATGTCCTGCACCCTGCTGCTGTCGTGGACCCAGCTGCTGTCACGAGCCCTCATCCACTGCTGCTGACACAGCCCCTGCTCCTGACCCAGGCCCACACACCCCAGCAGGCGCATCTGTACCTGCCGTGAGGGAAGCACAACATTCATCGCCTCCACACACACTTATTCTCCCTCTCTACTTCCACAGATATTGTGTATCTAGACAGTTGTCGCCAGCGACCGGCTCATCCACGCCATCGCCGTTGTCTCACATGAGGCACGCACCGCCCGTTCTGCCTCACATGTGCTATGCAACTCTGCAGACAACAAGTCTCCTACACAGCCTGGAGGGAAGGGGGAGTACTGTAGTGGAATTCTCCCCTACAAACGCTGTTTGTCGCTACCTAGCCGACCCCACCTATTCCCCAGTGTATGCCTCGTGACCTAGGTCAACCAGCGCCGCCATACACCACGGAGCGGGGGTCAACTACTAAGCCACGCCTACCCCCGCTATTTAAGACCTGACCTCGCGGTGATCTGCCACTTGAGACCTGAACCTCGGCGAGGTTGGTTCTCCCGGCTCCCCGATCCTTCCCCCCGAGGTACCGCGTGACCATGATCATGATCACCCTAGCCCAGGCGAAGGTTGTGAGACTGATTCCGGTCGAGCACCCTTCGCGCAAGAAACTAAATCTTCTTGTGATTAAAGATTTTTTTGACCACATTGGACTAAAGGGGGTGACAGGGGTCGTCCGGAGTAGCGGTGGTACCCTTGTCATCACGTTCGAAGAATGGGGGCAGGCCCACAAATTACCCCATCGAACGATCATCAATGGAGTCGACGTCATGTTTGACGCCCTACTTCAGGATAACTTGGTTTTGGGAGTCATTTCCCACTCTGAAATTGAGTATCTCGAAAGAGACGAACTTGGCGAGCTGATTGGAGATCAGCTCGCAGTACTTAGGAAGCTGACCAGCACAACTGCCCTGGTTGGTTCTCCTAAGGAACTTCCCAGCTCCGTTATACTGGGTTGGGAGAAAATCCCAGTGAAACCTCAACAGCCAAAACCCACTCGTTGCTACAATTGCCAGAAATATGGCCATCTGGCGAGGAAGTGTCGCGCTCCCAAGGTGTGCTCTAGCTGCGGGGCACCCGGCCACACCGACGCTGACTGCCAGGCTGCCGTTAAGAAGTGCGCGGCTTGTGGTGGCCCTCACTCCTCCTCCGACCGGCTTTGTCCCAAGTGGAGGGAGGAGTGCAGGGTGGCCAGGCTGCGGTCTAAGGAAAAGTTGACTTACAAGGAGGCTCTCCTTGCAGTCAAGACTCTAGAAAAAAAACAACCAAGACCGAAACAAACAAGAAAAGAACAAACAAGACAAAAACGAACAAGAAAAGAACAATCAAGATATCAACAAAGAAGAACCTGATAATATTATAGAAGACCAGACAGAACAAGACCAAAAAGAAGAAGACGAAGAACAAGAAGTAGAATGGAAAGTAAAAACTAAAAGAAGAACAAAGAGAAAAAAGAAGACCAACCAATCAGCTTCGGCCGAAATAGCCTAATGGCGAAGAGGCCAGAAATCCCTAACAACTTTGACTTTGGTGATCTGCCTCTCGCTCTCTCGCTCTCTCTCTACCAACAGCGACAGCCAGCAACACCACCTCCTCTGCCGCTGCCCGGCGGGCCTCGCTCCTCTGCCTGCCTGGCGGTCCTCTCTCCCGCTGGCGAGCATGGCGACCCACAAGCTGTCCTCCTGTGAGCATCCTCACCAACCAGCTCTCTCTACATCACGCTTGTAACCACGCTGCCTTCCCAGCACCAAGCTGCATTGTACATTCAATACAACATGTATATAGAGAGCACATTGTGAGTTTCCTTTCTCCATTCCATCCTGAGTGCGAACACCAAACAATCTCATACCCCACAATACTGTGATCGGTGTTGTGTAAGAGATAACGGAATAATATTTCAATAATGATGATTTTCTAATAATTTTGACACTTACATTATTCGCGACTATGATGGAAATTTAAATAATTTTTAAATTTATTTTAAGTATGGCAATAGTATTCTTAACTAAAGTAATGTTATTAATTATCATGTCACCTTTCTTTGAACATACTAATCCAGCCAGGGTGTTGGGTTCGCATCAGGTGTTGGTTTCGGATTAGGTGTTGGGTTCGGATCAGGTGTTGGGTTCGGATTTGGTGTTGGGTTCGGATCAGGTGTTGGGTTCGGATCAGGTGTTGGGTTCGGATTTGGTGTTGGGTTCGGATTAGGTGTTGGGTTCGTTTGTCGGGTTCATACCTGACCCACGTCAACAACAACAGTAACTCTGGTCGGGCCATCCCATAGGGCACACATAGGTAGTTAATACGTGGAATACCTGTACGATTTTTGGAGAACACAAAAATTAAAGGTATATGGGAACAATCGCAGGTGAAGTTATCAGAATTTCCTGGTACATTTTACTGCAGTAGGACAGTGGAGATAAGTGCTAGTGCCAAAAGAATTTAAACTGATAGATGTTTATTCAGGAACCTCATAATATAAGATCACAATGGTTTATTGTGTACATAGTCAGAGCTGGGATGCAACACTGGCATATAGTGGGTATTACAAGGTGTGCTGAATATTAAGCTCTATAACGGTCCGACTAATTACCCAAATGTACCCAAATGTACCCAAATATAGCCGGAATGAAGTCAAATAATGGTCCTAGATGAATAAATCGGACTGCTAATCACTTCTCGACTAGTATTTGGTGTCAGAAAGTCACAAAAAATTGGAAAACTGACTTTAATCTGAGTTAATAGTTCGCGTGCATGTACCGACTGAGCGAGGAATTACCCAAATGTAGCTGCATTGAAGTCAAATGATGGTCGTACAAGCGTAATTCGGGCTGTGAATCACTTCTCGATTATTATTTGGTGTCATAAAGTAAAAAGAAATTGGTAAACTTAATTTAATCTGAGTTGTATTAGGTTAGGTTAGATTAGATTAGATTATATTAGATTAGATTAGGTTAGGTTAGATTAGGTACTTGCACTTGATCTATTAACTCAGATTAAATTAAGTTTACCAATTTTTTGTGACTTCGTGACACCAAATACTAGTCAAAGTGAGGTTAGGTTAGGTTAGGTTAGATACTTGCAATCGATCTATTAACTCAGATTAAATTAAGTTTACCAATTTTTTGTGACTTTGTGACACCAAATACTAGTCGAGAAGTGATTGGCAGTCCGATTTATTCATCTAGGACCATTATTTGACTTCATTCCGGCTATATTTGGCTACATTTGGGTACATTTGGGTAATTAGTCGGACCCCTATATAATGAGTAGCATAACAAAATGTACTTGGAAATGATTGTATAATACTCTATGTATATAAATAGTACAGCAGGCACACACTTGTGTAAAATAAATTAAAATGTGTAGTAGTGCATTAGCAATGCAAAGGTAGTACAGTATATTTTACTTAACCATTTTATTTATACAGTACAATAGTAGTTCTTTTCTTTTATGAGATGTTAACTGCTGTATAACTTCATCATAAAAGGAACCACGGTCTTAATTCCCAAAGAATATTCTAAATTGAATGAATCTCTCCTGACCTTACATTCCATGTTAGCATGTATTTATTCATTTTAGCCCAGAAAAGGAGCATTCTGCTGCAGCAGTGTTACTTGGTATAGTTATGATCAGTTTGCCCAGTTTAAATAGTTTTTTGAAACCAAACATGAAACTGTAAGTTAATTTTTCGAGCAAATATAATAAACAAGTGATACATATATTTTTTTAATATGTTTATTAAGTTACCTGGAAATGTCACTCTGGTAACTTTCTCTATTTTCATAGATTTCACCTTTCGTCACTATATTGGTTGCTATAGTAACCTCAAAATAGCATAAAACTGGATTCCCAGATGGCCTCCCCATCATTTTTGTGAACCATGGACATTGGGCTTTCAGAAAAATTGGTCATTTTTGTCCCCAGAGATGATATAAATTAGCTCAAATATGGGCCTTGGGCCAAGGACTAGTAACCCTTCTCACTTCTGACCTGGGCTGGGATCAAACTCAAGACACGGTGGTGAGGGCCATAAGCATTACCACTGTAAAGAAATACTGTATGTACTGTAGTTTAGTGCTATAATGTGATCTTGTGTAATATGTATTACTGTGTTTGGTAGACTTCTCATGTACTATATAAGAATAACATTTTAGTCCCTTCGTTAATACCCTCAGGTCCTCTTAAGAGTGTAGACAATTGATGTGAGCTTTGTCAGTGTGTGACAGTTAATTCCTATGAATATAATCCAGTCATGTGTATGTAATGGCTTACTTGATGTTATATTTTGTGGTTCAGTGTTCCAATATCTGTCTAGTCTTCCTTCATATTATTTACCTGATGGTGTAGCTGGAGTTAAATTTTTAAATTTGTCCTAGACATATGCTGTATTATTCTTTAAGTAGAGGAAGAAAATGAAGAGTTGCATTCATAGAATAAAGAGTTAAGATAATGAAACTGTGTAGCAAGTTCTCCAGTTAGATTTTTTTCTAATTACATTACAATATATGACTATTTTTAGTTATGAACAGAACAAATTACAAGTACTGTATATTGATCTTTTGTGAGAGACAGCTAAACGTTATGGGTAATGAAGTGATGGTGTATTATGAATTTGTACAATATTTTCAGGAAGTAATGGTTGGAGAGGTGTGGTTTTACTCCTTACTCTACTGGCTGTTTGCTCTGGTAGTGGTGTTTCCACCGGATGAGATGGTCGCTGCTGGGCTGACTGTTGAAGCTCTGCTTGGATCCTGGTTGGGCAGCCAACTAACAGGATTTATCCAGTACCAGATAAGGAGAACTGCAGTCACACTTATGGTTCATGTATTACTTCTTCCAGGTAAGTGCAATGCACGTGAAGTTACCTGTACAGTATGCTGTAGCTATGTATTTTCTGACAAGGACATGTTATCAAGCTACTGCATAAACGATAGACAAATTCTGTATGATTTTGATATGAAAAGAAATTGTAATCTCAAATATAATTTTTATGAAATACTGTCCATGGTATTTTTAGAATTCTACACTGATAGCTATCCTGCTTATCAGAAAACAGTTGTGAATTCATCTAAAGTCTGAAATAGAGTGCACAGCAAGAGTTATTTCTCGTTTCATGGGACGTTTTCATTCTAGACTGAGAGTCATTACTTTCTTAATGCAGCATATTTTATGCAGTTGTAATATGTTTTTGTTTTCTTATGCTATTCCTGGAACATATTTATTACTTTTTTATATTTCTAGTATTAACTGGATATGTAGATTTGAAATAATGTGAATTACTAAAAAAAATTAGATTTTTGTATAGATGATAATGAGTTATATAATCTTTCAGAAGAATTATATCTTCTTCCTAGGTTATATATTGATGTTGATCAGGACAGAACCTTCACTGATGAGATGGGCAAATACTCAGATCCACCCAGACACCACAGCAGTAGTAGTTATATTATCACTAGTCCCAGTCATTGTGACAGCCTTAGTAGTCACAAATTGGTGGCGTGACAACTGGCAGCGTCATCCTTTAAGCAAGACATTGGCGCTGTATAGCCAAGGAAATGTAAGGCCATCTGCCTGGGTGTCAGTGGCTTCTGATGTCAACAATGAGTTCAGAAGGTCAGACTTACACTATGTTTCTCCCTTTGAGTATTCTTGTGTTCAAAGACTAAATATGTATCCATGGTACTCCAATGTTTGACATTATACATTATTGCTGTTGCACAATATTCTGTAATGTTTTACTGTAATAACACTTACTAATTACTCTTATTCATATTGGCAGGATAGACAAATTCAGCACCAAAGCCAACAGTGTTTGCCGTGTCATTGCCACTGACAGCTGGCTGATGAAGGTGACAGCATACAGGGTCCATTTGACACACCAGCGTGATGCCGTTCTGTCCCTTGAGAGTAGTGTGAACCATCAACTCTCTCAAAACAACTCCTTGGACACACAATTACTCAATATCAAAGTGACATCCATCAGGGAAGGGATAGCACCATTTTATATCAGGTTAGAATATCATGTTTTATATGATATTGAAAAGCCAATCCCTATTACTGTACCTGAATTATTTTTTCCATGCATAAAATCAAAGGAAAATTTTTATTTGATGGTTTATCTAAAGATGTTTGATTCCTACCACAAGACAGAGTAACTTTTATTTTGCTATCAATATACATCACATTATCTGGATCGTTTTGTCTTGCAAAGTAAATATCCTTGTACACTTCAGTTGTGTGTCCCACTCCAACAAACTGCATGACTCCATATAAATTTTTTTTTCAGTATGCAGTTCCTTCATTTGACTGTTCCACATTAGCATTCCATTCTTTATCTTATCAATCAGTCCTTTCCACAATACCTTGGGGCCTTTGTTCTGTTTCACTCCTCTCTCACACTCTCCATAGTTGACTTAAAATGTAGGTAGATTACATATACCGGGTAATTAACTCTTTTTCTTGTACGAGATACTGCTGTACAGGAATCCCTCAATATTCAAAAGGGGGTTGCATTCCTGGAAACCGTATTATAAGTGAAAAAATGTACTGTACCCTGTATATCGAATGGTGGAGTCCATACATACTATTATTGGGGGGTTTTGTTTTGGGAAGGGAAAATGTGGGTCAAATAGGGCGATTTTTCATGCAAAGTTCACCACTGTACATCCTGTAAAAAAAAATAATAATAATAAAAAATTATTGCATTGAAAACAATTTAATTTTAATTTATCATAATTACTGAGGATGGAGATGAATAATGGTCGAGAAGAGAGGTTGATAAACCAAGGGTTTGGCCGATTTTTGTTGGCCCTTAACCAGCTTCATGATGCTTGATCACCTTGAACTTAGTTTCCAGGATAAATGCCTTGTCTTACTTCTTGGCACATGGCACAGGTAGGGGTAGTGCAGGTGGGTTCTGTCTTACTGTGACCAGGCATCTTGGTCTATATATATAAGTATTTGTAGGACCTGTGTGAAAGGACAGGAGGAGACACGTGAATACAGCAAAAGAAAGCCGTGCATTACTGGTGTGAGGGGTGACTCGCACGGAGGAGCATTGGACAGCAGAGCATAAATGTGTCTCTGCACGTCCTTGGTGGGAGTCATCACCATTTTAATGCCAGAAGTAGTTCTGTGCAAGTGATTTGAATTTTTCTTTTTGCAGAACATCATTAAAGCAAGATTTGCATCATTAAAAAAAATAAGGGTGTTGAAATATGATTGTTATCCATTTAAGCAAATGTTTGCTTTCATATAGAGAAAAGGAGGTGTCAAAATGTAGACTAATGTCAATTTTTTTCTTCATATATTGGGGTTAGAGTAGGTACAGTATATTGGGCTGTTACCTGTATCAATGTTGGTTTATCTTTAACATAAACTGGCATCAGTTTTAACAGGATAAGGTGTGCAAAATGTTTGTACTAAGAATTAAATTATGAGATACTGCGGGAAATGAACACATAAGTAAAAGAAGAAAAATACAGTAATGGAAACAGTTTCTGTTGTAACATGCTTATACCTTTACTCTCTTGAATAACCTTTGATTATCATTAGATTTTGCAGTATGGAGGTTACAGGTAAAGGTGATTTAAGATTTAGAGTATAAGTAAAGTTCACGATTATAATATTATACATGTTTTATTTCACAGGTTGAGTTCCTTGGAATACTCAGAGTTAGAGCGAAAAATTGTCAACCCGGTTGTGAATGCTCGACAAGTTGTAGTGCAACAAAGCCTCTCAGATCGCTTTCTTGAAGCCTTCCTGGAAATTGTAAATTTAAACCCTAAAGTCAACATTATGGATGTGAGTAGTGTCTTTAAAACTAGGGTAAATTATCTTCCAGATTTGTATAATATCTTACTTATTAAGGCATGTCATTAGAGGTTACAGCAATTGGGAATAATCCTTTCATGTCTGATTAATTTTATAAACTATCCGCCCATATGTGCAGGGAAAAAAGGCAGGGAAATTGAAACACACTGTGATGTTGGTTGTTATTTAAGGGTTAAAAATAGGACAGAAAATACTCCCAAAAAGATACCCAAAAGAGTGAGTAGAAACTGCATTGCAAATGAAATGGGGAACAAGATATGACATGAGAATAAAGTACTGTACTAATGTTTTTAAGTTGAATTAAGAATTTAAGGTTGGTGAAATATATAAAAAATAAATTCAGGTAAAAGCAACTATATTATCAACATTTTGAAGGTAGATACACTTTCATAGTTATGGTGTGTGGGTGGCAAGGAAACAGAAATTCTAAGTGAAATGAAATACAGTATTTAGGAACTACTGTATATACTATAGCACCAGTATGGTAAGAATGGTATTGATAAAGTAGAAGGTGAAAATATAGTAATGGAGAAGACAGTAGCTAAATGTGGAACACCGAGGCCCATGGAAGTTGGGGAAGAGGTTGAGTATGGGGTGTGTTGGAAGATAACGAAATTCATAACGAGACACATGGACAGTTTAATATGAGAGGGAAGAGGCAAACTATTCAAGAGGGGGATGGGGGATGGATGAATTAGTATTTGAACTTATAAGGATTTTTGTATCAGTTGCTTATTACAGAGGAATGTTCGTAACTTAGAATGAGTGATAGATTGTATCCTTAGAAGAGGACATGGAAATGTAAATCTCATTTATGGGCCAAGGTTTGAATTAAGTAAGTTATTGAGAATCAGGTTGGTGTGTTGGAGCCCTTGATAAGTTCTCCGATGCTCATCCTTACCGATCAGCTATGTTGTGTATGTTATTAGCTGCCAAGTTGCTCTCACTGAAAAGACACCATTTACCTTTGATTCACATTGGACGGAGAAGGAGGTGGGAACTAACAGATAGGAATGATGTAAATTTGAATGGTTTATGGATTAACAGATTTTATGTATGTCATTTTTGTTTATGTGTTTTAATTATTTTCAGGAATCAGTCATGTGTATTGGGTGTATGGAAGTGGCAGCTAATATTAAACTACAGCGTCAGTGTGGAACAACAAATAATGGTTCAGGGAATAGCTGTGTTGCCTGTTATTGTAGACCAATGTGGTGTGTTTCCTGTTTAAGTAAATGGTAAGGATTATTGCATGAATTATTATTATAATTTTGAGGGAAGACATGTTGCTGCTGGTTGATGCTAGATTTTGTGAAGCAACCATTGTCACCTCATAAAACCTAACAGTACCCATCAACAACATGTTCTTCCTCAGAAATCACTTGACTGCTTGCTCTTCGGGCATTTGTGCACATTGCTACTCCCTTAATGCCCATCCACCTATCTTCCAGTTTGGTTTGTCTTCTCCCCATTCTTCCATCTCCTTCTTGGTCTTCCCCTCGCCCTCTTACCAACCACCTTAAGTTGCAGCACCAGGATATTTTACAGCATGCATATCTCCATGCTAAATTTAATCTTTCTACTTTTAAAACTAGCCAGAGATAGTGGACAGACACATGCATAGGCACAGTGTCCTCATATATATATACCTGTAAATCGTTTTCATACATTTAGTACGTGCCAAAATATCCTTTTGTTATAACAATGTTAAATATGAAATTTACACAGGTTTGCTGCCCGACAAGACCAGAACCATCCAGAATCCTGGCTATCGTCAAGAGCACCTTGCCCAACCTGCCGTTCACCGTTCTGCCTCCTTGATGTCTGTATTATATCTGACCACTGACATTGGAAAACACAATGCCACTGCATTTAAAAATTTAGAGATAAGTAAGATGATTATTTGCACTGATAGTAGCATTACCACTCTTCATTGTGACCAAATAACGCACAACTTTTTCCTTCACTTAATATTATTTTATATTTACATGTGTCATTGTTTTCCTTGTGTCCTGTTTCTCTGGCATCATGGTTATCTCCCTCTTATTGTTTTCCTTTATCCACTTTGTTTGTTTACATTCACTTCCTTTTTGTTTATTCAGTACCTCATCTACTTCCTCCAATTACTTATTTACTTTCCTTTTATTATTTTTTTTACCCCTTTACCCATTTCATCTTCATTTCTGTGTGTATACTTCTTTTATCTTGTAAACTAACTCAATTTTACTTCAGTTTTGCCAACACCAGGTACTGTACTGTAGTAGTCTGAGCTTGTCATCTTTTCTCTAATTATATGTATCGTGAACCCTCAAAGATTCAGACCCGGTAAATCCAGATTTCGGGAGATTCGCACAAAATTTGGGAGTTCCACAAGCTAAGAAGCCTCCCTAAGAAACATTCCCAAAACAGAGCAAAGATCATCTTAGGTCCATGTAATTAAGATGTCAGCGTGCGGGACACAGGTGCCCGAGGAGGAAATCATAAACAGAGTTGTCAATTGTTGTTCACTCTAGTAATGATACAATGTTTTTTATTATGTTAGCATAGGTAAATGCATGGTTTATATAATTTGTTTATCACTGTGCCCATCGCCGTTTTCAAATTGGACTACAAGATATGTATTTCTCCCTTATGTATATTTTGATCGTACGCCTGGCAACGGTTTCAAGTGAGTGACCACTAGTAAGAGCATCGTCTGCTCTTGTAACGCTCCTCACTCCCTGCCATATTTCACTGAATTTACTGTTATTATTAGTGTTTACTGATATAATAGTGCTTAATAGTGATTAATCATGACACTGTAACCAGGTTAGACTCGTCACTGTAACCACCAGGCTACTGGGCCAAGCTGTGAGTGTTATGGTCGTTTTTCAACTCGCATTTTTGGGTAGATATACGTAACTTTCTTCATTTATTTTTACTTGGTTATATGCACACACTGTCCTACATACATGTTATGAAAAAGTAAAAGAAGTAATTGTCCAAAGGGCAAACACGTAATGGGACGAGAGTGCAGAGTGTAGGGGGTGGGGAGTGTTGCTAGGGAATCGGCGTCCCAGCTGGTCTTCATTACTATGGTGAAGCAGGGAGTGTATGCAAATGGTGACTGTGTTAAACTTTCATTTGGCTTTTATTAAAAGATTTGGCAATACAATATTTTTTGTTGGTTGCAACTTATATATTGGTATTATTTTTATTTATTCCACACATTTCCTGGAACTGTGTGTATTATTTTAAGAAAACTATGGTTACAGGAGGAAAATACACACTAAAGTTTTTTCCTAAATACAGTACTGTACTTACTCCTTGCTGTATTTTTGTTGTTTTTTATATAATTATTTATCGTTTTCATACATTTAGTACATTTGCCTGACAGGTGGTCCCCCCCCCCCCTTTAGTCCAAATCTCTGAGGGTTCACTGTATTTGTACTGTACATACCATGTATGTGTCTCCTGGTCTCATCAATAACTATTACATTAAGGACTGATACTTAATTCCTTTTTCACTTCTTTTTCTGTGTACTTTATGCTCTTTAATTTGATGAAAAAGGGGCTCTGTTCACTCTAATTACCGAAAAATCCGAATTAACCGAGTTCATTATATTTTGACAGTACTTATACTGTATTCGACAATTTTCAAATTTTTTTGTTCGATTATCCGTTTATTTTCTGTTCAGTTTTAGCATCTTATTTGTATCGTTCAGAAGATTGTTCTTCATTACAGTATTCCAACCAACAACCACACTCAGTTTCCATGCCTTGGCTGTCACATAAACTATTCAATTTATAATTACTGTGCAAACATTATATTTTTTAAATGTACATACAGTAATGATAAAATAAAAATTACAGTATAAATATATATATTTACATTGTGAGGTGAGCTGATAATATGTAGATGATATATAAATCCTGGGAGAACACTAGCGTCCAACATGTTTGCTGCACAGGTAGTAAACAACAGGGTGTCAGACTTATGGGCATCCATGATGCAATAATAGTTTATGTACGGTTTTATTACAAATTGCATTCAATTTACTTTCTCAAAATCTTGCAAAATATTTCAGAGTTATATTTCTACCAACACAATTCAAAAAAAAAATTGGTTTATGACGCTAAGCATCTCAACTGATGAGGTGGCAGTGCCGCATTAACCTATGCATGCGCCGGTGATCCGCTCACACATGGTAGCAGCTTTGACCCAAGATTACATGCCACTAAGACGATTCCTAAGTTGACGATTTCTTCCCATTGGATGATTCCCGTAAAGATAATTCCCAGAAAGACAAGTCCCACGTGGACAATTGCTGTATAGCTAAACATCGTTCATACATCACAAATTCTATTAGAAATGCTGTGTTTATTATGAATTATATTAGGATGAATAAATTTTAGGAACAAAATATGAGTTATACTGTACATATTAGGAATAACAAAATACAACATAAATTATATTAGGAATGCGTTATTATAAAGATTACTGACTCTTTCCTCCCAAACTACCGGTAATGCAATAGCCTCCATCAACATATTGACAGTAGAACTTATATAAATGTGGGCTATTTACATACGGTATACAGTATTGTATAATATTACACTTCCCGAATTAACTAGATAATCAGCAACTAAGCATACCTTATCTCTACCTTTTCACTTGTTGGATGACATTCCTATGTTCTCCATGCACCTCTGATTGCACGGGTCATCAGCAAGTGCCCAGCCCTCTGTGGACTTGACCCCTATATCTCACTTGCGACAGATGTGTTAAAGGAGCTCTGTAAATTACTGTACCACCTATATTCACTTGTAAATGGACGGTTGCTATTTTTGGTTAGTTTGTTTTTGATAATCATAGACTGTGCTATATTTTGGTAAATTAATAGAAAAAACAAATAGTGTTTGTGAACATTAACTACTATTAAACAAATGCAAAGTAACAGGAGGTACAGGGTACCAGTTGGAAGGAACAACAACCAGTACACTAAATGACCTCCTATTTCCACCTGTTTTAGCCTTGACGCTATTATGAGGTTACCTGATGTCAAGTGACCTGACCACAGGTCATGTGAATATTATACTTGTCAACCTTACTTACAAATGAATAACATTAAATTATTAAATTAATAATAATTCAAATTGAGAAGCATCCAAGTGAAAACACGATCACCCAGATGGGAATTCTCCAGTTTAATTGACAGGCCAGAATTTTCAAGCCTGTCACTGGGCGAACTTTCAAAACCGCTCGGTTATTTTGGATTCATTCTAAATTCAAATCGTTTAATTCATATTTCTATGTATAAATGTATTTATTTCTACATTAAATTTAATTTGGTTGCCATTTACTGTACAGTTTCTTTCTGCCTGCAACTTGTCATTTCCCTGCACAATTTTATTTTAATTATTTACTCAGTAATTTGATTCAGTCAAGTATAACAGTACAGTATCAGAATTTTCCAGCAAAAAAACATTGCATTTTAATTAAATACCCTACAATCCACTGCTTTTCAAGTATAAATGTGTAGTACTGTACAGGGGCCCCCCCCCCAAAAAAAAAAAATTCACAGGGGTTAGGTTCTCAAAATGGCTGTGAATCGCCAAATCCGCGAATAACATTTGCAGATTGGGGGTGGTTACATTTTTACTTGTATACAAAGAAATGTATATTCCTTTATGTGTTTGCCCTTTGGACAATTATTTCCTTTATCTGTATTGTAAATATGTGTGTGTGTGTGTATACACACACACACACAAAACACATACGAATAAATAATAATGGGAAAAATACTCTCACATAATTATCAGAAACAAATTTATTAAAAATGTGACAGTTCACCCTCAAGTTCGTGCTTTAATAATAAAGTAATAGAGCATGGACTTGAGGGTAGACTGTTACATTTTAAATCAATTTGTTTCTGATTATATTTGTGAGAGGATTTTCCAATTATATCTTGCGCTAGCCAGGCCGCACCTCGATTATGCGGTTCAGTTCTGGTGCCCCTATTATAGAATGGATATAAATTCACTAGAGTCGGTGCAGCGAAGAATGACAAAAATGATTCTGGGACTTAGAAACCTTCCATATCAGGATAGGTTAAAGAAACTTAACTTGCATTCCCTAGAAAGACGAAGAGTGCGGGGAGATATGATAGAAGTTTTTAAGTGGGTGAAAGGAATCAATAAAGGGAATATAGATAAAGTTCTTATAATATCCGAGCAGGATAGGACTCGTAGCAACGGATTCAAGTTGGATAAGTTTAGGTTTAGGAGGGAGATAGGAAGAAACTGGTTCACAAATAGGGTGGTGGACGAGTGGAACAAGCTTAGCAACTTTGTAGTAAGTGCGGGAACTCTGGAAAGTTTCAAAAGGAGGCTAGATAGATTCATGGATGATAGAGAGTGGTAGTAACTCTCGACAGGAGCTGCCATGCACAGGCCAACCGGCCTATTGCAGACTCCTTATTTTCTTATGTTCTTACATATTTGTATGTGTTTTGTGCATGTGTGTCTACACACACACACATATTTACAATACTGTACTACAGGTAAAGGAAATTACTGTGTCTAGAACAAATGGCTCCCTGTCCCAGCCGCAAAAATGCCAGCAACTTTAAAAATACCCACAGACATTCTTGGGTACATCTAGGGTGTCATCTGCGAATAATAGAGGACTGTGAAATAAAAATCCGCGAACTTGGGGGGTTTCCTATACTGTATATACAGTACAGTACAGTATATAGAATTTTTTTTAATTATGCAGGCATCCCTCAATTTATGAAGGATCAATTTACAAACAATTGCAGTGAGGAATTGCTAAAAATTGAGAACAAATTTTGATTTACATAGCAAAATTTTTTAGTTACAAAATTTAATCTAACGTAATGGATTTTTTTTTCTGAATTACCTTCAGTATATCATTAAATACAAAATAATCTGTAATATGTAGACACTAAAAATAAGTAATGTACTGTATGAAAAAGAGAGCTTATTGAAAGTGTTGTTATAGTCATCTTGGCTCACAGGACTGGTACAAGAATTAATAACCAGACATTGACCCGAGGATCATAGCTGTGGGGGCACCGATGTTTACATCCTCCTGCAGTGTTATCTGATGTTGGGAGGACAAAGTAGCTAATTATTGTACCCTTGTACCGTTGCGAACATAAGTAATGATACACATCGTGGTGGCCATGGTGAGATCTGGCAGCTCATCAATAGTAAACAAACCCACAGGATGTGTAAGTACAGTGTAGTTAACTTTTTTTTATGAATTAGCCGGTGTTTGTAACAGGTGTGTTGATTGGTAGCTTAAGCAGTCACTGTATTTTTATTTTGAATTAATTTATACTGATTACCAATACAAAAAAAATAAAAATGCTAGTTTGAGATGAATTGTCATATACAGTACAGTGCTGTATTAGAAAGACAGCATGCAAGGCCGTATGGTGAATACTCGTATATCTTTTCAGTTCACAAAATAGCGTCGTCCAATCCTTCCTCCATCCTTTCCATCCCGTTCTTTACAGACTGATGAGGAGACATAAACTTCCAGTTGAAACGAACACTAAGAGTTCAGGCAAAGTCTAATATCTTTCATAAATAAGCATTACAGGTATTCAGTTTGCTAACTTTCATTCTCCACTCTGATGTGCGTGCAATTCCTTTTATTATGTTAATGTCATAGCATCTGCTACTGAAGTGATTAATTGGTCCATAGAAAGCATGACATTCCCTATGGCCTTCTGAGATCCCACTCATGCCCACCAATCCTTGATCCCATCCGTTGGTCATGCAAGCCTTAGATTGCATTCCTTGGTACGCTTCCGAGCAGTTTTGTAAACATGCAGTTTAATGAGTGTCATTCTGTGGATTCATTTGTTGCAGTTTTTTACAGCTTAACATATTTTCAAAAGCTATAAAACACTAATTAATTCTGTGAAGTCCACCTAACTAAACTGTAACTTTTGTTTCGGAATAAAGTTTGGTTTAGATAATTATTATGTATTTATTACAAATTAGCAAATATTTAAACTTGATAGTGAATTCGTGTTCCAGAAAGTCTTTAAGAAGCCATTTTCTCAAAAATATTGAAACTAAATTTCACAATTTAATGTTCATTCACATGGTTCTCATATCTTATACTGTACATATATGGCTATGCTTTGGTAATTGTAACAATCATTTATAATCTTATTTAAGAGTAATTCTTTTTCCATAGATTTGTGTTTATTGCACATATATTTCTGGTTAACACAACAGAAAGGAATGATGGTCAATAGTTTTATTAAAGTGTCATAGGTAATGACAAGATTAGTTTGAAAACATTAACAATATAAAAAAAATGCATTCAGTACTCAGTTCAACCCCTATTTCTGTTCAATACAGTACACACTGTATCCAACAATAAACCTTTGCCCGAGTCATTCTCAGTTTTTGTGAAATTTGAGTTGGGTTTAGGCCTTTCCTCATTATCCCAATGACCATGCTTTCTTGGTTTACTTTCTTGCTGTAATGGTTCATTGTCAAGGTGTCTGTACTCAGGCTTAGTAATTGTGTGATGCCATTCTCCACTACCAGTCAACATTACACCTCAGCTTATCAGGATTTTAATGATAAAATTTAATAAATATAGAACTGTTTATTCATTGATAATTGCCTCAATATACAATTTGATTCACTACCTTTATTCAGAACCTTAAATGTATACAATTTACAAAATGTTATATAAGTACAGTGTACAGAATATACTATGAAAAAATTATGTTCAATAACTCGCAATATTCCAAGAAATGATGACGCAATCTTGGAATGACATAACACATACGACCCATACGAGATGCATGGAAGGTTCTGCCCGTCCCCGGTGATTGCCAGGCTAAGTAGTTGAATGTGTCACATCTCCCAGAGGATGGTTTGTGTGTGGAAGAAGCTATTATTTGTACATGAAATAATATACAGTCAATCCTCATATTACGCGGTTAATGTAACCCGGAGGGTACCGCGGAAAGTGAGAAACGCGTAAAGTGAATAACATAACATATGGGATTAATTGAAATGGAGTCCGGGCCGATCCCCAAACTCCACTTTTTGACGACACACAACTATGTTGTAGTAAAAATATTATCTTAACTTTATGATGGCATGCACACACAATTAATAATTAAGAGAAATATCAATAATATTAGGTTTTTTAACACTTACATTAGTAGAAAAGATGGCTGGGCACATGGGGATGGGGGGTTGGTTCCGAGGCAGAGGGCAGATTATTGGCCCTCACCTGTATCACTTGTATCAATTGTATCACTATCCACCACAGAGGCTTGCAGGGCCTCTTTGTCAAATCCCCCAAAGCTCATATAAGTCCATATCCTCACTATAATTATCACTATCACTGACTTGGGCCGGCTGTAGTGGGTGGCGGGTGAAGAACTGGTAATGTTTTGATGACTGGGCGACCTTGTGCGCACCATTTTCGCGCCTCTTACACAACATGGCGGATGGCGGGAGGTTTGGATCCAAAAATGGCGCGGCTTGCCAGCCGCTCTCCGCATAATGGGGTTCACGACCGCGGAATGTGAGCATGTTAGGTTCTGGCAAGGCACCGCGTTAACGGTGAAACGCGGAATGCGGGACTGCGTAATATGAGGATTGACTGTACATTACATATCCTGTATTAGTAAATGTGAGGAATAAATAAAGAAATAGTGCATTGCCATTTGGCAATCTCATCACTAGCACAAGACAGCAGAGCTGTGAGAACCCCACTCCCTCACTACTCTCTTGTCCTAGCTCCCACACATGTATTAAATGTTTAATCCCTTTATGATTTTTACCTTATGATAATAGTATTTTTTTTTTGCTCATTTTGTATGAACAATTGTGTGCATGTAACAGTAAAAAAAGAAGAAGAAAATTACCTATATCTATCCAAAAATACAATTTGAAAAATAACACCAATGTAACTCACAACTTGGGCCAGTAGGGGAGGATATCACTGGCACCTCACCCCCACCACCCGCTCCCTCTCCCACAATCTACACGCTTACTCCCATGGTTGTAAGAAATTTTTATTCTCATTGTTTTTGATCTTTTAATAACCTTTTATTTTATTTATTTTTTGCACATTCTATATGAACAATTGTGTGTGCATGTAAACAGTATAAAAAAGAACAAAATTACGTACTGTATATCTATCCAAAAATACGAGTTGAAAATAACAATAAAGCAGCTCACAGCTTGGCCCAGTAGGGAGGATGAGATCCCAGTCCTGTACCTGCCTCACCACTCCTCCTCTCTGCCTCTCCCACAATTGGCTTACTCCTGCTGACATGATAAATGTTAATAATCTTGATGTTTTTTTAACTTATGATAATAATTTCTTTTATTTTTTTCACGGTCTGTATGAAAAATTGTGTGTGCATGTAACAGAGTACAGTAAAAGAAAATTAATAAAAATACATTTATACTGTAGTATCAACTCAAAATTACTAGTTGAAAAATAACAATGACACAGCTTCGCCTTGTAGGAGGAGAGGTATGGCAATGTAGCTACTTTGACATCTTGCTTGGTGACCTGCCAAGTCTACACACACATTCACATATATGTTAGGTAAATGAATGTAAATTTTTGTTTTGTATAAATGTTTAGTTTTTATATTTTTATTTTGTATAAATTGATTGATTTTATGTCTATAAATTATTTGAGTTATTTAGACATTTAATCATTATAGTTGTAGGATATAAAACTTGTTTGGGCTCTTCAGGGACTCAGGAAGGGAACATATTTTTCTCCATTAAGTTATTAATATCAATATACAATTGATCACTTAGCGTTGGCTTTTGGAGGTCCCAAACGTAATCGTATAATGGTCATACTTGTGTTCGCAACTGTATGTGTACAGTACACTATAAAATGTTAAATGCATAAGATGTACAGGGTACTGTAGCATTCAGTGTTCAGTTAAACCCATAGCAAAATTTATATTCAGTAAAAGCAAAATGTGTACAGGAACATTAGCTAGTGCATCATTGTGGAATAAAAAAATGTTGGGTTAGGCCTCAGCCAGTGGCAGAGGCTCTCGGTAATTATCGTACTGTGCTTCTCAGTAACATTTATTACTGTTATAGTCAGTTGAGCCTGATGTTATGGTTAGGTTGTAGCACTGAGTAGTTATGACTACATGTAATTAAAGTCAGTCACTTGAAGACACTTTAATTATCAGGGAGTTTATTGAAACACAACAGTGTTTGTCCTTTATTTTGTGTAACACTATATAGATACACTTAAGATATATTTACAGGAGCTGTAACTGAGAATTGCTGTGAGAGCGATATGGACGTGCTCTCTCTGGTACAGTATAACCAGTATGTATCTGGTGCCAGGTGCCCAGGTTCTCTTGAGTTCACAGAAGTCAGCATCTTAGAGATCAGTAAGCTGACCCTTGGCACTGCTCTGAATGAGGGTTGTCAAGCATGGAATTACTAATTAATGCAATATAGTGAGAAGCATAATAAAAGCAAATTACTGATGTTATAGTTTGTTATACATAGATTATGAAATTATAATTTCTTACTTAGTATACTAATAAGAAAGATGCAGTAGTCAATAGGTTAAACCAAATATTCTTGTCAGTGTTCCTTTTAATTTTCAGTGAATAAACGTATTTGCCAATAATAATACAGTACTAGTTAATAAATATAGTATAAATCTTGTTTCTCATTAAGTATGTGCTTCCAAATGTCTTATTTGTCATTATAAATAAGCTTTGGACATTTTTTTTTGTTGGAACATATCTTCAAATACAGTACAGTACAGTACTGTATACAGTAGTATGTAATAATGGAAATCAGTGGGAAAATTACATTCACTTAAAGTAATATCAATTTACAAATGGTTTTCGGGAATGGAGAACTCTGTTAAATTGAGGGATGCCTGTAGTTATTAGAATCATATAAACCATACCGGATAGGTATGATTATCTTTTGGGGACAGCGGTGTAAAAGGAGTTAATGAGCTGAAATTTTGTTTTTCTTTCGTGGAAGGAATTGTACACATTGGCACACTATATACACCTATTGTAGTAGATTATTGTTTCATAAAGTTAATTTCATAATTTGATTTGGAAAGTGATGCCAACTGTCTTTTTGTTCAAATAAATGCAATGCATTTCCTGTCTTTGCTAAGCCCTTTCTAAATGCAATTGCTGTAATACATGGTAACATAATTATCACTATGACCAGAACTGACAATAATTGACATTGGACAATATTTTTATTGTGCAATTTAAGTTTACACAAGATTACAAGTTGCCTTTTGAAAGTGCCAAGCAAACTCCCTTTAAGTTGTTTGTACAGTGTTGTATTTTTTCAGTACAGTAATTCAAATTTTAGGCATGATTCATTGGAGTCATAATGGTGAGCATACTATAGACATAAATGACCTGTTATTAAAACATTAATAATATTTATGTACTTAGTGTAAATTCTTAAATATACCAGTGATGGACCTGTTTCCGTATTTCTCTCTATTTGCTGAATTATTTATTTTTGTTAGATGTTAAAAGATGTTATTGTTAGTCTGTTGAAATGTGAAATAGCAAGGATAGTTCATCCTCACATACTGAATTGTACTTCATCCCTAATAGGAGTACAGAGTGAAGGGTTAGCATAGCCTGGTAGTTAAAGCAACAATGGCTGGCTGACTTTATGCATACTATAGTACTCTATATATTAACATGGTGCCAATATTATGTAACCTTATAATCACACCAAGTTGTTTAGATATGATTAGAGCTTTATCCCAGTACCAAGTACAATTTCACTGTGATGTGTATTGGGCCTTCCTGTGTACCTACATATAACTTAGAGTTTCTGTAATAAATACTGTACTGTACTGTATTGTACAACATTATCAATCATATCAAACACCTTAATTCTCACCACTATTACTACTACTACTTGCAATAATCTTAATATTCAGTACTATTTGGTTTTAGGTGCAGTATGTGAAATTATAAATGATTATAAGTGATTACAAATATTTATCGCATGTGATACAGCTCATAACACTTGTTATTCATAATATAGTTTCTTAAATATAATCATGAGTTCTATATTATTTTTATTTGTTTTTGTTCTCAGATACTGCACCAAAAATTAGTAGCTGCATTAAGTGTTATTAATATTTGGAACAAAGCAAATTTAACAGCTGGCCATTCCTGCTGCCATCCAGCCCGACCTCCTCACTTATCTACCGTCTTAATTTAACTTCTCGTCTAATTCAATGTCTTTCAAAAAATTTAGTGACTATACTGCAATAATAGAATAAGTAAACTATAAAATTATAGTACACTTGTGTTCACTACATGAGGCACTGTACTGTGTAAAAAAATGAAGAAACTCCCTCAAGGAGACTGTCATATGTGATATGAAATGAGCTCTTGACAAATATTGTTATTGGGAATTAGCCTATATAAAGTGGGACTATATCCCTAACTTATATATTACATTATTGTAAAATTACATAAAGAGAAGGATAACTATATTGTTAATCAGAATAAATTAGATTAATGACATTATTCATGTTGACAATTTGTGTTTGTTATTGAGGGTGTTAAAGTAACTAATGTATGATACTGTAGTTAATAAAAGTTAATTGATGTTAATATAGTAACAGATGAGAAATTTTCTTTTATATCTTTTGTTATACAGAACAGTATAGGTACAGTATTGTTCATTTATTCTTTGGGAGGACATTCTAATGAATAAAATCAAATTTATTGCTGACTTATATTTTAGGGGCATGCTAAGCGTACAATATTATGAAAACAATATTGCAGCTCTTTTATAATATTGCAAATAGATTATTTTGCCAGATGTTGCTGTTAATTCTTTCTTTAACTTTTATTCCTACACAAATATTGTAAGTCTTAAGTATGTTTTAAGAGTACTGTACTGTATGTCAATTGGGGTCTCTGTCAATTCGCTGTAAAGACAATCCAAGGTGACCTAGGTGTGGGGAAGACCTCTGTAGCTCACCCTATTGCAGAGTGGAAGAAGGTATATGATGGTTGAACATTGTGTGTTATTTACCAAGTACTGTGCAGTAAAAAAAACATACTTTTGTACCCCTCAAATTCGAAATTTGTAGAATATATACCTGTACAAATGTTTCACAACAACGCTAAATTTTTCCATGTGCTATGCATATTATATGATCATTTGTTAGTGAAGAATGTCATTGTGTTTCAGAAGAAACTGATATGACTGAATTTCAATCTTAACTGTATATATAGATTGATGTAGAATAAGTTTTTCTTAAAAAATGACTGAAGCCTTATACAAGTATTAATATTTTCATAAATGATATGCTGTAGTACTGTATTGATAACATGAACAATACCAAAAATATATATTTGTTGTTATTTTGAATTTTTATTGACTACTGTATTTAAACTGAAATTAATTGCTTTCTAATTATTTTTTTTGATATTGATAATGAGAATTAGTCTATAAGAATAGGAAGTGGACATGCTAGGAGTGTGTCAGATGAAAATGCTAGAATGCTAGAAGATAACAGTGGTGAGGAATGGGTCTTGTAGCACGAGTATAAATAAAGAATATTTACTTGTACGTTTATAAACTTAAGAAGTGAAGTGTGGGATTGTAACATTTTATATGGTTTGATTTAGAGTACAGTACTGAATGAAGGCATTAGGCTTTATGCACTGATAAGAATGAAATTTGTGTAGTACAGTACAGTATCTAAGAGTACTGTACACTAAGAAATTACAATTAACAACAAAAAGGAGTGATTTTGATGGAGAATGGTGTGACTGGTGGGTTTGGAGTCCCATAAGAGAACCTTGATGAAGTGTGAACAGGGAAGTCAATTGCTCCTGAAAGGTTCAAAGGGGGGGGGGGGGGGGCTTGCATGGCCAAACTATGGACCCCATATCGTGCCAGCGAGGACACAGCACGGACTATTTAGGAAAACTCTTTGAAGTGCCAAGAATCACCTGCCCATAACGAGGCATGGAGTACACAACTCAGAAATGCTAGGACAGGACAAAGGACACTATGGATGATGATAAATCTACATACGAGTAATTATGTAGTTAATGTGGATGGTGAGGCTGTGGAGGAGTGTGACGATACTCGTGATGGGAAATCGTCTACGCGTTGGCAATTATGCCAACTTTGTGGGAAGGCAAGAGTAGACCGTGAGAGGACAGCACTTTGGACAACAGGGAACAATGTGAAGTATCATCAGTTACTGACAGTGGAATAAGTGTGGCAGAGGTGCAGGAGGTTGAAGTGGCTATCCTACGCTCGATGCAAAGGGAGTGTTACCCAGACAAGATGAAAGCTATTGCTCGGGGTATGCTGAGGGGGCAAAGTGAGCTTTGCAGATTAGAGCCATTTTTGGGCAAGGATGAACTAATCAGGGTGGGTGGCCAAATGAAGAATGCCCCCTATCAATGGGGCATCCAGCATCCGATCCTACTTCCTTATCAATTCAGTATCACATCACTGAAATCTTTGTGCGGAACATACATGAAAATCAGGCTGGACACTGGAGGAGAACACATGTTGGCGTGTTTACGGCAGAAGTTATGGATTCCCCAGTGTAGCCGGCTGCTGAACAAGATCACTTGGCTGTGTGTGGTGTGCTGCTGGATCAACTGGAAGCTTGTGAAACAGCATTAACTGACTTACTGGGGAACCGAATTACTCCAGGTAAGCCACTATTTGTTTAACCAGGGGCGTAAACGTCTCAAGAGGTGGGGATGTCTGTTCACGTGCCTAACTACTCATGCTATAAACCTTGAAGTTCTTGCTTCGCTAGATGCTGAAACCTTTCTCAACGCCTTAGTGAGATTCTCGGCCCATAGAGGTACCACAGAACATATTTGATTGGACAACGGCACAAACATGGTTAGTGCTGACAAAGAATTGAGGACAGCGGTACTCAGTTGGGCACAAGATGAAGTCATTGGATTACAAGTGCTAGACGATGAAAGTCTTCAGACCCTTTTTTGCGAGGTGGGAGCTTTAGTGAATGAACGGCCGATTACCCCTATTTCAGACGATGTCAATAATCTGGAGGCACTCACGCTTATGCACATTATATGCCCTGGTACATGCACTCTCCCCCTAGGTGGCCTACTGATGGAGCAGTCGTATCGCAGGAATACTTGCCTTTGTTGAGAAGCTGCCAAACCCATCTCAAATCATGGTGCAACTTTCGATCAAATGACATGGTCATCGTAGCTTAGGAGGCCAACTCTAGGAACCAGTGGCCACTCAGCAGAGTAATAGAAGCAAAACCTGACAATGATGGACTTGTGAGACATGTCAAGAAAAATACCTTTTTTTTTCGGGGATTAGCTCCCCCGGGCACAGGTCACTGACCCACATCGGGGCCTGGGGGGCGAAAATGTTGCACTTAAAGTTGTAGTGGATTCCTCCCCTACAAGCACCGAACCTTCTCGAATTCCCCAGCCTACACCTCCAGCGCTGCCCACGGAGCGGGGATCAACTATCTATCCACGCCTACCCCCGCCTTATAAGGCCTGACACCGCTGTGACCACTCTCTTTCTACTCAGTGCCACCAGCAAGCAACACCTCCTCTGCCGCGTGCCCTCACTCTGGGTACCCTCACCACCCAGCTCTCTCTACTCAACGCTTATTACCATGCTACCTACCCAGCAACAAGTTACATTGTACATCCAATACAATATGTATACAGTGGGCACATTGTGAGTTTCCTTTCCCCATCCCATCCTGAGTGTGAACCAATATCTCATACCCCCACAATGTGTTTGCCCTATGGTAAAACTCTGTCTCCTAGAAGGCATTTCGGCAACGGAAAACATACTTCTTCTGGGTACGTAGACATGAAGTGATGGACTTCTAATGAACCATGAACATTAATGAGGAACTAAATCATGGTCGGGCGGGGGGGGGGGGGAAGGGGGTGGAATTGACCTTGCTTAACTCTGGTGCTCGGGTGTACTCCCGCCTCCGCCCTATTCCTCATCCTATGACCTCAAATGGCTGTCCATTTCAACTTCAGTAGTACAGGATGCAAGGGGGTGCCCAATAAAATAGCCCCTCGCAGGGCAAATTGTAAACTTAAGTACTATAGTAACTTTTCTATACTATCAATTTCAATCCTTGTTTTGTCTGGGCTTGCTTGCTATTTACCTGGTTAGGGTGTAGTGGACTCCATTCCCTACAAGGGACGACTGAGCCCCCGCGCGCCTACCAGCCAGCGGTGCCGGTAGACCTACTCTCCAGCGCGGACGCACAGGTAGCAACGCTAGGACCAGAGTGCCGGTGGCCTCCTCCTCTGTGATTGGCCCTCTCGCTACGCTCACCCCAAATCCTGATCCTCGTAAATTGTATAAATACGGCCATGCCTACGCCCTACAGGAACTCTGAGCAAGCTACACCTCACCTAGTAACTCCTTAGCACTACTCTGTACAACAATATATATATATACAGAACATGCATCGTGAGTTTCTATTCTACCTCATTCCTGAGTGTGAGATATCTATATGTACGTACGTTGTGTGGCCATACGAAGAGATAATAGACATCTAAAGATAATTGACTACTGGCCACGCTACAAGGGAAAACTGATTCAACAAATAAAGCTTTTTCTTACCTCCCTACAACACCTGTACTAACTCTTATATCATCTTTGTGGATGATTAATACAAATTGTGAGTTTTATTGGTAAATCTTATACAGTAGTACTTTATGATGTTAAACTTGACAACTAAAAAGTTTTAGGTTAATTTTAAACACATAATTACATACAGATTAAGTAACATAATCTCGGAGACTTGTATATCATAGTTGATTACCCCAATTATAAGCATAAATAATAATGTACATTACCAAAGCAATTTAATGGTTTAAAGTTTGCGGTAGTAATATGCTCATAGAGAAAAACATACATAATTATTCTATATCTTTGCATATCATATTAAAACGAACAAATATAATGAAATAAGATGAATACAACGAATTAGCTTCAAAATCTATTAAAATATCAAGGCTGTTTTATAGCAGTTTTTAAATAGTTAAATGTTCTCCACTTTTAAATTCTCTATGAGTTAAATCCCGAACCAAAACATTATAGCAGCAGGTTGGAGTAGGACAGACTGTGAGCGGCTCTCGTGGGGTACAGACGCGGGTGAGAGCAGCTACAACTGGCGCCCACCATGACGTAAGTACTGTACTATATTACCTCACTACCATGGAAAACAGTGCCTTGGACTTAAAAGAAAGTATGTATGGATGACTGCGTCTTCTATATACCCCAACCTATTATTGTTGTGCTGTCTTCAGGAGTTTCACACTAAGTTCGGTGGTGGTGGGACGAGAAAACACTTAAGAAAATAGCAAGTAGGCTGAGTACCACTCATGGTGGATTAAAAAAAATCATTGAGCTAAGTTTGATTTAACCAAGGACAGGTCACCGTCACTCATTCATCTAAAATGGCATTTTATGTAGTTTGCTTTGTATATTTATTGACCTTGCCCCCCTCACTGAAGATGGGTTCTGCATTAAAGCTCATAATTTAGAGAAAATCCCAAAGAAAACAAGCCATTCTATAGTCTGTAACGACTGTGTAACTAGAAGTTACAACACAGTAACGTAATTTTGTTAAACAGCATAAATGTGTTTATAGTACAGTACAGTACACTGTATTTTCACAATTTTAGAATCATAGTGGGGGGGGGGGGGGGGTGGGTGGTTGTGGCTTACCTTAAAAGAAATTATGACAACTTGACACAAACTAACAAAACACCTACACTAACTTAAGTTACTTAACAAGAAGGTAAGTGGTTGGTTATTTCAAATAAACCCAACTTATCAAATTCATAAATGTTCGACCACTTCTCTGCCTCATTATATATATATATATATATATATATATATATATATATATATATATATATATATATATATATATATATATATATTGATAAGATCACACAGGGAAAAGGGAAACGATGGATATTTTTGTTTAATGCATGAAATACAATTCTTGTTGGGGGGGTAAATAAAAGTATGCCATGGGTATTTGCACACTTTAGTGCAAATAACATCCGTGGTATTTGCACACTGTAGTGTAAATCTAACCTAACCTGGGCCAATTTATAGTAGTGCACCATTCTTTCTTTTGATATTAGAAATGTGTAAAAAAACATAGAAAATCACCAAAAACCTAACCTAA
Source organism: Homarus gammarus (assembly GCA_958450375.1). Classification (NCBI taxonomy): domain Eukaryota; kingdom Metazoa; phylum Arthropoda; class Malacostraca; order Decapoda; family Nephropidae; genus Homarus; species Homarus gammarus. Next base: position 652,749 of record CAUDMG010002706.1, read on the forward strand.
CCTAATCAGGGGGAGCCCCCCATGTTTAGGTTAGGTTAGATAGAACGGTGCACTAATATAAAAAGATCCTTACCTATTTCATGGTATTATGGAGCCATTAGTGTGTGGGTCAGGCACTGGCAGGGAAGGGTTTTAATGTAAAGTGTGCAAATGCCATCTGCCTTATTTTCATTAACATTTGCAAAAAATACCACATGCATTATTTTCACTAAAGTGTGCAAATACTGCATACTGTACATTATTTTCACTCAGGTGAACATATACTAGCTTTGATAAAAAAGGGTGTTAACCATTTCAAAGGCAGTTTATCAGAACCAATTGGTATTATCCCAATCAGATAATTTATAGTTGCCATAAAATATTTGGTCAGATTTTCTTAACATATCTTTAAGCACCCCAAAGGAAATAAAGCTTTTAGAAACTTCCTTGGTTGAATCGACTAAATGGTTACTAAATTTTGTATAATTAGCATTCTCTGTATGCATGTTGAACCATTGTGAACTTGTATGGTGATTTTACATAATAAATACAGTACAGTGTATATAGTATGTCTATCAGTTTATCTTCAAACGATGTTTTCTTTAACAAAGTGGATATTTGACCGGGATTCCTGGCCGAACAACCAATGGCTATTTGATCAGGACACACGGAGCTTGTGTATGATTTTATGATACTGTACTATGACTTTAATGGGACTCTGGTCAGGATGGCTGTGGGCATTACAATAGTTTGCTTTGGTCTTCCTGTAATTTTTTGGAGTTTCCATCAGATTTAATTACACTGTACAGTTCACGCCTTATTTTTGTGTGGTCAGCAAATTTACTTATGTTGAAGTTAATAGCTTTCCTTATCGTTAATGTATACAGGTCAGGGCTGGATCCAGAACTCAAATTTGGCCGATGCACTCTCAGTTTTTGTAGTTGTGGCTAGCCCAGCATTAAAAAAGCCTATGACAATGCCATATTTTTAATAAATAATTAACTTATATTTATTTTGATAAATGTTCAGTTTGTTTATCCAGATATTTTAACCTACAGTTTTTTATAAAATAAAATGAAGTAAGACTGTATACTGTACTGTACTGTATATACCTATCCTATACAGTACTTATAGTTTTATTAATTTACACAATACTGTTTATACAATACAGGTACAGTATTCCCATTATATGAACTTTCTAGATACGAATTTTCGCTTAAACGAATTTCATAAACTGACACCACTCTTTTGAGATACAAAAGCTTCCCCTGCTTATACGAATTCAAATTACGCATTGCCGGGAATCAGCTGGCTTGGCTATCTTGGGGAGATTTACTCGGAGACATATTCCGCTCACTGATCATACCCCCCCCCCCCCCCCTGCATCTCCTACAAGCCGGCCATAATACACTGCCCTGTGATACCCCAATTGTGACAGGTACGGATAATGATTTCGTGCCATTAATCGCCACACACTGCTTGCGGTCATGTAGAAAGTCTTCTACTGTATCCATGCTAGGACATTTCCCCGAATTCCGTACCCTTCCAGTTTGATTTTCAGCCTATCATGGAGTACACTGTCGAAAGCCTTGGCAAAATCTAGGTAAATATTGTCAATATTACCACCCCTTTCCAGAATATGGGTGCAAATATCCAATACCTTGAGCAATTGTGTTAAGCAGGAGCCCCCCGGCATAAAACCGTGTTGGCAATCCTTTACTAGATTGTTTCTTATTAGAGGTGCCATTGCGGCATCTCTGATAATACTCTCAAGTACTTTACATATTATGCTGATCAGGCTCGCCGGTCTATTGTTGTTCATGGAGTGCCGATCGCCCTTCTTGAAGATAGGACTCACATAAGCCACTTTCCATTCACTGGGGACCATTTGTTCATCCAGGAATTTACAAAACAGGATCTTCAGGGGCTCTTCTTGCTCGTTGTACAACTCTCTAGGCACTCTAGGATGCACCATGTCAGGGCCGGGATTCTTATGGACCTTTAGCCTGGACAGTTATTTCTAATACCCTCTTCTCTGAACACAATGTGGGTCAGTGCTGTGTCGAACCGTCTGTTCTCAAACGCAGGAAGGTTTGTTGCATCCTCTCTTGTGAACACCGAGAAAAAGAAGCTGGACACTGCAGTTGACAACAGTAATGACAGTCTAAGAAAATCGACTTGGTATAGTTTGAGCAGATAAAGCAAGGAGAAGCAGTGAATTGTTTCACGCGTACACATGCGCCACTGCAGCCTGAAATCAATAATAATGACCCTTATGAGACAGTGTCATAAGGGCGAGTTCCACTTGAGCCTGTGCCTAGCCACCCCCCTTGCAGTATGTACAGGGTATGTGAAATCCGATTTCAGTTAAAATCAAAGCCTCTGATTTTAACCACATTATAATTTGCAACTTTCGGCACTGTTAGGCACCAGTAAAGGAGTATATTCTTCGTGGAAGTAATACTTTACATGTGGAGTGTGAGGCGTTTGATACACATACATACACGTTATTGTGTATCTTCCTAAAGTTAAAAGAAATCCGGTAAAACGATATACAGTACTCTTGTATGTCAATGTTAAAAATATTTTATCGTGAATAAAGTTCTTGCCTTTTCTCCTCAAATGACACGACCTACAAAACGACGAAAAGAGCTTGCCCAAGAAAGATAATGGAACAACAGCCGATAGTTAAAAGAATGTCGATAAATCTTATGAACCTCTCATATAATAGGTATTGTATATGTTTTGAGCTGCCATAAGTCACTGGTGATTAGGAACATGAATTTATTGTAGAGACGACTAATACAATGGCGAATTTACTTAATCACACCTTCCAGTTGAGTTAATAATTTGGTGACCTTGGACAGACCCCCTGACGGAGACACGATGATCCTCCCCATACTGGCCAGATGTTTTGTAAATAACATTGATTATGTGTTAAAGGAATATCCTTCCTTCCTTAGGCTTTAGTAAGCCCCTTCATAATATTTATACTGTATATACTTGTCACACTTGCTAGATGCTTCTGGTGTTTTTGTACAGGGGTACCTGGTGACAGCACTAGGATCCCGCTTCATCTATCAAGGAATAAACAATTGAAATTGAATTGAATTGACCTTGGACAGACATAAAGGTGCATTTAGCCGATTACCATTTATTATAGTCGCACACTTGTAGGAAGGTCTGGATACACTGACTTTGGTAGGCCGTATAGGCTAGGCTTAGATTCTCTAGCTGCCTTCAACTAAAACATACATTGGTCGCATCATACATCGGTTTAGCTTATCCTTTTCCGGTCGACCTTTCACTGTCCTGATTTGGGGCCTCTTATTCACATCCTTTGACACCTTCTCGGTAATATTGTGACTCGGTCTTCCTGGAGCCTCGTTATGACTTTGATAATTCATAAGAAAGAGATGAGGTTTGAAGTTATAAGTAGACGAATTCATATAGACTATTGGTAGATACTTATTATAGGATAGTTCTTGGTGTTAAAGAGTGTTAGCGACGTGACGTGAACGCGCCGGCCAGCAATGGAAGCTAGTGTTTAGTGGTAACCGGTGGGCAGCGTCAGCCAGGGCAGGAAGTTGTCAACTCATTGTTTAGGTTTAGGGCTTGAAGGGATTTTCTGAAACACACACACACACACACTTTTTCAGCTTATTGGGGGGGTTTGAGTATGTCTCTTAACAGATTGAACAACATAAATGTGTCTGTCAGAGTGAAGTATTATGTGGTGGAAGACTTTTCCATAAACAATTACAGTACGTTCTCCCCTCACCAGGTATAGGGTAAACTGATGTAAGAATATAATATTTTGGGCAGTGGTTAGGATTAACCGTGACTATGGTTCTTGCATTTTTTTTAAGCTGCGGTCAAGTGTATTTTCGTCGCCCCACCATGCCGTGTGATGATTAACCGGAAACTTGCCAACACAATTAGTCTTGTTTTGTTGGATTCATTTTGAAATTTAACCCTTTATAGGGCAGCAGCACACTTCGTTATATTAATCTGGCCAACGCCAGACGATTTTATTCCGCTGAGAAAAGCCCCTGTCTATAAAAGTTTAGGGCTTATTTCGATTAATAGGCGTGTGCATTCTGAGGTCAAAGGTCAGAGTTAATATTGCTGACACTGTTCGAGGGATCTACATGACATAGATGTAATCAGTTGCATAAAATTTCAGATTCCGATTTGCCCCCACGCAGCACAACGGCTAGTTTATTGTGTACCACCTTGCACTCTGGGTAAGGCGAAACGAAAAACCATTACTGTGCCTAACGGAAGCTTGCGGAGTTTGTTTGCCTTCTTTGACTTATTTAATTTACGGGCGTGAGTGCCTTTAGCAAGTTACATTAAGTTAAGGGAGAATAAGAGTATAACTATAGGGAGGATTCTCTGTACAGTTCATGTATTTATGGCAACGCGTGGTAGGTCCCTAAAAAAATGTCAAACGCCAGGCCTGTCTCCAGGGGTAATATTTGGTCAGGAAGGGACGTGATGATGACCCGTAGGTGGTCTGGGGACTAGCGAGAATGTAGTATGAGAGGGAATGCGAGTCGGGTCTGACGGTTCAACCATTGTGTGGGGCCGCCCACAAAGCTTACATAATCATACAGTTCGTATAGTGCGGCCAGGCTCAGGGTTTTCAATATACTTCCTGGAGTAGTACATATAATCCATGATCAAAATGACCATGACATAACCCAGGAGCAATCTCGTGTGCACACAATCTGTTGAAAGAAGTCATGGGTTGATACTCTGTAATGACAGTTGTCATCTTAGTGACGCAGTGTATCACATCCCTGATGTTTTAGATTCACGTTGTTGCATCAAGCCCGGAGGGGAGCGTGAAGTCTCGTTAGCGTGTCTGTACTGTCTTGGGTGATAGGGGCAGGGCTGGATTCAGGAGTGGGCAGCTGCCCAGGGGCCTCAACATATTACAATATTTTATTTATTTGTTTATTCATTTGGATTATTTTTATTTTCATTCTTTAAAATTCATGTTTATCTGTTCCATCACGTAAAACTATGTTCAGCAAGAAGCGTGATAGAAATTAGGCGAGCTACCCCTTGAAATTCATGAATACCTGGTTTTCCTGTGAACCGTATATTTTTAATACAACTGCATATGGCTTCAAAATTCTCCAAAGAAGTCTTCAAATTTCAAAATTTTCCCGGAACTCCCAGGTGTTTAGGTTCGCTTCACTCGCCACCCCACCCTCTTGGATAGGGGATTCCGTCTTTCATTGTGGACGTAGACAACTCTTCCCAGTGTGTCAAGAAACCCATCGCAGTAGACAAGGAGTGGAAGGTACTTTAGGTGCCGTGGGGGTTTACAAGAGAGGAGAAGGTAACGTGGATTTTTGCTGGGCAGATAAGTTACCGGGAGGACTTTGGTACAAACCAGCGACACATAGAACTGATGTCAGCTTCACGTTATTTTTCTTATATGTAGGATTACAATTTTTATATCTGTACATTGAATATTGCGTTATTGATTATTTTATGGATTTAAGGAGTGAACGTTTCCAGCGGAATCTAACTACTCATTCACCGTTAGATTAAACAAAGTTGTTTCCCATTGTTGGCAAGAACGAAAACTGGCGGCTGACGGCCTGCCAATAGGTGCCATAAGAAAATGAATGTGCCTGACTTTTCATTTAGTATTATAGCACATCAGCAAAGGATTTATCAAAGGTAGACTTTTCACATCTGAGGCGAACACCTGCTATGGCATCAAATCCAAAATAGCTGCCATTGCTTTCGGTGAAATAAAGATAATTACTTAAACGCTCAGCTTCCTCCTGTGTCAGGTGTTTGGGTTTAGTAGATCGGTGTCGGGGAAATACAATACTGTATTCCGGCAGGGATTGTGTTCATGCGTGCGTTTGTTTGACCAGGGTGGTTTGTGTTGTACTGCCAGGTGAGGACACACACACACACCCCCTCATTTACCTGTATTGGCGTATCAGCAAATTGCACCTTGGTCGGGATTACGTCAGGTATTGGTTAGTGTGGAGGGGCGTCGTTACAACCATTGTTGTAACGTCATACGGTACACGGGTTGACAGATAACCCACATTCATCACCGATCATAAACTCTCTTATAAATTGTTACATAATTAAATCTCATATATACGTGCTATGAATTAAGTGAAATAAACAATAAATACCACTATATTTACATCTATTTGCAGTACAAGACTTATGCCAAAGTGACAACCCGGGCAAAATAATGCACACCTAAATGTTCTTAAGGGACTGTGATTATTATTATTTCATAATCTTGTTGTTTGTCATTATTTTAATTAAAGTTCTTGCTGTTTTCACTATCACTATTTTATATTTCTTTATTTGATTGTATAATTACATGACTGCGGAAAAAATATTGATCTGGTTGGAGTGACTCATGATATGTAGTGTAACACCTATTACACACCTGTGTGAATGACGCATCACACATCTTTATCTTACACCTGTGCAAGTGAAGTACCGCGTGAGAGACAAGTGTTTTCTTAATTTTTCATCTTTGGTGTCGATGAGTATATACAGTAGTGTATAATGCTGTCTACAATGTTGGCTTAAAGGAACCTTGCGGGAAGTGTGGGCAAATTTCTATTGAGGGCGGAAGTGATCTGATAATAGTAATGAGGAAAGTGCCACGTATAAGATTCTATGCAGTGGTTGTCCTGTTACGTACTATGGGGAAATATCAAGAGGTGTAGGGACTAGAATCAATGAACATAAAAGTGACATAAGGAACGACCTTATATTAAACTCGTGCTTCACGTTGACAGCCATGGACACCCGTCAAAATGTGAAGATACGTGACAAAAGAATAAGAAAAGAAAACATCAAATCATTGGAAAGGGTTCGTGTGCTTGGCCAAGTAACGTTGAGAAACTTTGGTGAAATATTTTATAAGTTCAGTTTGTTTCCTAATTGAAACTCGACTTTAACTATATACGTAAACTTAGCACCTATTAAGAGTCCGTATTGTCTGTCACCCACAGACACAAAACACCGTGTCAGTACCAACCAAACCCAGTGACGTGACATTTCACTCAAGCATTTCCTTCACTCTGTTGCCGAGCGGATTGCCAGAACGGCTGACGTTAAATTTTCCTACTGATTGTAGTCGTGAGGATGTGTGTGTCAGGGCCGGATTCAGGAGTGGGCAAAGTGGGCAGCTGCCCAGGGGCCTCCACAATCTGGGGGCATCCACATATTACAATATTTTATTTATTTGTTTATTCATTTGGATTATTTTTATTTTCATTCTTTAAAATTCATGATTATCTATTCCATCACGTAAAACTAGGTTCAGCAAGAAGCGTGATAGAAATTAGGCGAGCTACTCCTTGAAATTCATGAATACCTGGTTTTCCTGTGAACTGTATAGTTTTAATATAATTACATATGGCTTCAAAATTCTCCAAAGACGTCTTCAAATTTCAAAATTTTCCCGGGGGGCTTACAGCTCCCCCCGGAACTCCCAGATGTTTAGGTTCGCTTCACTCGCCACCCCACCCTCTTGGGTAGTTATAATGAGGGGGGCCTCCACAAAGCGGCTGCCCATGGGCCTCCACAGGTCTAAATCCGGCACTGGTGTGTGTCTAGCATATTTCAAGTTGCAGCACAAACATGGCAACCAAAATGATATGGAAGTTGCACTGAGTTGTTGTTTTATTATCCCGAGTATTAACCGAAGGTAGGTAGTAGGCAAGTACCAAACAGGTAGGTACTACTGCCTGGGAAGATATTGGAAGCATAACGTGTTGTCTAATGGTAGACCCTACTGCCATATGGCATCACGAAAATTGTGTCCAAGTGCCAGGTTGCTGATCTGACTTTCTGCCTCATTTACACACAATTGCAGAGTCTCAATTGTTTCTCTTACTTGACAACACAACATACATATTGTATAGCGTTTCCCACCATTGATTTTTGTTTTCATTTTTGTATTTCTTTGTAGTTTATTATTATTATTATTATAATTATTATTATTATTATTATTATTATTATTATTATTAGTTATTTTTATTATTTTATTTTATTTTTTACTATAAATTTTATTTACTATAAATAATTATTACATTTTCGCCCCCCCCAGGCCCCGATGTGCGTCGGTGACCTGTGCCCGGGTGGGCTAATCCCCTAAAAAAAAAAAAAAAATCTGTACAATGCAGTATAATAGTTTTCTCGCTAGTGGTGTGAGTTATTACACGTTTTTGCTAGTGGTGTGAGTTATTACACGTTTTTTGCTAGTGGTGTGAGTTATTACACGTTTTTGCTAGTGGTGTGAGTTATTACACATATTTGCTAGTGGTATGAATTATTACACGTTTTTTGCTAGTGGTGAGTTATTACACGTTTTTGCTAGTGGTGTGAGTTATTAAACGTTTTTTGCTAGTGGTGTGAGTTATTACACGTTTTTGCTAGTGGTGTGAGTTATTAAACGTTTTTTTGTTAGTGGTGTGAGTTATTAAACGTTTTTGCTAGTGGTGTGAGTTATTTATGTTCTTGCCAATAGTGTGATCTTAATGTATTGTTCTTCGTAATGTTGTGAACTAAATATTCAGTGTTCTTTGTAGTAGTACTGTGAGACATATAATTATGTTCCTTTCTAAATTGAAGTAAATACATGGTCTTTTTTTTAACGTTGTGATCTAATTATAGTGCAGTATGTTATGTTATGACTTGCAACATTCCCACGTTCCCTCTCCCCTCCAGTCTAAGATAGTATTCATAATGATTCATTCATTCTCTTTTCCAGTCAGTGACCCCGTTTAATCACAGGCAATAAATATGTATGTACTTGTAAAAAGTTGTGTAAGGTTGTTATCACTGAACCTTACTGAACTATGAAGAATAGATTGTTAAGTTTTACCGGTGAAGGAACACGGAACAAACGCATTAGTGTAATAGAGAGGTATATTAGTTGATTGTGAAACCTTACGTCATTGATATCGAGGGTTAGCGGGCAGTGTGCAGCAGTCACCCTGGTGGACTTGAGATACAGCGGCCTCCACTGAACGCGTGTCACCTCCTCACCCACTACCTACTCAGTTTTCTACCTCCACTGAACGCGTGTCACCTCCTCACCCACTACCTACTCAGTTTTCTACCATTGTGGACTGCAGAACATGTGGCATAAAATATAATGCTAATGTAAAAGTGACTTTACTGGTAATTTTGTAATATACTCAAAGATTTAACGTTAGAGTCTGATTGCCGTATTTAATGGTTACTTACAGTATCCACCGTGTTTTAGGATGTTAAGTATCGTACGCTTGTGACTGCTTTATGAAACTAACATCCCGTTATAGTGTTCCGTTTATGTAAGGTGGGTGTTACCTGCTCTCATGCCAGACAAGGACACGACACAGAGAAAGAGGTAGGTTAGGGCGTATGTGATCTTGTTGCCTTGTACTCGCTTCCTCGCACTCATCACCTACTCTCGCTCCGATTCCAATCAGTCGACTGTCCCGAGTCAAGCTGTGAGTGTTGGCTTAAAACGCAATGTTGGAAACTTTTGTTAAGACATTCAACAGCATGTGGGTTTTTTCCCGAGAATATTGTTTTGATTTCAGAGGTAATCCATGGTAGAATTTTCTTTCGTTACATTACGATATCGTTGAAGGAAGATTTCAAGTGACTTACTTTGAATAATTGTCCAAATATATTTATATTGTGTTACCTCTGTTAGTACATAGAAGTGTTTTAAGTGATCTGCTCCATATAAGTTTACTATAATGTGCAGTGTTTCAGAATTTAAACAATAAATAAAGGCAATCTTTGTACGTGTTTGGCGATCATTATATGGCGCATAAAAATGAGTTATATTATGGGGTTATACAGTATACAAGACAGAGACGTTGTTGTGAAGGTATACAGTGTGTAAGATGTAGGTGTTTATACAGTAGACAAGGTGCCGAGTTCTATCACATAGCCAGGGCACTAAATGAAGTAAGGACGGTACAGTATCTTGTCAATACCGTTCGTTGTGAGGTGTTGTAAGCTCATGACAATAAGCAAGTGATGTGATTGGTTGTGGGAAGTGAAGTAAGTGTTTTACGTACAGTATAGGCCAAAATGGAAAACAAAATGAAGAATTTTTTTATGTAAAAACAAAATACAGAATGAAGTGGTATGTTGTAAATGTCGCGCAGAATGTGAATCACAGTCGGCTATAATGTGTACAAGTGCTCCTACATGCTTTTATTAAGAGTATATTGAAGTGCTTTAAAAGTTTTAAGAGTATTACTGGAAGGAGTTTTGGGTGTATTGATGATAAACGAGAAGTTGCTCACTGCATTGGACACCTCTCTGAAGTTACTTTAATGACCTATTCACAGTTTACCAGACGAAGTACTGAGGCGAGTGGCGGTTGTGAAAGGCACGAAAACAGACTTCTTTGTGGAGAGATGAAGGCGTATTACAGTACCGATACGCGGTGATATATGTGGAACGTTTAAAGCTTTTAATGGTAGATTTTTGTCCGAGTGGGGGACTAGGCATGTGGGTATTACTCGTAATTCGGAAATAACAAAACAAGTAGAGTTTTAAACAACATATAGAAAATAATTTGAAAATATAACTTTAAAACCTACAATATTAATGAAAACCGTATATATGTAATCAGCGGGTAACATAATCATTACCTACTACATCATTCTACATGGAGTACATAAAAAGCGATGTTCAAATCCTCGAGACTGGGTGTACAGTAGGTTGCCGAATGCTCATTGGCAGCATCCTACGTGATAGAAACTTGTTCATCATCAAATTTCATTGTAACGGGACGACATTTTGCTTATATCTAACTGAATGTTCCTTTATACACATGAATTCGAATCTTCCGCGGGGATTATTGAAATTATCAATATGTAATTATCCCCCAAAACGGGCGGCAGATGCCGTGACCATGAAGACCCCCCCCCCCCCCCCCCTGACCAGAGGCTTGGGAGGACCTACAGTATACGACCCTGGAAACCCAAGGTTGCTACTAAAACTCTCCTTCCACGGTGTGCACAATACCATTTATTTATTAATATTAATATTGAAGATTAGATGAATTAATTAATAAATAAATAAGAATCCATTATAATAATAGAATACAGATGTACAGTACTCAGAATTCAAGAAAATTCACCAGGAAGATGACACGGATGAGAGTTAAGGTGGCGAGGGCGTGGTCAGTCTTGACTCCATTGACCTTGGTCTTGCTTGAGGTACTCAGCAGGCGTTAAGGTGTGCGGACGAGGGCAGTGCACAAAATAGCATAGTAATTAAGAGACGGCTAAGTATTTGTTCATGAATCGTATGTTGCTGAGAGATACAGTAAAAAATATTTACAGCTATTGTTTTTTGTCTTGGTACTTAATTTTTTATTATAAACGTGAAAAGGAAGTCATTAACTATAACAGCAATTTATTTATCAAGGAACATAAACTAATATTTGTTACACATGTAATGGAAAGTTTACATTAGACGCTCTAGTCCTACGAGGCCCAAACTTTAACACATTCTCGCGTATATTTTACTTTGCGCATGCGTGATCAGTACCTCGAGATGATTCATTTTCAAATATTTCTATTATCTGAGATACCTATCATTAAGTTAGATATGGATGACCTTCATAGATATCACGGTAGTGTTTCGTGTGTGTGTGTGTGTATGTATTAATACAGTATTACCATTCTAATATTAATAATTAACTTTATTGAAAGAACATGGCAGCCAAAATGCTGAAAATATATAATAAACGGAGATGAAAAAGTGACCTAATTGTTGAGTGGGTCACTTGATTGACAAGTAGCCTGAAAAAAAACAAGTGATATTAGTGGTACAAATATAATATATAACAATTTCAGCACAGTTATAGTACCAAAGTGAGATTGGCAGGGAGTGAACACACAGGTTAACTAAGAGTTGATAATTTTTGCCGTAGTTGGAATTGGGCTGTTCTTATAGCGATTATACATGGTCGTGTGGGCTTGATATTATGTGATGTAGGATTGGGAGAGAATAATCTTGCACTCGTTCTAGGAGTGCGCGTGTGTTTTGTTTTGTTTACTAATTTCCATTGGCGTGAGTTAAAAGACAGAGTCCAATAGGAACATAAGTTGTTGCCTGTGACGTATCATCCTAAAAATAAGTCGGAAATTTGTCAAGGTGATAGCCGACTTCCTACCCAACCCCAAACCTAACAATCTGGATTGATTGTGTACATTAATATTGTATCCCAACTAGTGGTATGTGAATCTCCTTGTAAATTTATTTATATTGCTCGCTATAAGATGGATTCTGTTACTAGAGATTTGATTCTGTCTCGGCGTGTTTATCTTATTTACAATAAGTTCGATTCTATGCCCTGGGCGTTATTTTATGTGCAAAAGCTTATGTCAAATAGGTGCATTCTTAAATGTTCACTTAGGAGGAATATTCAACTTACAAACCTTTAAGAAGAGTGAAGGGAAAACTATTTTGACAAGACGTTTAAAACTTTATATCTTAATGTTACACTTTAAATGTACTGTACCATGGGCATACTTGGGATTTCATTAAAAACAATTTTATTCGCTGTGGTGATAGTTTCAAATTGCCCTTTTCTTATTCGCATCTCATTCTCTCACTTTATGTAACTTGACAGAACCTATGACCCTTCAGGCTTTTACGCCCTTAATGTACGAGTCATAAAGGCACGTATGAACTTTTCATACTTCCCTGTTGGGTGCTGTAAACGCTTCTGCCCTTCACCTTGCACAGGATGTAAGGGGGGCCCAATAAACTAGCCCCCTCGGGGGCAAATCTGAATCTTATTCGCATCAGTGATCTTTTCTACTTTTATCCTCTCACCACAGATCGGCTCGTTAGCCGCTTGGGCGATCGGTCACGTCTCTGTAGCACACTGTTGGCAAGTACTGGGCATGCACCGGCTACTGAATGTACATGAACCTGCTCCAGTGTTGGTCAAGTCTGGTCTTGAAAGAGCTCATACTCAATGTTTAATTGTTAATTCTATTTAGCGCAAGGATGGTTAAAAATGACATTCACTTGTTTAAAGTTAAAACGTGTATTTTTGATAATAGAGGGTTAATATTGGGGTTGTACTTCAGATCATTCAATAGATCAATACATTATGAATCGTTAACAATGCGTTTAGGTACAAACTCCACTTCTGGCCGTGCTGTATAAACTCTGCTTATATACTCCATCTTATTCTTCCACCTCCCTCATTCAGAGCTTAAACATTATCTTTATTAGGTTGATTGTTGTCTACTTTATACATTAAAAAAACACGAAGCTATAGAGTATCTAATTTAATTTGTTAAACTTACTGTCTGGTGTAGAAAACTGTTTAATAACTTACTCTAAAGCTTCGAAAACAATGACACAATAACCACCTCGGGCCGTCTCCATACGTCACACACACAAATCAACTGACCATTACTCATCAACACAACAGTCATAATGATCTTACTAGTTGGCATTACTCCTCGCTTACTCTCCCACTTGCCAGTGCGTGAATTACGATGTTAGTGTTTTTAATTGTATTTTATAATTTATCGTTGTTGACGTTTTTGTTGGATGTTTGTTTGTTTGTTTAAAGAGCAAAAGCCCCTAGGACAAATAATAAGAAATTGTTAAATACCCTGTGCTTATTTTTAATCTTTATTATATTCAGTTTATTCAATTCAATTTCAGTTGTTTATTCCTTGATAGAGGAAGCGGGATCCTAGTGCTGTCACCAGGTACCCCTGTACAATGACACCAGAAGCATCTGGCAAGTGTGACAAGTATATACAGTATAAATATTATAAAGGGGCTTACTAAAGCCTAAGGAAGGAAGGATTGATATTCCTTTAACACATAATCAATGTTATTTCCATAGTATCTGGCCAGTATGGGGAGCATTGGTTCACACTCAGGATGGGATGGAGAAAGGAAACTCACAATGTGCCCACTGTATACATATTGTATTGGATGTACAATGTAGCTTGTTGCTGGGTAGGTAGCATGGTAATAAGCGTTGAGTAGAGAGAGCTGGGTGGTGAGGGTACCCGGAGTGAGGGCACGTGGCTTGAGGGACGCCAAGGTCGCTGGCGGGAGCGGCAGCCGCACGGCTGGCGTGGAGGAGATGGTGTTGCTTGTTGGTGGCACTGAGTAAAAAGAGAGTGGTTACAGCGGTGTCAGGCCTTATAAGGCGGGGGTAGGCGTGGGTAGATAGTTGACCCCCGCTCCGTGGGCGGCGCTGGAGGCGTAGGCTGGGGAATTCGAGAAGGTTCAATGCTTGTAGGGGAGGAATCCACTACAGGATCATCGTGTCTCCGTCAGGGGGTCGTGGAGTGGTGGTCCAGCAGGTGTCACGGAAGCGTTGTGTGTGTCATACAGTTTATTAACACTTCTCTGACATGTAAAATATTAAATTTATTATATAAGACTGCAATACCTAACCTAACCTAACTTATTTTACACTTTAACTGTGGGGCTTTTGTCCGTTTTATTTTTGCCCAGACCCCGTGCATCACCATTTAATTATAACAGGGTATTGTCCAGAGGACTTTTGTCTTAGGCGGTTTTTGTCTGGATCCCATGCATCATTATTTAATTAATTTTTAATACAGGTTACATCAGTCATAATTCATATGTGATGTGTGCATTATCATTAATAAATTTTCCTTTAACTGGGGGTATAATTATGTGATTAAACAACATAACATTTTTTTAGTTACAACTGTCATATTATGTTACAACTGTACCATATTTCATATCTAACTTGTGTACGTCATCATTTGATAAATTTTTTATACCTGGGGGTATATGAAGTTAAGCAACATAGCATGCAATTTTCTAGGTGAAGTTTGATATATGGTTACGGTAATCATTCTTTTTATAAACACTATTGATGAGTAAGCTACCTCACAGACATAGGTGCTTCCAGTTTTTACCAGAACTCTGAGAGTTTTATTTTTATCTGCTGAATGTCTCTCTGATAAAGTAATAAAACTTTTTGCCATGTCATCATAAAAGTCAAAATTCACTATTGTCTTGTTGTAAGCCTGTGATTCTGTCATTTCGAACGCAAGAGAGCCACACTGTTTTACATCTGTCTTGAACGGAAACTGAAAAAAATCAAGAGACTCGGTGAGCAACTCAGGGAATCTATGATTGAAATTTGCTGCCATTTTCTGTCTGAATCCATTGGAAGTAGAGTAAGCTGAGCTGAGAACAGTTCAAAGGTAGGAGTGTGGAACTTCTGTTGCAAAATGTGTCATCGGGGTAAGCCCTCTGGATTGACCTAACCTGACACAAGGAAAGTAACTGCATTAATCCCTTGACCACAATTTATGGTCCCAATTTAACGAGACAGCACCTGTTTGCCATGTCCTTCAGTCCTTGACACCTGGCATTCATACTCTTTATCTTTAATTCATTTGTGGAAAGTTTGACAGGCTGAGATGAATCTCTTATTTTTTAATTGTAGATGACTAGTGTTGTCGGAAATTTGGAATTCAGTAGTGATTTACGCATACACGGTGGTAGTAGGGCTGCTTATTCCGTGGTAATAAGTAATAGTAGAATTACGAGATCCAACTCCGTTGCAGGCTAACAGCTAATAAATACTACGGCTACACTATCAAATACTGGAACAAATTGTTTAAAATTACTGTTCAGTTAAAATAAATGGTGCAGCATTTGCACTGTGAATAACCCAAATATCCAGGTATAAGTGTTACACAAAGGATTGTAAAATTTCACCATGTCACTAAATGGTCCTGGCACTTCGTTACATGGTATAATCCTAGACCAAAACATTATCCCGACTCAATTGTCCATGCATATTGGCACCTGAATTAACACAGTCAAGTTTGATAGCCTAAATAAACTGTATGATATAACAAGTAAAAGGGGGTTTCTTAGCTTGACATATTCATTATGGAGATTCCTTGGATGTGTAGGTACCTACAGTATCTTTAGTAGATTACATCATGATGATTGTATTGGGCTACACATATTTAATAAAACTGAGTTGATGTACTGATTAGTTGTTAGAAGATGCTATAACATCTAGTGGATTGTAGGTTTCCTCGCCTGAGGTTGAGATGTCTCATCTTTTATGAATTGTGTTGCTTGTACGCGTGTCCCGGCTCGTCTTGAGTCATTGCTGGTCTGCGTGTTGTTGCTGGTCTTGGTCTGCCTGTTGTTGCTGGTCTTGGTCTGCCTGTTGTTGCTGGTCTGAGCGGCATTTCCGCCGGTGGCCCTCTGAGTCTGATGCATGAAGTCGTGTGAAACTCGTGTGTAATTTTAATTACCTTTTAAACTGTAAAATATAATTTTTATTCAATAAACTTATTATTAAATTATGTAGTGAGTTTTTCATTACATTTGAGGCGTTTTTTGTGAGATGTTTTAAGATGCACGGAATAGCTAACACATTTGCTCTCCCGGACTGTCATTAAAAAATACAACATTTGTACCGCGTCTTGGAAATAACTGTTGTACAACACAGTCTTCAGAAAACAATAAAATTTGAACTGTTAAAAAATGAACACAATACGGAAAGAAATAGTGAAGAAAATACCGGTATATAGAAAAATATGGAAAGAAAGGAAAAAAGTCAATCAGTCAACAATAATCATGGCGGCTTGATCCATTTTTGATACAGGAAAGGTGCTCCACTACGTACTGTACGTTCTCTTGTCTTGCGGCTACATAGTGTTGTTTACAAGTGTCCACCTATAATATACATGCAATATGACGAATTTCAGGTTCGTTATGTCTTAATTTTTGCACCTACAGAACTGTAATAAACGTTTCACCCCTATTTATAAATATCTTATGAGTACAATACAGCAATGATATTCAGGTTTAATCATATTTCAGTAATTATCAATATTGTTAAACCAAAGTCGCCAACGGCTAATGAAATCAGACAGCACCCACTTAAAAATGGGCGGAACCAAAACTGGTTTCAACTAGAGGCAATTCTTTTAATTTTTTTCACGGATTATACTCTGTTTTAGGTCCTATCTAATATACTATCAATATATATAATTCTTTTTATTATTATATCAGTTTTTTTATTGCCTTACATGCCCCCAACTACCGTATTCAATATTAATCAAAATATTCTCCATAAGCGGCCATTATCCGCGTATTTTTAGTGGGAGGAATCGCTGAATGGTTGTTAGCTATATCCGTTAGTCGGAATCCCTCTTAACTGGAACTCTCCAATATAGCTGGAATTGAAATTTTCTCGGAAAATCGTCCCCAAAACCGTAATTTTCCGGAAAATTCCGGCTTTGGGAATGATTTTCCGAGTGGCACATTTTCTAGAATATTTCAAGAAAACTTTCCCAGTGCAGTACCTGGAAAATCCCGGGTTGGTTGATTTTCTTTGCAGGTTTGAGAGATGAAAATCAGGTGCATTTTCCAGAAATTTCAAGAAATTTTTTCCTGTACCCGGAAAATGCTGGGGATGGGGTATATTTTTCTGAGTTTGAGAGATGATGTAATGCACACTTTCTGGAACTTACGAGAACATTTTTCCGTTACCCGGAAAATTCCGGGGATGAGGGATTTTTTTTTGGCTTTGAGAGAGTTGTCTCGTTACTCGGAAATCTCTCATTCCCGTAAGTGCTCTGCACCAATTATTCCGGCCAACCGAGCTATCACTGTATTGTACAGGTATCCGTCTTTTAGCAATTGTGATGTGTTCCTGTAAAACAGATCGCTAAGTGAAATGATCGATAAGCAAACAGAAATATGAAATAATATCCTAAACAAGGGATAAAGAGTTATAATATGCATGGAAATGACACGTAATTGTGTAGCCGAGTCACCGACTTGACACCCAGTAGCACTCAGAGTGGGTGAGGCTGAGCTGTGAGCTGTGTTATTGTTTAATTTGTAATTTTGGGTAGATACAGTACGACTTACGACCGACTCGACTTATGTCCACCCGCACTTACGACCTGCCTCAAGTCGCACCAAAATGTGGTCTAATTATGTATTTTTGAGTCGCAAAGTCAGTACACAGACGAAATTTTCATCTGTAATTCACTTTAAAATGGCTGGCAAGCTTAAAAGTGAGTGTTTTGTGGTGTTGAGAAGAAAGAGGCCCAAATTTTAGATTTTCTATGTGTTATTTAAGCATTTCCGACTTACGACCATTTCGACTTACGACCTGGATGTCGGTCCCTAACCCCGTTGTAAGTCGGGGAGTACCTGTATATGTAATTTTCTTCATTTTCTTTTACTCTGTTACATGCACACTCAATTGTTCATAAAGAATGTGCATAAAAAAGGCATATAAGGTCAAAAACATAAACGGATTAAGCAGTTTTTACATGGTCAGCAGTTAGCCCACAGAGCAGGGGAGGGGGAGCGAGGAGTGGCATAAGAGATATTTCGGCTGTTCTTTGTTTCATGAAATTATTACCAAATGCCACTGTAGTATTTTTTCTTTTATTATATTTATTTTTATTTTTATTCCTCACATTAACTGATGCTGCTGGTATACACACAACACAGTTCATCTGGGCAGTCACCAAGCTGACTCAAGAGATGAGTGTGGCTGCTGCCTGTATGCCACAACGTCACATAGGGGGAGGGAGAGTGCAGCTGGCGAGTCGCTTCAGAAAGCTGGTTTTCTGGCATTTGCGTGGTGTAGATTAATATAGTCTTTTTCTCTTCTCTTTATACTCGTATTCCCCCCCCCCGGTCTCATTGTGGGTCGATGACCTGTTCCTGGGTGGGCTTCCCTATAGAAAAAAAGTACAGACCTTCACATCCTAGATATATACCTGTACACCCATGCTCTTCATTTTATAGTTTTATAGTACTGTATCTGTATAAAATTATTAAATACTGTACTGTACTGTATAATTATACAGTACATATAGTACAGTATTTTCTTTATTTCTAAGCCACATTACAGTACATGTACAGTATTGTAATGATGTGCGCTTAGGAGCACAGAATCCGCAGTCTTCTGACTTCCCTCCTGAATTTTTCCCATTGAGTCAAATATTGCTAAATTGAAAATTGCAGATTATTAAGCAACAAGTAGTGTTAAATATTTTAAAGCAATAAATCGAAATATTGCTTAGTAAACGATCGCTAAATGACGGATACCTGTACAGTATATATATTATATAACATCACAACAGGCTGTAATTAGGTATTTGCATTATAAGAGCACCTCCTTTCTCTTGGGAACTGGGTCTTACTAAGTGAAGACAGTGTATATAATAATTCTTATTGTTAAGACCATACATAAAACATAATTAAAATGTTTTAGGTGGTGTTAGCAACAATGTTGGTGCTCTGTCACCTCACTGTCTGTCTTTGAAAGCATGGGATGGTGAGCTGAGGCTTTAACAGGGAAAGCATGATTTTTCCTGAAATCACATTCATTGGATACAGTATTGTACTTTTCTTTTGAGTTTTCACATAAAACTGGTAAAAGTACACCGGAGAAACATTTACATATAAATAGATTGTATTTTTTTGTATGTTTGTGCAGGAAGTCATAACAAGGTTGCTGAAAGAAATGTTTATCTTGTGATGTTTCTACTACTGGATACCACAAAAACTAATTACAGTACTGTATTCTCAGTTTTTGTCAATTGTATAAGTGTGTTCAATAAGTTTAAGAATAGAAAGGTAGTAAAATAAAATGTTTTCTAGTGTCAGTGTTTGTATTACAGTATACAGTAAACAATGCCATAAACCTTTTCTCTTTTCAGATGACCAGTATATTGACATCACCCAAGCCACAGCACCACCTACCCTTACCGTACCTTGCCCTCTACTTTCCGTGCAGCAGGCTCTATTGCTGGTCGAATATTATTTTATCTTTTTATAAATACGACTATAAAATTTTTAGCAGACTCTTAGTGAAGAACAATTACCAATATTTCATTGTTTTTGTTTGTAATACAGTACTGTAATTATCTTCATAGTGCCCAGTCATCTGTTTTTAGTTGAAAGACGATCCCTAAGTAATATATTACACGGTATCAATTTGGTGTTTACAATATCTTGGAGCTTATTCAGTTTACAATACAGTACTGTAATTTGTGACTGATTTATTCCTACCTCTTATTATAGTGCATTAGCATCCACAACTCACTGTTGTTGGCTCATTTTTAAGTCGTAAGAATTTACTTAAACCTCACTGGTTTTATAAAGTGACTTCCATCATCCCACACTCTTAGTTATTTCTACTGTCACATCTCTCGGTTGTTCGTCAATAATTCATCCCCCAAACTAGTCCATATTGCACAATTGTGTCTTCCTGAAAGCTCACAAACAGAATGGCAGGTCTCAGTGTGCGCATCAGGTTTGGCTATGGTGTTGGCCATGTCCTCAATGATCTCTGCTCTGCCATGTGGTTCACATACCTACTCATCTACTTCCACCATGTACTTCTTTTCAACAACACACTATCAGGACTTGTTCTCCTAATTGGTCAGGTTAGTAAACTAGAATGCTACTTTTGCTACACTTTCTTTGTGAATGTGATATCCTCATGTACCCCCAGTGTTATGGCAAATTCTCTCCAAATTGTTATTATATTCAATATCTTGATATAGATACAGTACTCTTGACAAACTAAATAAAGATATAGTGGCAAAAATGTAACTTTAGTTATACGGTTTGCAAATGAACCTTTTAAAAAATTTCACCTACAGTGTTACTCACCATCAATTACTGTACTTGCTTCTTGTAAGTTTTCATATTTTTTTTTTTAATTCTGTAGCAACTAAACTAGTTTAACATGTCAGTTTTAAAATCTAAGAGAAATAATTTTATAAAATACAGTAAACTGTACATTTAATTTAATATACATTTAACAGGTAGCTGATGCATTATCCACACCATTTGTTGGTCGTGAAGCTGACCGTACTGATGATTTGGCTTTCTGCACCCGCTATGGTCGCAGAAAAACCTGGCATCTACTTGGTGAGTGTTAAAAGTTTGCCGAGTGAAGAAGCTTTACCAGTTGTATTAATTTCTCTTAATGAATTGATATAGATATATAAAATTATTTAGCACAGTAAAAAGTTAAGACACTAGAGCATTCTCTTTGTTTCACCCACCTTGAGTTAACGATTATTTCATTGATTGTAGTCTGTAGTGAGGCTTAGTACACTTCTTCCACACTGTTTGATTTATTATGAAGCCCAATGTAGAACAGTACACCTCTTCCAGACCAGTTAGTTTGTTGTACTGCGGTTTTGACCTTAGCACCTGGCACATACTGACCAGTACAGGACTTGAATTTTTTTTTTTACTCCTTATACTTACAATACTGTACTGCATATGTCAGGATTAAGCAACTAGGGACTTGGCTCTCTGGTCCCCAGGGTGTAGCTTTTAGATATACTGGGTATATTCTTCCTCTTTTTATTCGATTTTACTCAAAATTCACACCATAGGTACAGTCTCGTTCAAAATTCTTCGAACACTGCTGGAGACAGCTGGTAACTCAAGGCCGTTTGTTTACTATAGTACGTAGTATAATATAATACGAAACGACAAAGCCCAACCATTAATTAAGCAACGGGGAACTAAGTAACCAGTCACCGATCACTTTTACATTCATTAATAGTTTTTACTACGTAATATAGTAAACAAATGGCCTTGAGTTGCCAGCTGTCTCCAGCAGTGTTCGAAGAATCTTGAACGAGGCCGTGCATCTGAACATGCTGATTAAATTAAGGAGATAAAACCTTTTAATTCTTGTAAAATATCAAGTGGCCTTGCAAAATGTAAAGTTGCCTTGCTAATTGCAGTTTGTGTTTATTGTTGATTATGGTAGGCTTCACTTTATATGCCTTTCAGAATAGGAGCCTTTCATACTATCAGTGTTACAATAATGCACATATGTTTGCTATCTGCCATAAGTTTCATTCTTATTTGTAAAATAAAAGGCATGAAAACATCTATCCAAACAGGACAAATGTGTAATGTTTCAGAGTTCAATATTTTAAAGTCTGTCCATACAGTTGACTTAACTTATAAAACAGTTCAACACAATATCCATTTCATATAAAAAATATTTTTTTATCACAAAAGACTTTCGAGAGTTTTACAGTTTTCTAATATACTTGATCTTGGTCAGATCCTCACCAGAGTTATTGCTATACATAGTCTAGTTTTTGATGTAAACAATTTGCAATTCTTGTATAGTAAGTGCACAGAAACAAATATCCTTTCATGTCAAGTCCCAGATAAACTAACCTATCTCACTCAGGAGTTACCACCCTACAAACTCTTGAAATACAGTACAGTAATCCCGTGTTTTTCGCGTTTTTTTTTTAATCGCGGTTTTGACCATTCGTTTTTTTTTTTTTTTAATAAAAAATTATATATATATATATATATATCCTTTAAAAATAATAATTTAAATTTCGCACCATTTTCAATACAGTACAGTTTTCCCCTGTGCGGTGTGGCAAACAGACGCCACCCTTTCCCGCCTCAGACACCCGCTGCTCCGAGAAGCCTCAGTCCACACGTGCCTACCGTACTGTAAACGCTACTGTGATTACCTCTTCTGTTTGTCCTCCCACGTGCATTCCACATGGCTCTTGGACGTAAGCCAGCCTCATCCAAGGCAAATATTACTAGCAAAGACTCTGAAGTGAACAAGAGATCAAGAATAGTGATGACCTTAACGGAAAAAAACTTTTATTGGACAAGCTCAGAGGTGGAATGAGCTATGGCTCGAGATGTGGCGAAGACTGACAATTCATTTGTCTTGTCAGAATACAAGTCTTCAAGTGGAGGAATGTGGGTGGAAGAGGACTGGCTGGCTGGCGTGACTGCATGAGGGTGGGCAGACGCCAGGACAGTAGGGAGAGGCTGGCAATGCGGGTGTTGCCGACCTCAACGAAATATAAATTTTTTTATTTACGTGTAAATAAAATTATTTGGTATATAACTGTGTTTACGTTTTTCCATTAGTATACTACAATATGATTAGTTTCAAAATAATGATGTTAGTAAATGCCGTTACATTGCATCAGTGATCAGTGTGACCACTAGGCTGTGAGTGGAGAGCATGGCGTGATTAAGTGCATGACCTACCTGAGCTGTTTGGTGGCCACAGGTACAGTGATTCCTAAAAGAGTATTTGCGGTTTTGGCTTTTCGCGGGGGTTTCAGGAACGTAATTCCCGCGAAAAACACGGGATTACTGTAGAAGTATATAGTGTATATGCTGTATATGATAAACATTATATAAATTTCCCTTTTGTAATTTTAGACTCCTTACAGGTACATTTTGTGTAGTGATTGCCTTCCCTTTCATCTTCCTTGGATGCTTTGGGTGCTTTTATGCCGATGACTGGGCTCAGGTAATCTACTACACCCCATTCGTCATAATCTTCCAGTTTGGTTGGGCATCTACACAAATCAGCCATCTAGCTCTCATTCCCACTATAACTCAAGATCCAAATGACCGTACAGAGCTTAATGCTATCAGGTGCTTATCATATTTCTGTATTTTATCTTTTGCTTATTCTAGATGCTGTATACATGTAATTAGTAATACAGTACAGTTGGTCCTCATATTACGCGGTTAATGTAACCCGGAGGGTACCGCGGAAAGTGAGAAACGCATAAAGTGAATAACATAACATATGGGATTAATTGAAATGGAGTCCGGGCCGATCCCCAGACTCCACTTTTTGACGACACACAACTATGTTGTAGTAAAAATATTATCTTAACTTTATGAAGGCATGCACACACAATTAATAATTAAGAGAAATATCAATAATATTAGGTTTTTTAACACTTACATTAGTAGAAAAGATGGCTGGGCACACGGGGATGGGCGGTTGGTTCCGAGGCAGAGGGCAGATTATTGGCCCTCGCCTGTATCAATTGTATCACTATCCACCACAGAGGCTTGCAGGGCCTCTTTGTCAAACCCCCCAAAGTTCATATAAGTCCATATCCTCACTATAATTATCACTATCACTGACTTGGGCCGGCTGTAGTAGGTGGCGGGTGAAGAACTCGGTAATGTTTTGATGACTGGGCGACCTTGTGCGCACCATTTTCGCGCCTCTTACACAACATGGCGGATGGCGGGAGGTTTGGATCCAAAAATGGCGCGGCTTGCCAGCCGCTCTCCGCGTAATGGGGTTCACGACCGCAGAATGTGAAAATGTTAGGTTCTGGCAAGGCACCGCGTTAACGGTGAAACGCGGAATGCGGGACCGTGTAATAGGAGGACCAACTGTATAATACTGTAGTATGAAAGAGGAATGAATACCAGAGAGGATGAAAATTTCAAGATATGTCTTTCTCAGGTGGTATTGTTAGATGATGACGAGAGTGAATAACACAGTTGAGCAAGATTCACATGTTTAGAAAATAGGGCCAGTTTAATGATGCTTAATATTGATATAAAGGTCAAAAAGGAATTCAAGTATATATAAGACCAATGTTTAATAACCCTTACCTGGTAGCTAAAGATTCCCTACTCAACCACTGCCTCTATGTGCAGAAATGGAATGTAAGCAACATGAAATGTCCACAGATGATGGCCACCATCCCTACAGCTATCCTCCACTGATAATGGCTGCTATTTAAGGGATAGGAAGTTAATAGTAGTTTAGGGAAGAAGATTTGTGTTAAAGTCCCGTGTTTGTGTTATGCAGCTGGGAGATACTAAGGTGGCAGTGAAATAGTTTAGAGAGAGAAAAGTTAAAAGATACTATATTTCTACAGACTAATTTTAAATGTACTGTACTGTAGATGAAAACAAAAGATGTTTGTTTTCAGGTATGGATTTACTGTTGTGTCCAACATAACGGTTTATGTCGTGACATGGATGGTGCTGGGGTTAAGTACCTCTACTCCTGAGACTGGTCTTCAGCCTGATGATGCCATCAAGTTTAGAGTAAGTCAGCATGCCATAATGGTTTGCTTGTAATTGGTATCCTTCTTTAAGTGGTTGAATAAAAAGATATAAATTAATTTCAGTTTAATTTTTAATTTAGTAATTTGTTGATAGTAAAAAAGGTACTGTATATATACGTAATCTGAGATTTTATCAGCCTTATACATGAAATGTTTTTTCTTTCAGTATATTGTTTTAATTGTGCTGTCTATTGGTGTGGTATTTACAATTATATTCCATACATTGGTCAAAGAAGACAACACTCCACAGTATAATAAATTATCACCTGATACTGATGGGGACAAGGCTAATGACCCAGATGATTCCCAGGCTGGTGACAGTACCTCCAGTTATCAAAATAATCTACCAACTGTGTCAGTGTGTGCTCCAAGACATTTTCGCATGACTTCTCTTGATTGGCTCAAAAATATTCAGGTAAAGTATATCTGTAGCAGTTCATAGTTTTTCATTGGTAACTTTTGTCTGTAAGTACAGTAACTATAATCACTTTAAAACTTAAGGGGAGTGTCAGGCTGAAGCACAAAATTCATTACTTATTGATCACTCAATATAAATATCCTATCAGCAATTAAGGACACTAGATACATTGTTACTATACCCTTGAATCGGTTTTGCCTATCCCTGTTGTCTGATTTTTCCCTAATATTCCTATCAATTTTCAAAATCCTACTTCTCCATAACTTCTCGCTAAATTAATTTGAAATTCATGTGGAAAACAGATATTTCTGATTATCACTTTTGTAATGGGTGCATGAATTTTTTTCCTAACACCTCAAATTATTTCTAAAAATAAATCGGAAAATAATAAACCAAGCCAAATATAAAGAAAATCTATGTTACACCATGTGAAGTATGTTATTCTATGACTTGGTTTTTGTTTTTTTAGAATTGGCCCATAAATGGGTGAGCCTTAGGGATTTGAAGTTTAGAAAATCTCCTTCTGAAATACGGGCCAATAAAGGTGGCGTGAGAGCAACTCGTGATCGTACCTCACTCGTGCATGTTTGATGGGTCACTGACTCTCGAGAAGGCGGTCTCCTGTGTGGTTAGCTCGTTGAGAAATGTACCAGATACTGATATTTACCAAGTGATTGGTATTACTTTGCACCAAAATATTATGATAAATACTTTTCTACAGCTTTTCCTATGTAAACAGAAAGGGCCCTCTAAGTGATGGGGGGTAAGAACAATTATGCATAGCTACATAAATATTATGAATTATGCAATAAAAATATGTCAGCATATAGCCATAGGCAACAGCTTTCCTCAGGAATTTTTCTGAATATTTTTGTAATTTTCCGATTTGCCTTGTATTCTCAGCCGGACGCTCCCCTTAAAGAAATTTGAATGAAACTTACTAAAATGTGCGGTAAAACAAATGTAGAAAACTAGGTGAAAAGTGTTTGAGAGTAGTGTGGGGTATGAGATTGTTTGGTGTTCGCACTCAGGATGGAATGGAGAAAGGAAACTCACAATGTGCTCTCCATATACATGTTGTATTGAATGTACAATGCAGCTTGGTGCTGGGAAGGCAGCGTGGTTACAAGCGTGATGTAGAGAGAGCTGGTTGGTGAGGATGCTCACAGGAGGACAGCTTGTGGGTCGCCATGCTCGCCAGCGGGAGAGAGGACCGCCAGGCAGGCAGAGGAGCGAGGGAAGGCCGCCAGGCAGCGGCGGTGTGTGGGCCGCCAGGCAGGCGGAGGAGGAGGAGGTGTTGCTGGCTGTGGCTGAAGGTAGAGAGCGAGAGGCAGATCACCGCGAGGTCAGGTCTTAAATAGCGGGGGTAGGCGTGGCTTAGTAGTTGACCCCCGCTCCGTGGTGTATGGCGGCGCTGGTTGACCTAGGTCACGAGGCATACACTGGGGAATAGGTGGGGTCGGCTAGGTAGCGACAAACAGCGTTTGTAGGGGAGAATTCCACTACAGTAGTTTACAGAATTGGGTGAATAGGATGCGTTTCATGAATGCAAAACAAAGAGGAGGTACCGTAGTATAGAAATGCAAACATTGTCAGAAACAGAGTGGTCAAGGTAGATATAGTAGATGGTATGAATGTACGGTATTGAGAGAATGGAAAGATGATAAAAAAAGTTTATAATCAGATGTTGATGGGAGGAGAGAGAAGGAGAGGTGGCCAGAACAAGAACAAACACAAACTTCTCATTTGCTATACTTTATCACTGTTAATCTTACTACACTACTATCATATCCTTATGAACCAGAGGATGCCATATTTTCCAATCATTCATGTAAACTTCGGCTTCTTGAATATCCATATTTCCTCACCTCTATTAAATCCTTCTTCTCATCCTTGCACTTCTACCATGGGCTTTCTTTCTGTCTCCTACAATCTGCCTCTGAATTATACTCTTTTGGTTGGTTTGTCTATAACTATCATATGTTCCTCTCCCATAGATTTCGAATGTGTGTGCTGGGGATCAGTTGCTTGTTTTTTCTTTTCAGGTTTCAAAATTAATGATTTTGACATTAATCAAGGTTTTCTTAGTGTTTATTTAAATGGTTATTGAATTGGATATAGACTTTTCACTTGTATAACCTGGTATTTCCGATAATCTTTAGCTGTTTAGCAAGTGTTGTCCATGTTCCCAATACTTAGATTACTTGTCTTATAAAATATGGGGAATTAAGTTTATTGGCAGACAACATTGCTTGACTATTTTGTGTACGTTGCATTGAGATGGCTATTATATCCTTTAAGTCTTTGGTTATGATTTTTGTGGCTTACAGAAGTTTTGCTACACAGAACTTTGTGTAATTTTTAATGGAACAAAATTATACTTGATAATTTTTTTCCCCAGGCTTTCCATTTCTTGCTACAGTTTATTGCAGGATGGTCAGAATCCCGAGTAAAGAAATAATATTCCTTGATATACTGTCATTTATTAATTGTTACTCCTAACAGACTTGTTCCGCTATGTATTCCCTTCCATAATAAGTCCCCAAATACCTACCTTGTTCACCTGTAACTTCATATAACCTGGCATTGCCTATCAGCAACACGTGCATCCTAAAACCACCAAATGCTATGCTCTCAGTCGTGCATGCAGAAAGTTAAGCATCCCAAACTAGTTCAATAATAATAGTTCCAAAGTAGATGGTGTGAGTGACTGCTGTGTTTGGAAAATAAGAAGGAAATATATGGACGTTGATCTTTCATAAAAAATTCTCTTTAGTTTTACCAGGTAGCCTTGCTCTACATGGCAACTCGACTCTTCTGCAACCTTTCACAAGCCTATGTCCCCATATATATCCAAGATTCTCTTCATTTGCCACAAGAATCTGTTGCATACATTCCACTGGTTATGTATGTTGCTGGCTTCCTCACAACCATGTGCATGAAGAGTCTCAACAAATACATTGGCAGGAAGGTGAGAAATTTATACTTCTGTATACTGGTACTGTTTTCTTCTCTATTGAGTGTTCATAAATGGCCTTAACCAATATATAGTCAATTAATTTGACCTAAGTCATGCCAAGATGGCCAAAAAATTTCCATATTCTCTTTGTCAGCAAAAACGATTATTGCCAGTAAGTATTGCCAATTTAAACACTCCTCAGTTGGAGTGAGGGTAATTGTGTTACATCCTCCAGGTTAGGACTTAAAGGATGATTGAAGCTGTCCATTCAACTAATTAGATGAAAGTGGAATTACACTTAGTGAGATACAGGTATACTGTATTGAAATATCTTATTTGTATGTCCTTATATTTTGAATTGTTTTTCTGTAAGGAAATATATTCTCTTTGGCAGGCATCCTTCCTTATTGGGTGCATTATAGGGGAAGCTGCCTGCATAGCTGTGTGGTTTGGTTCAGGTGACCTCTATAAAGATTACCTCTTGTATGGAGTAGCATCACTTCTGGGAGCTGGAGGCTCTATCCTGCTTGTGACATCACTCTCCTTCACTGCTGATCTAATTGGGCCCAATGTAGAATCAGGGGCTTTTGTATATGGTGCTATGAGCTTCACAGATAAACTATCCAATGGTGTGGCTGTCATGCTCATACAAAATCTAAATCCCTGCAAGTGAGTATTATCAAGTTTGGTAATTAAAAAGTAATGTTATGAAGGATGAGGTTATATGCATGGAAATTGAATTTTTTCAACTAAGCCTATCGATTAGTTTTAGACCCTAGTAAGGGAAATATACTTGTTTAAATTACTAATTGGCATTTTTGTAATAGTGCATAGTAAGGGAAACATACTTGTTTAAATTACTAATTGGCATTGTTGTAATACGGTGGTCCCTCGGTTAACGAACACAATTCGTTCCACAGAGTCGTTTGTCAACCGAAAATTTCTTTAACCGAATCTTATTACGGGTATTTCAATGGGATATTGGGTAATTGGTTCCAACTCACAGAAAAAGTATACATACAAAGTACTGTATACCGGTAATAGAATTAACAAAACATTAAATATAAACTAAACACAGTACTGTACAGTACAGTATACTGTACAATAATAAATAAAAAACAATAGAATACTGTATTTTAAATTACTTTGAGGTGTGTGTCATATTTCCAGCAGCTTTGTTTACATATCAAACCGCTGATTGTAGAGGTTGATGATGAAGCCATATTCTTTACAGAGTGCATTGGTTCTAATGCCTTCTTCATGGTTCATAATAATTTCTGCACTGTATATTATCAATATGTTAACTAAATTTTAGAATGACCAATAATTTTAATGTAAAAATGCAAAATTATTCAAGAAACCAACAAAATGAATGTTCACTGAGAAGGGTTGTTGGGTGATTCAATCAGCTGATGGGCGCACAAAAACTGTTCCCTGTACTGTCTATATTATCATATGTTAACTAAATTTCAGAATGACCAATAATTTTAATATAAAATATGCAGAGATATTCAAGAGACCAACTTTCTTAATATTTACTTCACTGGAAACGAAGGTAAACATAAAACCAATTAATGTATTGGTGGACTAGCCGATCAGCTGATAAGCACAACAAACGTGTTTGTCGTAAGGATTTCGTTAATCGAAGTTTTGTTCGTTAATCGAACTGAAAATCCTTATGGGAGCTAATTCGTTAACCGAAATTTCGTTAATTGAACAGTTCGTTAACCGAGGGACCATTGTAGTGCATAGTAAGGGAAACATACTTGTTTAAATTACTACTTGGCATTGTTGTAATAGTGCACTGTTCTTTAAACTAAAATATATTTTATTTGTTTTGGTTCTATAACTTAAGGCAGACTTGTCCATGTTTTTTCTGAGTTTCTCCAAATTTCTTATGTTTTGTCCATGCATTTGTAACAGTAACTTATTGATTTGTGTCATTGTTTTGCTAAGAAATGGGTAGTAGCATGTGGGACTAATGATTTGAAAAACAAATATAATAATAATAATATGAATACCCAAAACTCATGTTCTCACTGATTTTGCATTATAAATTCCATGGTTAGACAGAATATACAGGTACTCCTCGACTTACGACCACCCGGACATATGACCGCCGCAGTCGTATAAAATATTTTTCAAATTATGTATTTTCGAGTCCCGACGTTAGTGATCGCACTATGTACTGACAAAATTTTTGTTTGTAATTCCCTTTAAAATGGCTGGCAAGCTTAAAAGTGAGAGTTCTCGTGGTGCTGAGAAGAAAAAGAGACCCCCATTTTAGATTGTCTATGTATTATTATTTTTGCCTTTTCGACTTACGACCAATTCGACTTACGACCTGGTCGTCGGTCCAGGGCCCCATTGTAAGTCGAGGGGAGACTGTATTAGTCCAGACTCGTGGTAACTCTCCTGACGCACAGTACCAAGTAAATTAATTTTACTCATGCATGTTTGATGATTCCTAGCCAGTGTTCAGTTTTTGATACGACTGAATTAGTAAACTTTGATTTATTATGTGATAAGTTATTGATAAGAAAACCGAATCATTTAGCATAATAATTCTTAAATACATTTCTCCAGGAATGCCTATCTGCCTCTGATAGTGAGAAAGATTGCATTGAGAAATTGATTTATCTTTACAGGTATTTATATACAGTGAACCCTCACTTTACGCGGTCAATTGAACCCACGGCGGCCCGCTTAAAGTGAGAAACGCGTAAAGTGAACAACATAACATATGGGATTAATTGAAATAGAGACCAGGCCGACCCCCAAACTCCACTTTTTCAGACACAATACCTACGTTGTAGTAAAAATAACTTCTTAATTTTATGATGGTATGCACACACGATTAATAATTAAGAGAAATATCAATAATATTAGGGTTTTTAACACTTACATTAGTAGAAAAGATGGCTGGGCACACTGGGATGGGGGGTTGGTTCCGAGGCAGAGGGCAGATTATTGCCCCTCACCTGTATCACTTGTATCAATTGTATCCCTATCCACCACAGAGGCTTGCAGGGCCTCTTTGTCAAGCATCTCAAAGTCCATATAAGTCCATATCCTCACTATCATTATCACTATCACTGACTTGGGCCGGCTGTGGTGGGTGGCGGGTGAAGAACTCGGTAATGTTTTGATGACTGGGCGACCTTGTGCGCACCCTGCTCGCGCCGCTCTCTGCGTAAAAGGGTACACACACCGTGGAAAGTGAGCATTCCGGTTTTGGCAGGGTACCGCGTAAACGTGGAAACGCGTAAAGTTGGACCGCGTAAAGTGAGGGTTGACTGTATTTGAGAGTCCACTTCAGTAAGTTGAGAAATATTAATTCACGTATTGTGGACAGTGGAAAACGTTTTTATGATTTACTTCTTGGGAGGAGTAAATTAGTGGGGTATAACAAGGCCAGGAGGAGGATAGCTGTTTCAGAGTGCCATTAATAAACAACCCTTGTTAAATATGCATTTTATGTCAGAGGGCCATGACACAAAACACTGCAGTAACCCACCTTACATGTGTCCATATGGAATGTATGTTATGGTTGTTCCTTTTGCAACTATTTTGACCCCTCGTTTTAGCTTAAATACCATGTGTGTAATACAGGACACATCATGATAAGGAAGCATGAAAAGAATCTGTAGCTCGATTAATTGATTGTACTCCCTCCTTATATGGAATGAGTAAATTTTTCATAGACTTTGATTATCCACTTATAACAAGGAAGGGAATAAAGGAAATACTATAGAGAGAGGGAAATAGAAAAGAAATTCACTAATATGAAAATAGCCTGTGTCGAAAAAAGAACACGATAGAATGGTACATGTGAGAAAGAACATGAATTTTAAAAATATGAAGAGCAGTGATGTTTATCACATTACAGGGGACCCCCCAAATTCGCGGGGGTTGGGTTCTCAAAATGGCCGCGAATCGCTAAATCCGCGAATAACATTTGCCACTTCTCTGAGTAAACTTTGCAGCAGATAATGGAGTAGCAATTTTAGCACACTACCCTTCTTCAAATCTCTTTACCACATCTAATTTAACATTTAATGTAACACTTTTCCTCTTCTTTTTGTGACCACAAGCTGTAGTG
Source organism: Homarus gammarus (assembly GCA_958450375.1). Taxonomy (NCBI): domain Eukaryota; kingdom Metazoa; phylum Arthropoda; class Malacostraca; order Decapoda; family Nephropidae; genus Homarus; species Homarus gammarus. The sequence goes on from CAUDMG010002706.1 coordinate 685,160, forward strand.
GTGCATAATGCATGTTTAGCACTCGTTGTTCTTGGGCTCAAATAAATATATACCATTGTTTTTTAAGTAAAAGTTGGAAAAGCTTCAACCAACCACTGAACAAATACTGTATGGCGCCCACGCCGTGACACCGGTCACTTACACAGCCGGCTGTTATCACAGCGCCTTCATACCAAATTTTTTAAATTGTTGTACATTTAACATTTTCATACATATTTTAATTTTTTTCAATGACATTATAACGAAATAACATTGACAGAAACCATGCTAATGGGGGAATTGGTGTAGTTCAAAAGTATGGAATTCTGTTTAGTATATAATTCATTAACTGGAGGATAGTAAAGTTTTGGCTAGTATTTACTTGGCATTGTCGAACTGAATTTTAACATGTTGGAATTAGTTTTATCACAACCACACCACACCACACCACACTCACACCACACTCGCACTGTAACCAGAGATTGTTTTATATTAAAAGATTTTCTTTAATTTGTATAATACTGTACTGTACAGTATAAGAATAAAACCATGGATTTTATTATGTTTTAAAATTCAATAAACAGTAATTCTGTATTAGTAGTTTTCAGAAAGACTAACAAGTTATGGCATTTGTTTCAGAAGAACTCCTTTTCGGTGCGTAAATTAAAACTTTTGTGCATGTTTGGGATTTTTTTGGCTTGGGTTATAGTTTTTTTTTTTTTTTCATTTGCTTTGCAGACAAGTAAAAGCCTACAATATCATGGCACAGACATGTGAATCCTTTCACATACTGTATGTTATCTTATTCTTCTAGTACACCCTTTTATTTCATACTTATTCAGTTCATCTTAGTTTCACTTTTGTTTTGCATCATGTACATTTCTCATATATTTTAAGTTTGTTATTTTGAAGCACAGTTTACCTAACTTTAAAGTTTCTTGCTGCTGTGTTTTTACACCGCTTCCCATCTTCAAATGCCTTATATCAGTATCTTATAATCTGCACATTTAATAGCTTACATTTTACACTAGTGCTTAATTTTTTTTAGTTGTTCCATTTCTAATTTTTGTACACTTTAAAATAATTGTATTTCATTATACTGTACAGTTGCTGACAGAATTTTGCTCCCTGTGGTAAACCTGAGCCTCGTGAATGAGTCTATGAACTTTCTTAACCTTATTGTTGTCTGTTGCAGGTGTATTGTTTTATCTCAGTTGGGGTCAATACTGCTTCATTTTGGGAGGGAGTGAACTTTTGTTCTCGACTATACAGTACAGTTCTGTATATTTTATTTAGCTAGTAATTTATGGCTTTCTTATGGATAGAAAGATTCCAAGAATCCAAGGCACCTAACCTAACCTAACCTAACCCAGTGTATATATACAGTCAACCCTCGCTTTACGTGGTCCCACATTCCGCGTTTCCACGTTTATGTGGTACCCTACCGAAACCGGAATGCTCACATTCCGCGGTGCGTGTACCCCTTTACGCGGAGAGCGGCTGGCGAGCCGCGCCATTTTTGGATCCAAACCTTCCGTCATCTCTCCCGCCCTCCACCATGTTGTGTTAGCGGCGCGAGCAGGGTGCGCACAAGGTCGCCCAGTCATCAAAACATTACCGAGTTCTTCACCCGCCACCCACCACAGCCGGCCCAAGTCAGTGATAGTGATAATTATAGTGAGGATATGGACTTGTATGGACTTTGAGGGGTTTGACAAAGAGGCCCTGCAAGCCTCTGTGGTGGATAGTGATACAATTGATACAAGTGATACAGGTGAGGGCCAATAATCTGCCCTCTGCCTCGGAACCAACCCCCCATCCCCGTGTGCCCAGCCATCTTTTCTACTAATGTAAGTGTTAAAAAACCTAATAATATTGATATTTCTCTTAATTATTAATTGTGTGTGCATACCATCGCAAAATTAAGAAGTTATTTTTACTACAACGCAGGTATTGTGTCTGAAAAAGTGGAGTTTGGGGGTCGGCCCGGTCTCTATTTCAATTAATCCCATATGTTATGTTGTTCACTTTACGCGTTTCTCACTTTCCGTGGTACCCTGTGGGTTGAATTAACCGCGTATAGTGAGGGTTCACTGTGTGTGTGTGTGCGTGCGTGTGGTTTACATGCGTATGTATGTATGTAAACAGTATATATATATATATATATATATATATATATATATATATATATATATATATATATATATATATATATATATATATATATATATATATATATATATATATATATATAAACAGTATATTTATTTATTTATTTATTTATTTATTTATTTATATTATCCCTGTAAGCCAGAACTCTCCGATAGCCTCAGAAAAATGACCTCATTAATCCCCTGACCCATCCAGATACTGTTTTTAACCCCCTCTCCCCCAACAGATACCCATGGCCATAGCCCGTCTAAGTTAACCTTTCTTAACTGGAGATTGCCAATCCACAAATCATTGGAAGCAAAATGCAGGTGTTACTTTACATTCTCAGCATATTAGAATATATTTGGCTTCATCACGATGATATATTTAAATCATAGATGTCTTTAAGACCCCATAAATTAAATTATTCTCAGTACAGTACTGTATCATCTTTAGTGTTATTACTGATGTTAGATCAAAGTACTAAGTCACCTCTCTTATTTCTTTTGAAAAGGTATTCATTTGTACTATTTCTATAGAAAACAAACTTAACGGTGGCAAAATGGTTTATTTTCAAATGACAACTGGCTGTTTCAGAGAAAAAAAGAGAAAATAGAGTTGATAATTCTGTAGTAATAATGTGAGAGGATGGTACGGTGTCCTCTGAAGGCAGCACAACAAAATGAGGGATGTCACATCTGTTAATAAGTTCAGTCAATAAGGATTCTAATGGTACATTTGCGGAAATGTCTTCCTACACTCCATTTGGTAACCCGTGTCTCCAAACAACAATGTTGCAGTCATAGTATCACTGTTTATGAATGAAAGGGTATATGTCATGTAACGACAGATGTAAATGGTGGATAGATTTGTTATAGGTCATATAGGTTGGCAATTTGGAGACAAGGGTTACCACATGTGGATAGGAATTCATTTCCGCAACTGTACCAAGTTGGAGAAAATATTTTTAAGAATTCAACGTTTTTGGTTATTTTAATAACCCAAGAACTCAGTGTACAAGTCACCTTACACTACAGTATCATTGTCAAAAGTGATGGATGAAGAAATATAATGTTTTTTTTAGTTATAATGATATATGATACCTCAGGCAATTTTTCTCACATTGCCCCCCACCCCAAAAAAAAGGTAAGAATATGTACATAATTTTCACCAGAGGTACTGGCTACTGAGTAGTTTTTATTTTTGCATGTTCATGTGTTGGAAACTCGTCAGTAACATTGTAAAAAAAAGTTTTAAAATTCACACATTTTAACTTTGAAATTTTCAAGTATATAATACTGCATACAGTATTGGAATTATATAATATAATTTCCCTTAAAATTCATGTATAAAATTAAAGTTTTAATTTCTATGTAATGTTTATGATCAATTTTGCAATGCAAGTTTTCTCTTAATTATTTTTAGCACTTGTTGCCCTTTGTGTGAAGGATACTACCGTAATGTGTTGTCTTACTGCTGTGGAGGAGCAGTTGTGCTGGCTCTGTTGGCTCTTGTCACTCTGCTACCGGTTAACATTGGTGATCGTAGCAAAGGTTAGTTTGCCTTCTTGTCTTTATAAAGCTTCCAATACATCAGGTTTTATGAACATGATTAAAATTTGTGTTTATTTTTACCCCATGAAATAAATTATTTATAATTTGAGTACAGTAAACCCTCGGAAGTCTGGACCCTGTAAGTCCGGATTTTTGATAGTCGGGACCTTTTCCAAGCAAGAAACATTTGTCTGAACCCTTAAATATTTGTCATTTGAAATTGCAGCCAGCAAGCAATCCCTTGGCTCTTTTCTTCTCTTGGATTCGTGAGTGATCAGTTTATTCCCTACTCTTAGAGTGGACTCGCTCATAATTCTGCACTGTGAATGGGTAGCTTTAAGTTTAACACATATTCAGCCACCGAAAAATGATAAGATCTTAGGTAAAATAATTCAAACAATGGTGATGGTAATCCTCCCGGGAAGAGACCAGAAGATGAGTGCATATTGCATCATCCATATGACACACACACGCCATTACTTTGAAGTTAAATTACAATTTATATATCTTATTTTTTCTATTATTTAATATTTTGTATTATTAATGATGAAATATACACCATAAGATGCTGATTATACGAGAATTTATTAATGAATAAATAAAAACAGACTGACGAATGTGGCAACGGCCAGTCCCCCCACTTCCATCACGTTTACTTATGACATATCAGCTCTCGTTAGGCCTCTTATCAAATCTGATTAGACCACTGTACAGTATCCCCATTAAAGACAAAACAGTAGCTATATATTTTAAGAATAAATAGGTTAAAATATTTTATAAATAAAAAAAATATTTTTAATGAACTGTACAGTACTGTACAGTACAACAGTGAACCCTTGAAGATCCGGACTAAAAGGGGGAACCACCTGTCTGGAAAAGCCGATTGTCCGAAATTTCCAGTGAATCTTAAATGATGTAAGAAACACCAAAAATACAGTACTAATGTAGTGATAAACAAATTACTGTATATAAACCATGCATTTACCTACAACACAATAAGAAACATTGTATCATTACTAGAGTGAATGAAACAATATTCCCACAAACAACAATTGTCAACTCTGTTTCCCACCCCCTCGGGCACCTGTGTCCAAGCAACTGACGGGTCAAGCAGCGCCCACGTGCCTAAAATATTCTTTGCTCTGGTTTGGGAAACTTCTAGGAGTCTTCTTAGCCCAGAACCCCCAAATTTTTTGTCCAGATCTTCCAAAATCTGGATTTCCCGGGTTTGGATCTTCGAGGGTTTACTGTACCGTACTATATAAAGTATATGCAGGAATAAAATGTAAACTATTGGTTATTCTGAAATTCTGGCAGTTCTCTACATGAAGGTGTTACCATATACAGTAATTTGATCCACATAGTAGATAATGGTTGATACCAATACCTGTACCAACTGTTCTTAAACTGGTGGACTAACAATGCTCAAAACTACAAACCACGTCAACCCCATGGGTAACAATACTTTTTTGGGGGACTGAACAGTACTGTACTTTATACTGTATTGATTTAAATGTCATAGTGAAGTGCATGCAACTGTGAAATACACTAATTATTGTATTGATATATTCCAAGGACAGTAGATTAATATTTGGGCCTTGTTGTGGAAGGGGAATATCATATAGTAAAGCACATCTGTTACAGTAGTAAGAATGTATGAAGGAATGATCATAAATGTATTAATGGGAAAAGGCTTGACTGAGCAAATGTAAACAATTTGATTGTCAATACTAACATACTAATTGTTTTAACAGATGTATTTTTTGTTTTGGAGAGTTGGCTCTCATAACACACTGTCATCCATATGTATGTGAATCATAAGTTGGAGCTTTGCTGGGTGGACATTTATTACTGTAGTAAAGTACTGTACTTATATTTTTTTAATATGCGGCTCATTGCTCGAGAAAATAATTTAGTTTTAATTTTCTGTGTGAGAGGGAGAAAAGGGTTATCTGAAATGTGTCATAGCTGTTCATATAAAGTAATTTGTTAAATGTAAATAAGAGCATTTCAGTATCTTATGCACAGTATGTGAGTAAAGGTCCAGTTTATGAGATTCACAGTACATGTATTTATATAGAGTAATTTGTTGGTTTGGGGTGACACCACACTCTACTCTCAGGTAATGAATCTGCAGAACACACAGATGCTGAAGTGGGACCCGAAGTGAGCACACCAGCTTGTACAAACTCCACAATGAGCACTGTAGCATGTGTAGGCCCAGCAATAAGCACAATGTCAGCTGCGGGTGTCGGGCCTGGAATGGGCATCTGTGGTGGTGACAGTACAGGGAGACTATCCAACAGTGCAAGTGATAGGGACCATCCAGGGTCAGAAGGTGAAGGTTTTCTCTTTCTCCTAGATGAAGTATGAATAACATTTGATTAACAGTACTGTATAGTATATTTTTAAGCTGGACATTATTTAAATTTGTTAGTATAAAATATTAGTAGTTATAATTACTTTAATTATCACAGTACAGTAGTAAGTATCTATATATGTTTTAATCATAGTAAGTATTTCTATTTGTTTTAATTATGAAATTGTTTATTTTTTTGCACATTATGCATGAAGTGTGTCTGTTGCACACATTGCATTACTCATGTTTATTTGCAATTCTTTCTTGATATGGAAGTGCAGAGGGTTTAAAAACCAGGGAAAATGAGGGGTTAAAACAGAAGGTTGATTTTAAAAAAACTGAGACAAAATATGGTACAAGCAAGCTCTAAAAAAGAACGAGGACCTAAAAAAAGGTAATTTTGAATAACATTCCTAGGTTAGACTTTTGGGGGTTGCCTGTTCTACTTCTTCATTTCAGTTTTTGAAAATGCAGTTTGGGAGGTTGCGCAATCCAATTTTTGGCTCAGAATTTTGAAACTCAATCGTTGTGCATGCTTAACCCCACATTTTCCAGTAAAATTGGTTTTTGAACGAGAAATCTAAGTCTTTCCCATGGTATTTGGTGTGGTTCATTCAAATTTGACCTTCATTTCCATCGAGTTGTTTTTGAGTTATCAACCCCCCCCCCCCCCCCCTCCTCCCTTCCCCTGCAACAATCTTGGGGGACCTGTTGGAATTCAGGGGTTTTGGGTAGGAGGAGAGCAAAAATGGAAGTTAATAGGAAGCTAACCTAACCCAACCAAACCTAACCTAACTGGAAAAATTGCAGTTTCACTACCAATGTTTTTTCCATGGTATTTGATGTGTTTCATTCAGATTTGACCATAATTTCCATCAGGAATGAGTCTTTTTGAGTTATCACCCCCCCCCCCCCCACCCCCCAAAAAAAAACCCTGCTCTAACCCAATTGGGAGTCAAACTGCAATAATACCCATTTTCCATTGGTCTTCACAGCTCTCCCCTCTAGATTCAAGTTAGAAAGATGTTGAGCTCTTCTAAGTAAATTACCATGTGTATAATAATATAAATAAACATTTGGTTTAATATTATTGTATTATGAAAGATTATGAACGTTCTTGAGTTCCGACTCCCACTGCTACTTAGCTTCCGACTTTTATCAAGTATTCAGAACATTATTATTGTAATGTTTTCCTTTATTACTTCATGGGAAAATCAGCCACCAACAATAGTATATATACCCTATGGTAGAGAACAGCTATATCCGTGGCCATTTTGGCGCCACTCGAGATCAGACAAACAAACAACTAAGTCTGGGTAACAAATGAACATTGCCTTGTGCACTGTAGTAAACAAAATTATCACAAGAAGGTTATGGTAAGTATTCTTTTCTGCACAGGTTTTGTTTTACCTTTATCTGATGACAATTTGTCAACTTAGCTAACATTATTAGACTAATATCAAAACTTTAATTTCATTATAGAACAAACCAGTCTCATAGTTGCCATTTTAGTGACTTTTCCATTGCCGATAGTCTAAATTTCTGCCGTTTATAACTTCACTAATTATGTGAATTGTAATTTATTGGTCTTTAGTGCTTGGGTACATAAATGAAACGATATGAAAAAGTGCATGTGATAGATCTAGATGTGAAGAAGCGCTTGTGATTGGTTAGCTTCCAATTTTGTCATGTCCTGTGCTTGGATTTTTAAAACTTTTTGGGGCATGTAATGAGCGACGATTTTTTTTTCCAGTTATATTGGAGTAAAATTATTAGAAAACCATACTTAAGTAAAAGTACTGACAAATTTGAGTACTTTTTAAAAAGTAAATGTTATTTTGTTACTTTGCATCTCTGAACAACACTCACCACCAACAACACTCACCATCACCACTACCAACAACAACAATACTCACCACCAACAACACTCACCACCAACAGCACTCACCATCACCACTACCAACAACAACAATAATACTCACCACCAACAGCACTCACCATCACCACTACCAACAACAACAATACTCACCACCAACAACACTCACCACCAACAACACTCACCATCACCACTACCAACAACAACAATACTCACCACCAACCACACTCACCATCACCACTACCAACAACAACACTACTCACCACCAACAACACTCACCATCACCACTACCAACAACAACACTACTCACCACCAACCACACTCACCATCACCACTACCAACAACAACACTACTCACCACCAACAACACTCACCACCACCACTACCAACAACAACAATACTCACCACCAACAACACTCACCATCACCACTACCAACAACAACAATACTCACCACCAACAACACTCACCATCACCACTACCAACAACAACACTACTCACCACCAACAACACTCACCATCACCACTACCAACAACAACAATACTCACCACCAACAACACTCACCACCAACAGCACTCACCATCACCACTACCAACAACAACAATAATACTCACCACCAACAGCACTCACCATCACCACTACCAACAACAACAATACTCACCACCAACAACACTCACCACCAACAACACTCACCATCACCACTACCAACAACAACAATACTCACCACCAACCACACTCACCATCACCACTACCAACAACAACACTACTCACCACCAACAACACTCACCATCACCACTACCAACAACAACACTACTCACCACCAACCACACTCACCATCACCACTACCAACAACAACACTACTCACCACCAACAACACTCACCACCACCACTACCAACAACAACAATACTCACCACCAACAACACTCACCACCACTACCAACAAAACAATAATCATTACCAACAACAACACCACTCACCACCACACTCCTGTGACCACCAGCCACACAAAACACATACAAATAAATAATAATGGTTAAAACCTCTCAAAAATAATCAGAAACAAATTTATATTAATAATGTTGAGTCTACCCTCAAGTCTACTCCGTGCTTTATCAATAACAAAGCACGGAGTGGACTTGAAGATAGACTCGACATTATTAATATAAATTTGTTTCTGATTATTTTTGAGAGGTTTTTCCCATTACCTGTATTATTTATTTGTGTGTGTCTACACGCGCACACACACATACAGTATATACAATACAATAATGGAATTCATGCAAGGTGGCGATAATTGTAATGATTTTTCCACAACTTTTATAGCATTACTGTTGACTTTTAGTAGTAATGGAACATATCCTAATACTCCCCATAAGATTAAGTATTCACTATATGCGTCCCAAACCATCGAAGCTGCCAAACTATCAGGTCCTGGATTAGCAGGGTCCAACCTGTTGAAGCAGGATGTAAAACTTGTTCGGGTTCATCAGGGGCACAGGAACAGAAGCTATTTTCCCCATAAGTTATTAATATCAATATATGATTAATCACTTACTGATGGCATTTTTGAGGTCCCTAACCGCATTGTAGAACAGTCATTGCCTGTACTGTAGTACAATGAGCACTGGAACCATCATTTTACAACTTCTATTCATTATTCTTTCAGAAAAAATATAAAAGGGGCATTACATTTCTTGGGGATACCCAACATTTTTTTGGTTTTGGCCACTGCATTAATGCACCACAGATACACAAACAAAATTTAAATTAAGACTGTTTTCCTCAAGATATTTGCTCTAACCCAGAAACTTTAACAGCTTTACATATTTTTACTCTGTCTTCCTAACATTTATTAATAAAAAAATTCACACTGTCTGTTTTATATTCAAATTCTATCTACTCATGCCATTTTCTAGTCTTACTTACATATTTCAAAGAACATTTTGCAGGTGGTGTTTGATATCTGTGAATATCACCCCTTATTTTTTCTCATAAATTATTTACAGAAATGTTTGTCCCGGAGCTGTTCTCATATTATTAACTTAATTAAATTTTTTACAGAGTATTCGGCAGTCCCACAAGGTCTACGGATTCGGGTCACCTCTTCATCCTCTGATAGTGAAGACGGTGTTGGGGAGGAGTCATATGCATAATTATAAGATCCAGACAACCTTGGCCAGACAAGGCAGATTTACAAAATGTTGTAATGAGTACAGTTCAATTATGCCTTAAATTTTCCTTTTTTAAATATATATACAGTATATATATATTTTGGGTCATGTCTTTCTCTTACGGGAAATATTGAAACCTTCCTGTTAGTTGACACTCGAGTACATTTTGTTGTTTGAAAATTTGGCTTTTACTGTGTAAATATTCACTTTTGTACTTTTTGTAATTTTAGATTAAAAGAGACCTGATTGAGGTATTGTATCTGTGAAGTGATGACCTGTGTTTGTACAGTACTGTACACACTTAATAATCCATAAAAAGTTTTGATACATTGTATACAGGCTGTGAGATTGTTTTCCACATAGTATTGGTTGGTGTTCAGTACAGTCATACAAAAGGAATTTGTTGAACACATTGTATTTTTATTGTTCATAATACAGTGATATCCCCGTTAGCCGGAACAATTGGTGCGGAGCACTTCCGCGAATGAGAGATTTCCGGGTAATGAGACGACTCTCTCAAACCCGGAAAAAACTCCCCCCATCCCCGGAATTTTCCAGGTATCAGGAAAATTTTCTCGGAAAATCGTTCCCAACGCCGATTTTTCTGGAAAATTCTGGCTTTGGGAACGATTTTCTGATAAAATTTCAATTCCACCTATCGTAGAGTTCCGGGTTTGAGGGATTCCAGCTAACAGAGATATTACTGAATTTATGTTTACCATGAGTAATTTTATATGGAATAATGTGCTTATATGTATTCATATGAATTTATTATTAATTGTACAAATAAAAATATGGATGTTTATGTTTAGTGTTAATAAGAGTTGGACTCACTATCAAGGTCGGCACATTTTTAGTATTTTGCAGTGTTCTTTACACTATGTATTAAGTGAGAACTGACCACAAATTACAAATACAATTTATATTTTCAGTATAATGTTACTTATCCTCTTTGAGGGTATGATTAGTATAATGTAGAAAGGTATAGATAGATTCATAATTATCATGATTTAAAACATTAATACAGTACTGTACAGACAAACCTCTCTAATCCAGACCCTCACTTATTCCGATATTACTTAATCCTAATGCCAAATGTCAGTCCTGGCTAAAGTCCTCTCTAGACTTAATCTGGATGAATGCAAATGTGAGCCTTCATATGCCACTTAGTATGGACACTATACTGTACAGTATGTTGATTTTTGGACTGAACTCATGCTGTAGTATGTGTATTGTTATACTGTATTATACTGTACTGTATATTATGGAGATCTAACAGAAGATGCATGAGTATATTAAGAAGTACTTAAATCTGCTAAGTACTGTATACTGTAGATGTTAGATTTTGACACAATCCTGTGGACTCTCTCCAGATTAACAGAGACATCTAGACACTTGGATGATCCAGATAAACAGCTCTTCAAGATGCATCTTTTCCCTCGATTAGTCTGGATTAACAAGGTTTATCTTCAAAGAAAATCTATTGAGTGTCTATTACCATAAAAGGATTTTTAAGAAAATACTATATATAAAACTGTGTTTAGTGTCATAGTAAGTAATGCTATTTTAACCTGCTATGGTACATTCCAGGTATAATTTTCCTGTGTCTGATATTTGTGGTTACAGTCTTAAATATTTGCATGGTCCATAAGTTCAGAATAAGATTGAAATTATAAAAAAGGGACATTTTAAAGCATTACTAGACACTTTTTTGTGAAGCTGCATGAATTCCTGATATTGATGCAAAAGTTACTTCCAAAAAATATTGTAATACCTACTCATTATCCAAGACTATTTAATTAATGTCTACTATTTATGAAACTGTAAGTGCCATACTGTAATGATGACAGAGGCTAAAATTAGCTTGCAGTAAATCAAACGATTGCATATCTGGAAGTATTTTAATGGATTTATTTGTATATATGTATGTATACTTATATTCTATGGTAGTCAGGGTCAAAAGTTTGTACCTGCCCAAAATGAAGCGGCATTAACCCAAAAGGAGTTGAAACAGTCAGGGTATGTTAGTTTGGAAACCCATTCCCATGACTCAAGTTTCACCACGAGGAGCGAACTTTTGTCCCCGACTGTGATGGAAATGTAGAGTATTGTCTTTTCATATTTTTTTCAGCTGTTGACTCGCCTTTCAGTGTGAAGGAAGGTTATTATATTAGTCACATTTTGGTAAATTGATAAGTTAATCATTCCATAGTGATGTTAAACTGTAAAATCAGAAGTTAAAGATGGTTGAAGTTCCTAGTTGATTTGTAATGCTTTTACAGCAAGGTTGAAGTGTTCACAAAGGATAATGCAGTAGAACATCTGTTAATAATGTTATCATTTAGAAATATGAAATGCACATTCATCCTTTGAATGGCACTTAGTCATTAACAGCACAAGTTTCATAAATGCCACATGTCCAGTTTATACAATCATTCCTTATTACAAATCAACAGCATCTCTTAGGGTTGTGCTGCTAATACCTGTAATGGAATTTTCACAGATTGTTGTATTTATAGGGTTGTGAGATACTGACACTGACCGGAAAGTGACACCTAATATTTTGTAATACATTGGATATCTTAGTACAATGAATACTGTCAAGTAGATATGTTGTTACAAAAGCCACAATGCACAATAGTTAAAGTGTATATACAGACACTTCCCGGTTTACGGAAAGGTTTCATTCCTGGACTCTATCCGTAAACCAAATTTTCTGTAAACCGAAAATAACCCTTCCATAAATTGCTATACCCTGTACTGAATCACAGATGGCATCTCACAAGGGGATGTGCTTCCGGGAATGAGAGATTTCTGGGTAACAAGACCACTCGCTCAAAACCAGAAAAAATCCCTCATCCCCATAATTTTCAGGGAAACAGAAAAATGTTCTTGGAAGTTCCAGAAATTACACATTACACCATCTCTTAAACCCGGAAAAAAATCCCCCATCCCCAGAATTTTCCGGGTACTGGGAAAATTTTCGCAGAAGAGCATGGGTGTGTGTGCGCGTAGGAAATGAACATATTCTATGTATTGAGGCAGTGAGCTGTAACTGTAGCCAACTGCACTTCCCCCCCCCCCCCTTCCCCCCTATGTTACATCACAAGCAGCAGCCACACGCTAGTGAATGTGAGAAGTAAATAAAAAAAAATATTAAATAAAGTAAAAAAAAAAAAAATGCTGCATTGCCATTTAGCTACCATTTCATGGGACATGACAGAGAGCAGTTTAGAGATCCCCCCACACTGCTAGCCCCCCCCCCCCCCCCCCCCTGCTGCTTACGCTAACTGTCGAGCTCTTAAGAAATGTTTATTACCTTTGTTTTTGACCTTATGATATTTGTTTTTATTTTTTCATTCTCTATGAGCAATTGTGTGTGCATGTAAGAGCATAAAAAAAAAGTGAGGAAAATAGGCATATCTACCCGAAATTACCCATTGAACAATAACATAGCTCACAGCTTGGCCTCACCTGCTCTGAGTGCTATTGGGTGGCAACTTGGCTTTACAATTACACGTCTTTTCCATGGATATGTTTTTGTTATCCCTCATTCAGTATACTATTTCTCGTTTAGCAACCATTTCGCTTAATAATTGGTTTTATAGGAATGCGTCCTAGTCGTTAAATGAGGGGAGAATTGACTGATTTGTTGTAATTAAATGACCATCGATCAGTTGCATAAAAGTCGGATCGTTAAGCCTAATTCTCCTCATTGTCGTCATTTTGATTTGCTGGCCTTCAACTGCTGGGTGGTCATTACGGCCAAAACACATCGGGGTGACGGAAAGAGGAAGGCATGGGGGGGGTAGAGTCGAGCTTTATCGTACATCTGGACACGCAGTTGAGCAGTGTTACCATGACCATTTAGGGCTTGGTAACCTTTCGAGTGTATACAAATACATGTGGGTTACTTTATATTAGTATATAAATTAAAGCTTTACGACAATAATATTAAAAAAATTGGTAAATTTAGAGAAAAAATTTCTAAGTTTTAGCTTGAGTGGATCATACATAAAATGATGTACTGTACAGAAGGCATGATCTGAAACCTTTGTATTTTTTAATGGTTATGTTGATATTACAGGGTCATTCAGAAATATCATGTAATATCAGGAAATAATTTGCACAAGTTTGTTATATTGTCAGTGTATTTGTAATACATGTATATGGTACTGTAGTGTTTATGAATATATGGTGCTGTATTGTATGTGATAGGCATCATAAAGAGTATTCCTGATGCCATGAATAAACTCTATTTTTTATGAATCATAATTTCTTCTTTGATATAAAGTTTCAAGAAACCAAAGTTTGTATGATAATTTGTATTTTATTGTCTGTGATAGGTTATGAAAGCTGTGATTGTTATATTTTATAACAAAAACCATAATTTTTTCTAAGAATAAAATAATTTATCTCCATTTATATGAAAAGATATTCATACCTGTTGTAAAGTTTGTGATTGTACAATATATTAATTCTGTTTTGAGGCGTATGAGACCAAGTTTGAAGAGAAGTTAAGGGATTGGTATTCATAGCAGTAGCCACTGCCCCTGAGAGGGCGCCTGGGGCCACCACCATCACTGGGAGGGCCCCTGGGGGTGCCGCTGTCCCTGGAAGAGCCCCTAAGGGCGCCGCCATACCTGGGAGGACGTCTGGGGGCGCCAGAACCCCTGGAGGCACCACCACGCCTGGCAGGGCCACTGGGGTGCCGCCGTCACTGGGAGGACGGCAACGCCCTCAGGGGCCCTTCCAAAAACAGTGGTGCCCCCTGGGGCCTTGCCAGGGCCAGTGGCACTCCCAGGCGATCTCCCAGGGATGAGAGCACCCCTAGTGGGCTTGTCTCCAATGGCCCTGTCAGGGACTCTTGCGCCCGCAGGGCCTCTCCCAGGGATGTCAGCAACCCCAAGGTGTTCTCCCAGCAACAGCGGCACCCCCAGGGGCCCTTCCAGGGATTGTAGCGCTCCCAAGGGTTATGCCAGGGGCGCTGCCAGGAGCTTTCACAGGGACAACGGCTCTTCCAAGGGCCCTCCAGGGACGGTAGCTCCCTCATGGGTCTTGTCGGGCTCTGATGCCCCCAGGGCCCTGCCAGGGCGGCTGCCGCCTGTAGGGCAGTTGCCAGGGGCGCTAGCACACCCAAGAGCCCTGTCAGGGGCTCTATCAGGGACATTGGCATTCACAGTGGCTCTCCCAGGGACCCTGCCAGAGACTGCAGCACTCCCTGGGGCCCGCTCAGGAGTGGTGACACGTCCAGAGGCCATGCCAGGGACAGCAGAGCACCCAGGGGCCCTCCCAGGGTCTGTGCTAACCCAAGGGACCATACTGTATATGTTCTGGGTATCAAGTTCTATCTACAAGAGTGAACACAAACACCTGTAGAGTTTTCGTAGGTTCTATTTACTGGACAAACAGATACACAAGCGAGGTGGCGCTCCTTACTCTGTCTGGGGGGTCAACTAGCCTCTCGGGCGACATGTGGCCAGTGGTACATTAGCAGCTTCCATATGTCGCCAGGCACATTAATTAAGCGTGTGGGACATGGTAAATAAATACATTGCCACACGCTGCTAGCTAGGCTGAATAAATAATGTATATAAATGGAGCACATACATAATATACATCCAGCATACATAATATACATACACCTCCCTCTCCCCCTTTACGCTCATAGCAAAGTCTTGAGCGGACCTTTTCTTTTAGATCCGTTCTGAGCGTCGAGGGACTTGATCACTGGGGAGGGTATGGGACTCAACACTGGTGGCAGGGTCAGCAGAAGGCGTTGTTACGGGGCGGAGGAAACGGCGGTTCCTCCACCACACACGACCACTGGGTAACCGCACCTGGTAGTCCCGTGACTTGCCGAGACCCATGACTACGCCCACCTTGTCCCAACGTAGGGAGGTCGGGTCCTGAACACGGACTTGGGTGCCAACACTCAACTTGGGAAGAGGACGGGCATGGTCGTTGTAGCAGGCGACGACGACATCATGAACACGTTCGGCAGCTCGGCGATCACAATCCTCTGTCTTGGCCTGCCACTCCTTGGAGAAGGATTGAGGGTGAGCAGGGACACAAGAACGAAGGGGGCGTCCATACAAGACCTGGGCAGGGGAGCGTCCAGTGTAGTTAGGTGTGTTGCGGAGTTCAAGAAGACCCCGGTCGAAGGCTTCGCAGTCAATATTCCCAGATGGGGCCACCTTAAGGATGAGGTGCTTCAGGGATTTGACAGCAGCCTCAGCGTGGCCGTTGGACTGCGGGTAATGGGGCGATGACAACACATGCCGGACTCCCCATCGGTCAAGGAACACAGCAAAGTCCCGGCTTGTGAACTGAGGCCCTCCGTCGGTTCGCAGGTGCACAGGAACACCCACGTCATGGAAGTAGTGGCGGAACTTGCTGATGGTGGCGGCAGACGTCGTGTCATTACCGCTCTTGATGACAACCGGCCAATCAGAGAGACGGTCGATGATAACAAGGAAGGACTTTCCTGACACACAGAAAAAGTCAGCCGACACAGACTCAAAGGGGCGGGTAGGGTTGTCGTCACTCATGAAGGGTTCCTGCTGCTGGCTGGGTTGTAATACTTGGCAGGGCTCACACGCATGGACAACATTGGAGATGTCAGAGTCGATGCCAGGCCAGAACACAGTCCGTCGTGCACGTCGTTTGGTGGCCTCAGCTCCACAGTGACTGTCGTGAAGGCGAGCCAAGACGTGGGGATGTGAGGCAGCAGGGACAACTACACGTGCTCTGTACAGAACAAGGTCCCCGTCGCAGTAAAGTTCATCGCGGAGTTTCCAATACGGGAGCAGGGTGTTGTGAAGGTCGTAGCGGTTGCTAGGGAATCCATTCCTCACACACTCGACGAGTCGGACGTAGGAAGGGTTGTCTCGGGCCGCTGTTCGAAGGTCCTCCATTGCCTTGTCGTCATCTGGTGACAGGCCCAAACGAAGGGCTTGGACGGCGTGTAGGGTGACCACAGTCCGGACGGAAAGAGTGAGGTCGGCGTCGAGCACATGGTCTTCTGGAGTAGGGAAGCTGACAGGAGAGCGGGATAAGGCATCAGGGATGCAGAGCTCTTTACCAGCACGCCACACTGCTGTGTAGATGTACGCCGAGAGCTTCTCCTTCAGACGCTAAAGGCGAGGGTTCTCAACGGCGTCCAGTGTGTAGTGGTTGAGGATCGGGACAAGCGGGCGATGGTCGGTCACTAGGTGAAAGTGTTGCAGGCCTATGAGGTAAAACCTGCACTTGGACATCGCCCAAACCACAGCCAACAGCTCCAACTCAATAGTGCGTAGCGCGTCTCGGTGTCAGAGAGGAAACGCGAGCCACACTGGACGAGCCGGAACTGCCCTCCACCATGATCCTGCAATAGGTCGTATCCCACGCCATACAAGCGTGAGGCATCTGTCTGCAGAACCGTCAGCAAGGCTGGGTCAAACGTGGTGAGGACAGGTGGACTAGACAGGGCCTGTTTCACTTGCTGGAAGGCCTTGTCGTGGTCGAGGGTCCACGGGAATGTCCTCTTGGGGCTCATCAGGGGGCGAAGTGGTTGGGCAGCTGCGGAGATGTCCGGCAAAAACTCTGCTAACTGGTTGACGAGACCGATGAAGGACCTCAAGTCGGTGAGGTTAGCAGGGGTGGGGAAATCCGTGATGGCGCAGACCTTCTCCGGGTCAGCTGCAATACCATTCCCTGAGAGGGTGTACCCACAGTAGTCCACTGAAGAGCTGGCCAGAACAAACTTGTCGGCATTTAGGGTGATGCCGTGCTTCTGGCACCTGTTGAGTACCTTGTAGATACGGCGGAGGTGATCCATGTAATCCTCATCGTACACGAGTATGTCGTTGACCACTTTCACGCAGTTTGCCAGACCTTGTAGAGCCATATCACCTTGAAGGCAGAAAGCATCTCCTGTAGCGGCGAATCCCATGGGGCCACGGCAATAACTGTAACCAAGGGTCCCCAGGGGCCCTATGGCATGCTTGTCCGTCGTGTCATATAAATTATACCAGTAGTTCTGCATGGCAGTGAACAGTGACATCACCCACATAAATCTGACCTATATATAGTACTGTATACTGTTAATTAATATGATGTATATCTTTGTGTATGAACCTCTGTCCTGCATGGCAGTGAGAAGTGATACCACCCTAAGTGTCAAGACCTGACTGAATTCCTCAGAATAGGCAAACTGTACTCCAAGTTTTGTCAATAACTTTGTTAAACTAAAAAAAAAAATAGTAGTCCCTTACTTAACTGTGATTGGTGGACTATTCTTTTAACCCACCAAATTACAGCCAATAGGAGCAGAGAGCACAATACCACAAGTTATGTTTTCCTCTTGTATATTATTCACCATTACCTTCTCCAGAATGCGACGATACTGGAAATGTGTTGGGCGGTGGTGTATTTAATTAACGTTGCTTCTTCCAGAGCTCTAAATAGCACAAAAACTACTATAACCAAGGGCCCTCCCAGGAACGTGAGAGCTCTCAGCGGCCATCCCAGGGACAGGAGCGCCCCAGAGGTCTTCTCAGGGCCTTCGGCGCCCTCAGCGGTGCTGCAAGGGGCGGTGACGCCCCCAGGTTTTCTTGTCAGAGGCGGTGGCGCCCTAAGGGGGTTTGCCAGGGGCACTAGCGCCCCCAGGGTCTCTCCCTGGGTCAGTGACGCTTCCAGGGGCCCTGCCAGGGACGGCAGCTCCCTCAGGGGCCCTCCCAGAAACGACGGCGCTTCCAGGGGCGTTGCCAGGGGCAGGGTCGCTCTCCGGGGCTCTCCCAGCCACAACGGCGCTCACATGGGCCCTCCCAGGGACAGTGGTGCTCCCAGGAGCCCATTCAAGGGCTGTGGCGCCCCCAGGGGCGATGCCAGGGACAGCGGAGCTCCCAGGGCCCTCCAAGGGGCGGCGCTGACCCTAAGGACCTTACCAAGGGTCCCTAGGGGTCATATGGCATGCTTGTCCGTCGTGTCACATATATTACATACTTCTAGCAGTCCCTTACTTAACTGTGATTGGTGGACTATTCTTTTAAGCCACCAAATTACAGCCAATAGGAAAAGAGAGCAGTCAGTCAGCACAACATCACAATTTATGTTTTGCTGTTGGAAATTATTCTCCATTGCCGTCTTCAAATCGCGATGATACTGGAAATGTAATGGGTGGTGGTGTATTTATGTGTCATTGTTTCTCCCAGAGCTCTAAATAGCGCAAAAAATACTTGAAACGGGGGCCCTTCCAGGGACGGGAGCACTTCCAGGGTCGGTGCCAGGGGCGGTGGCAACCCTAAGGGCTCTCCCAAGAACATTGGGGGTCTCGGGTGCCCTCTCAGGGACGGTGGCAACTGCAGGGGCCCTTCCAGGGGCGGTGGCGCAAGCCACTGTGCTCCCAGGGATAGCAGTGCTCCCAGGAACAGGCACTTTCAGGGACAGGGGCGCTCCCAAGGGGCCTCCTAAAGACGGCGGTGCTCCCAGGGACCTTCTCAGGGATGGTGGTGCCCCCAGGAAATCTTCAAAAGACAGCGGCGCCCTAGGGACCATCCCAGAGACGGCGGCTCCTCAGGGGACCTGCAAGGGGCGGCGGCGGCGGCATCAAGGGCCTTGCTAGAGGCGGTGGCGCCCTCAGAAGCCTTGACACAGGCACTGGCGAACCCACGGGCTCTTACAAGGACAGCGGCGCTGCCAAAGGCCGTCACTGGGATAGTGGCGCTCCCAAGGGCCCTCCCAGGGACGGTAACGCGCTCAGGGGCTCTCCCAAGGACCCGGCACTCCCAGAGACCCTCCCAGAGATAGCAGCGCCTTTGCCAAAGGCGTTGGCCCCTCAGAGGCCTTGTCAAGGGCGCTGGCACCCCCACAGCTCTCAAAAGGACAGCAGCACTCCCAGGGGCCCTCACAGGAACAGCAGCACTCCCAGGGGCCCTTTCAAGGACGACAGTGCCCTCAGAGGTACTCCCAGAGTCGGCAGCGCCCTCAGGGGCCCTCCAACAAACGGCGGCGCCACCAGTGGCCTTGTCAGGGGCATTAGCACTTCCAGGCGCCCTCCCAGGGATGGCAACACTTCCAGTGTCCGTATGGCATGCTTGTCCGTCGTGTCATATATATTACAAATTTCCAGCAGTCCCTTACTTAACTGTGATTGGTGGACTATTCTTTTAAACTACCGAATTACAGCCAATAGGAGCAGAGAGATGTCAGTCAGCACAACACCACAACTTATGTTTTCCTGTTGGATATTATTCACCATTACCTTCTTCAGAATGCTATGAATTGGAAATGTGATGGGAGGCGGTGTATTTATTTAACGTTGCTTTTCCCAGAGCTCTAAATAGCGCAAAGACTACTTCAACCAGCGGTCCACCCAGGGATGTCGGTGCCCCAGGAGCCCTGCAAGGGGCGATGGCGGCCCCAAGGGCCTTGCCAGAAGTGGTGGTGGCCTCAGAGGCCTTGCCAGAGGCGCTGGCGCCCCTACGGGCTCTCACAAGGATAATGGCGCTCACAGGGACAGCTGCGCTCTCAGAGGCACTCCCAGGGACGAAAGAAGCCCTCAAAGGCCCTCACAGAGAGGGCAGCACCCTCAAGGGACCTCCTAGAAACAGCGGCGCCCCCAGGGCCCTTGTCAGGGATGGGGGCGCTCCCAGGGATGGCGACACTTCCCGGGGCTCTCCCAGGAATAGCGGCCCCTCCAGGGGGCCTCCCAGACGTAGTGGCGCCCTCAGGGTCTTTACCAGGGACAGCGGCAATTCCATGGGCCTTCCCAGGGATAGCAGCACCTTCAGAGGGCCCTGCCAGAGGCGTAGGCGCCCTCAAGGTCCCTGCCAGGAGCGCTGGCGCCCCCAAGAGTAATACCAGGGGCGCTGGCACCCCCAAGGGTTCTCTCAGGGAGATCGGCACTAACAGCGGCCCACCCAGAGACAGACGGTGCTTCCAAGGGACCTGCCAGAGAAAGCGGCACACCAAGGCGCCCTACCATGGATAGCGGCGCTCACAAGGGCCCTCTCAGGGGCGGTGGTGTCCACAGGGATCATGCCAGAGACAGCTGAATTCGCAGGGACCCTCCCAGGGGTGGCACCGACCCCAAGGACCTTGCCAAGGGTCCCCAGGGCCTCTTTGGCATGCTTATCAGTCTTGTCATACATATTGCATAATTCCAGCAGTCCCTTACTTAACTGTGATTGGTGGACTATTCTTTTAAGCCACCAAATTACAGCCAATAGGAGCAGAGAGCAGTCAGTCAGAACAACACCACAAATTATGTTTTCCTGTTGGATATTATTCTCCATTACCTTCTGCAGAATGGTTCTACTAGAGCACTAAGTAGTGCAAAAAACCACTGCAACCAGGGGCCCAACCAGGGACGTTAGTGCTCCCAGGGGCCATCACAGGGACGTCGGCGCTCCTAGGGGGTCCTCCCAGTGCCGGCAGTGCCCCTACAGACTCTTGGAAGGACAGAGGCGCCCTAGGGGTTATCCCATGGACGGCAGCGCCTCATGGACCCTACAAGGGGCGGTGGCAGCGCCAGGGACCCTTGCAAGAGGCTGTGGCGCTCTCAGGGGCCTTGCTAGGCGCACTGACACCCCCAGGGGCTCTCCATGGGTGAGTGGCGCTCCCAGAGGCCCTCCCAAGGGCGGCAGTGCCCTCAGGGGCCCTCCCAGAAACGGTGGCACTACCGTGGCTCTCCCAGGAATAGCGGCGCCCCCAGGGGCGTACCCTGGAATGCCAGGAGCTGTGGCACCCCCAGGAGCTCTACCATGGGCGGTGGCATCCCCAGGGTCTTTACCAGGGACAGCAACGCTCCCAGGGGCCCTGTCAGTGGCGTTGGCGCCCACAGGGGCCATGCCAGGTTCGCTGGCGCCCACAAGGGCTATGCCAGGGGCGCTGGCATCCCAAAGGGCTCTTTCAGGGAGATCGCCACTGACAGGGGCCCACCCAGGGATAGCGGTGCTCCCAAGGGACCTGGCAGGGACGGCGGCACACCCAGGAGCTCTCCCAGGGAGAGCGGCGCTCCCAGACCCCCTCTCAGGGGCGGTGGTGTCTCCAGGGACCATGTCAGAGACAGCTGATCTCGCAGAGACCCTCCCAAGGGTGGCGTCGACGCCAGGGACCATACCAAAGGTCCCCAGAAGCCCTATGGGATGCTTGCCCGTCGTTTCATATATAATACATACTTCCAGCAGTCCTTCTTACCTGTGATTGGTGGACCGTTCTTTTAAGCCACCAAATTACAGCCAATAGGAGCAGAGAGCAGTCAGTCAGCACAACACCTCAACTTATGTTTTCCTGTTGGATATTATTCTCCATTACCTTCTTCAGAATGCGATGATGATACTGGAAATGTTTGGGCACCGGTGTATTATTTAACGTTGGTTCTACCAGAACACTAAATAGCACAAAAACTACTGCAACCCGGGGCCCTCCTTGGGACGGGAGTGCTCCCACGGGCCCTTACAGGGACGGCGGCGCTCTCAGGGAACCTCCCAGCGTCGGCAGTGCCCCCAAGGACTCTCCCAAGGACATAGGTGCCCTAGGGGTCATCCCAGGGACAGCGGCGCCTCATGAAACCTACAAGGTGCGGTGGC
This sequence comes from Homarus gammarus, assembly GCA_958450375.1. NCBI lineage: Eukaryota > Metazoa > Arthropoda > Malacostraca > Decapoda > Nephropidae > Homarus > Homarus gammarus. The sequence goes on from CAUDMG010002706.1 coordinate 707,821, forward strand.
GGCCCCAGGGGCCTTGCGAGAGGCTGTGGCGCCCTCAGGGGCCTTGCTTGGCGCGCTGGCACCCCCAGGGGCCCTCCCTGGGCAAGTGGCGCTCCTAGGGGCCCTCCCAAGTGCGGCATTGACCTCAGGGGCCCTCCCAGAAAGGGCGGCGCTCCCGGGGCTCTCCCAGGAATAGTGGCGCCCCCAGGGGCGTACCCAGGAATGGCGGCGCCCCCAGGGGGCCTGCCTGGGGCAGTGGCGCCCCCAGGGGCCCTGCCATGGGTGGTGGCATCGCCAGGGTCTCTGCCAGGGACAGCGGCACTCCCAGGGGCCTTCCCAGGGTTAGCAGTGCCTTCATGGGCCCTGCCAGAGGTGTTGGCGCCGTCAAGGGCCTTGCCAGGGGTGCTAGCGCCCACAGGGTCCTGCCAGGGGCGCTGGCGCCCCAAGGGCTATGCCAGTCACAGCTGAGCTTGCAGGGACCCTCCCAGGGGTGGCGCCGACATCAGGGACCATACCAAGGTTCCCCAGGGGCTCTATGGAATGCTTGTCCGTCGTGTCATATATATTACATACTTCCAGCAGTCCTTCTTACCTGTGATTGGTGGACCATTCTTTTAAGCCACCAAATTACAGCCAATAGGAGCAGAGAGCAGTCAGTCAGCACAACACCTCAACTTATGTTTTCCTGTTGGATATTATTCTCCATTACCTTCTTCAGAATGCGATGATGATACTGGAAATGTTATGGGCGCCGGTGTATTTATTTAACGTTGGTTCTTCTAGAGCACTAAATAGCACAAAAACTACTGCAACCAGGGGCCCTCCCTGGGACGGGAGTGCTCCTAGGGGCCCTCACATGGACGGCGGCAGTACCAGGAAACCCACCAGTGTCGGCAGTGCCCTCACGGACTCTGCCAAGGACAGAGGCGCCCTAGGGGTCATTCCAGGCATGGCGGCCCCTCATGATCCGTACAAGGGGCGGTGGCGGCCCCAGGGGCCTTGCAAGAGGCTCTGGCGCCGTAAGGGGCCTTGCTAGGCGCGATGGCACCCCCAGGGGCCCTTACTGGGCGTGTGGCACTCCCAGGGACCTTCCCAAGGGTGGCAGTGACCTCAGGGGCCCTCCCAGAACTAGCGGTGCTCCCGGGGTTCTTCCAGGAATAGCAGTGCCCCCATGGGCATATTCAGGAATGGCGGCGCCCCCAGGGGGCTTGCCTGGGTCAGTGGCGGCCCCAGGGGCCCTGCCATGGGTGGTGGCATCCCCAGGGTGTCTACCAGGGACAGCGGCACTCCCAGGGACCCTCCCAGGGATAGCAGCTCCCGCAGGGGCCCTATAAGGGTCACAGGCGCCCCGAAGAGCTATGCCAGGGGCGCTGGCACCCCCAAGGGCTCTCTCAGGGATATCGGCACTGACAGGGCGCCCACCCAGGGACAGCAGTGCTCCCAAGGGACCTACCAGGGACAGCGGAACATCCAGGCGCCCTCCCAGGGTTAGCAACGCTCCCAGGGGCCCTCTCATGGGCGGTGGTGACCTCAGGGACCATGCCAGAGAGAGTTGAGCTCGCAGAGACCCTCCCAAGGGTGGCGACGACGCCAGGGACGATACCAAAGGTTCCCAGAGTCCTTATGGGATGCTTGTCCATCGTGTCATATATATTACATACTTCCAGCAGTCCTTCTTTCCTGTGATTGGTGGACCGTTCTTTTAATTCACCATATTACAACCAATAGGAGCAGAGAGCAGTCAGTCAGCACAACACCTCAACTTATGTTTTCCTGTTGGATATTATTCTCCATTACCTTCTTGAGAATGCGATGATGATAATGGAAATGTTATGGGCGCTGGTGTTTTATTTAACGTTGAATCTACCAGAGCACTAAATAGCACAAAAACTACTGCAACCAGGGGCCCTCCTTGGGACGGGAGTGCTCCCACTGGCCCTTACAGGGACTGCGGCGCTCCCAGGGAACCTCCCAGCGTCGGCAGTGCCCCCACGGACTCTCACAAGGGCATTGGCGCCCAAAAGGGGACATCGCAGGGACGGCGGCGCCTCATGATCCCTACAAGGGGCGGTGGCGGCCCCAGGGGCCTTGCGAGATGCTGTGGCGCCCTCAGGGGCCTTGCTTGGCGCGCTGGCACCCCCAGGGGCCCTCCCTGGGCAAGTGGCGCTCCCAAGGGCCCTCCCAAGGGCGGCAGTGACCTCAAAGCCCCCGCAGAAAGGGCGGCGCTCCCCGGGCTCTCCCAGGAATAGCGGCGCCCCCAGGGGCGTACCCAGGAATGGCGGCGCCCCCAGGGGCCCTGCCATGTGTGGTGGCATAGCCAGGGTCTCTACCAGGGACAGCGGCACACCCAGGGGACTTCCCAGGGATTGCAGTGCCTTCATGGGCCCTTCCAAAGGCGTTGGCGCCGTCAAGGGCCTTGCCAGGGGTGCTAGCGCCCACAGGGCCCTGCCAGGGGCGCTGGCACCCCAAGGGCTATGCCAGACACAGGTGAGCTTGCAGGGACCCTCCCAGGGGTGGCGCCGACCCCAGGGACCGTACCAAGGTTCCCCAGGGGCTCTATGGGATGCTTGTCCGTCGTCTCATATATATTACATACTTCCAGCAGTCCTTCTTACCTGTGATTGGTGGACCATTCTTTTAAGCCACCAAATTACATCCAATAGGAGCAGAGAGCAGTCAGTCAGCACAACACCTCAACTTATGTTTTCCTGTTGGATATTATTCTCCATTACCTTCTTCAGAATGCGATGATGATACTGGAAAAGTTCTGGGCGCTGGTGTATTATTTAACGTTGGTTCTACCAGAGCACTAAATAGCACAAAAAGTACTGCAACCAGGGGCCATCCCTTGGACCGGAGTGCTCCTAGGGGCCCTCACAGGGACGGCGGCACTATCAGGAAACCCCCCAGCGTCGGCAGTGCCCCTACGGACTCTGCCAAGGACAGAGGCGCCCTAGGGGTCCTCACAGGGATGGCGGTGCCTCATGATCCCTATAAGGGGCGTTGGCGGCCCCAGGGGCCTTGCAAGAGGCTCTGGCGCCGTAAGGGGCCTTGCTAGGCGCGCTGGTACCCCTAGGGGCCCTTACTGAGCGAGTGGCGCTCCCATGGGCCCTCCCAAGGGCGGCAGTGAACTTAGGGGCCCTCCCAGAAACAGCAGTGCTCCCGGGGTTCTCCCAGGAATAGCAGCGCCCCCATGGGCATACCCAGGAATGGCGGCGTTCCTAGGGGGCCTGCCTGGGGCAGTGGCGCCTCCAAAGGCCCTGCCATGGGTGGTGGCATCCCCAGGGTGTCTACCTGGGACAACGGCACTCCCAGCCACCCTCCCAGGAATAGCAGCTCCCGCAGGGGCCCTATAAGGGTCACAGGCGCCCCCAAGGGCTGTGCCAGACACAGCTGAGCTGGCAGAGACCCTCCCAAGGGTGGCGCCGACGCCAGGGACGATACCAAAGGTCCCCAGAGTCGTTATGGGATGCTTGTCCGTCGTGTCATATATATTACATACTTCCAGCAGTCCTTCTTTCCTGTGATTGGTGGACCATTCTCTTAAGCCACCAAATTACAGCCAATAGGAGGAGAGAGCAGTCAGTCAGCACAACACCTCAACTAATGTTTTCCTGTTGGATATTATTCTCCATTACCTTCTCCAGAATGCGATGATGATAATGGAAATGTTACAGGCGCCGGTGTATTTATTTAACCTTGGTTCTACGAGAGCACTAAATAGCACAAAAACTACAGCAACCAGGGGCCCTCCTTGGGACGGGAGTGCTCCCACGGCGGGCCCTTACAGGGACGGCAGCGCTCCCAAGGAACTTTCTAGCGTCGGCAGTGCCCCCACAGACTCTCCCAAGGACATAGGCGCCCGAGGGGTCATCGCAGGGACGGCGGCGCCTCATGATCCCTACAAGTGGCGGTGGCGGCCCCAGGGACCTTGCGAGAGGCTGTGGCGCCCTCAGCGGCCTTGCTTGGCGCGCTGGCACCCTCAGGGGCCCTCCCTGGGCAAGTGGCGCTTCCAGGGGCCCTCCCAAGGGCGGCAGTGACCCCAGGGGCCCTTCCAGAAAGGGCGGCGCTCCCGGGGCTCTCCCAGGAATAGCGGCGCCCCCAGGGGCGTACCCAGGAATGGCAGCGCCCCCAGGGGGCCTGCCTGGGGCAGTGGCGCCCCCAGGGGCCCTGCCATGGGTGGTGGCATCGCCAGGGTCTCTGCCAGGGACAGCGGCACTCCCAGGGGCCTTCCCAGGGTTAGCAGTGCCTTCATGGGCCCTGCCAGAGGTGTTGGCGCCGTCAAGGGCCTTGCCAGGGGTGCTAGCGCCCACAGGGTCCTGCCAGGGGCGCTGGCGCCCCAAGGGCTATGCCAGTCACAGCTGAGCTTGCAGGGACCCTCCCAGGGGTGGCGCCGACATCAGGGACCATACCAAGGTTCCCCAGGGGCTCTATGGAATGCTTGTCCGTCGTGTCATATATATTACATACTTCCAGCAGTCCTTCTTACCTGTGATTGGTGGACCATTCTTTTAAGCCACCAAATTACAGCCAATAGGAGCAGAGAGCAGTCAGTCAGCACAACACCTCAACTTATGTTTTCCTGTTGGATATTATTCTCCATTACCTTCTTCAGAATGCGATGATGATACTGGAAATGTTATGGGCGCCGGTGTATTTATTTAACGTTGGTTCTTCTAGAGCACTAAATAGCACAAAAACTACTGCAACCAGGGGCCCTCCCTGGGACGGGAGTGCTCCTAGGGGCCCTCACATGGACGGCGGCAGTACCAGGAAACCCACCAGTGTCGGCAGTGCCCTCACGGACTCTGCCAAGGACAGAGGCGCCCTAGGGGTCATTCCAGGCATGGCGGCCCCTCATGATCCGTACAAGGGGCGGTGGCGGCCCCAGGGGCCTTGCAAGAGGCTCTGGCGCCGTAAGGGGCCTTGCTAGGCGCGATGGCACCCCCAGGGGCCCTTACTGGGCGTGTGGCACTCCCAGGGACCTTCCCAAGGGTGGCAGTGACCTCAGGGGCCCTCCCAGAACTAGCGGTGCTCCCGGGGTTCTTCCAGGAATAGCAGTGCCCCCATGGGCATATTCAGGAATGGCGGCGCCCCCAGGGGGCTTGCCTGGGTCAGTGGCGGCCCCAGGGGCCCTGCCATGGGTGGTGGCATCCCCAGGGTGTCTACCAGGGACAGCGGCACTCCCAGGGACCCTCCCAGAGATAGCAGCTCCCGCAGGGGCCCTATAAGGGTCACAGGCGCCCCGAAGAGCTATGCCAGAAGCGCTGGCACCCCCAAGGGCTCTCTCAGGGATATCGGCACTGACAGGGCGCCCACCCAGGGACAGCAGTGCTCCCAAGGGACCTACCAGGGACAGCGGAACATCCAGGCGCCCTCCCAGGGTTAGCAACGCTCCCAGGGGCCCTCTCATGGGCGGTGGTGACCTCAGGGACCATGCCAGAGAGAGTTGAGCTCGCAGAGACCCTCCCAAGGGTGGCGACGACGCCAGGGACGATACCAAAGGTCCCCAGAGTCCTTATGGGATACTTGTCCATCGTGTCATATATATTACATACTTCCAGCAGTCCTTCTTTCCTGTGATTGGTGGACCATTCTTTTAATTTACCAAATTACAACCAATAGGAGCAGAGAGCAGTCAGTCAGCACAACACCTCAACTTATGTTTTCCTGTTGGATATTATTCTCCATTACCTTCTTCAGAATGCGATGATGATAATGGAAATGTTATGGGCGCTGGTGTATTATTTAACGTTGAATCTACCAGAGCACTAAATAGCACAAAAACTACTGCAACCAGGGGCCCTCCTTGGGACGGGAGTGCTCCCACTGGCCCTTACAGGGACTGCGGCGCTCCCAGGGAACCTCCCAGCGTCGGCAGTGCCCCCACGGACTCTCACAAGGGCATAGGCGCCCTAGGGGACATCGCAGGGACAGCGGCGCCTCATGATCCCTACAAGGGGCGGTGGCGGCCCCAGGGGCCTTGCGAGATGCTGTGGCGCCCTCAGGGGCCATGCTTGGCGCGCTGGCACCCCAGGGGCCCTCTCTGGGCAAGTGGCGCTCCCATGGGCCCTCCCAAGGGCGGCAGTGACCTCAAGGCCCCCCCAGAAAGGGCGGCGCTCCCCGGGCACTCCCAGGAATAGCGGCGCCCCCAGGGGCGTACCCAGGAATGGCGGCGCCCCCAGGGTCCCTGCCATGTGTGGTGGCATAGCCAGGGTCTCTACCAGGGACAGCGGCACACCCAGGGGCCTTCCCAGGGATTGCAGTGCCTTCATGGGCCCTTCCAAGGGCGTTGGCGCCGTCAAGGGCCTTGCCAGGGGTGCTAGCGCCCACAGGGCCCTGCCAGGGGCGCTGGCGCCCCAAGGCCTATGCCAGTCACAGCTGAGCTTGTAGGGACCCTCCCAGGGGTGGCACCGACCTCAGGGACCATACCAAGGTTCCCCAGGGGCTCTATGGAATGCTTGTCCGTTGTGTCATATATATTACATACTTCCAGCAGTCCTTCTTACCTGTGATTGGTGGACCATTCTTTTAAGCCACCAAATTACAGCCAATAGGAGCAGAGAGCAGTCAGTCAGCACAACACCTCAACTTATGTTTTCCTGTTGGATATTATTCTCCATTACCTTCTTCAGAATGCGATGATGATACTGGAAATGTTATGGGCGCCGGTGTATTTATTTAACGTTGGTTCTACCAGAGCACTAAATAGCACAAAAACTACTGCAACCAGGGGCCCTTCACCGGGACACGAGTGCTCCTAGGGGCCCTCACAGGGACGGTGGCGGTCCCAGGGAACCTCCCATTGTCGGCAGTGCCTCCACGGACTCTCCCAAGGACAGAGGCGTCGTAAGGGTCATCCCAGGGACGGCGACTCCTCATGATTCCTACAAGGGGCGGTGGTGGCGCCAAGGGCCTTGCAAAAGGCTGTGGCGCCCTCAGGTCCCTTGCTAGGCACGCTGACACCCCCAGGAGCTTTCACTGCTTGAGTTGTGCTCCCAGGGGCCTTCCCAAGGGCGGCAGTTCCCTCAGGGGCCCTCCTAGAAACGGCGGCGCTCCCGGGGCTCTCCCAGGAATAGCGGCGCCACCAGGGGCGTGCCCTAGAATGGCGGCGGCCCCAAGGGGCTTGCCAGGAGCTGTGGCGCTCCCAGGGGCCCTGCCATGGGCGGTGGTATCCCTAGGGTCTCTACCAGGGACAGCAGCACTCGCAGGGGCCTTCCCAGGTGACAGCGGCGCTCCCAGGGGACCTGTCAGAGGCGTTGGCGCCCACAGGGGCCCTATCAGTTTCGCTGGCGCCCCCAAGGGCTATGCCAGGGGCGCTGGCACCCCCAAGGGCTCTCTCAGGGTGATCGGCATTGACAGGGCGCCCACCCAAGGATAGCGGTGCTCCCAAGGGAACTGGCAGGGACGGCGGCACACCCAGGTGCTCTCCCAGGGACAGTGGCGCTCCCTCACCCCGTCTCAGGGGCAGTGGTGTCCCCAGGGACCATGCCAGAGACAGCTGAGCTCGCAGGGATCCTCTCAGGGTTGGTGCCTACCCCAGGAACCGTACCAAGGGTCCCTAGGGGCCTTATGGTATGCTTGTCCGTGCCATATATATTACATACTTCCAGCAGTCCTTCTTTCCTGTGATTGGTGGACCATTCTTTTAAGCCACCAAATTACAGCCAATAGAAGCAGAGAGCAGTCAGTCAGCACAACACCTCAACTTATGTTTTCCTGTTGGATATTATTCTCCATTACCTTCTCCAGAATGCGATGATGATAATGGAAATGTTATGGGCGCCGGTGTATTATTTAACCTTGGTTCTACCAGAGCACTAAATAGCACAAAAACTACAGCAACCAGGGGCCCCTCCTTGGGACGGGAGTGCTCCCACGGGCCCTTACAGGGACGGCGGCGTTCCCAGGGAACCTTCCAGCGTCGGCAGTGCCCCCACAGACTCTCCCAAGGACATAGGCGCCTGTGGGGTCATCGCAGGGACGGCGGAGCCTCATGATCCCTACAAGTGGCGGTGGCGGCCCCAGGGACCTTGCGAGAGGCTGTGGCACCCTCAGCGGCCTTGCTTGGCACGCTGGCACCCCCAGGGGCCCTCCCTGGGCAAGTGGCGCTTCCAGGGGCCCTCCAAAGGGCGGCAGTGACCTCAGGGGCCCTCCCAGAAAGGGCGGCGCTCCCGGGGCTCTCCCAGGAATAGCGGCGCCCCCAGCGGCGTACCCAGGAATGGCGGCGCCCCCAGGTGGCCTGCCTGGGGCAGTGGCGCCCCCAGGGACCCTGCCATGGGTGGTGGCATCGCCAGGGTCTCTGCCAGGGACAGCAGCACTCCCAGGGGCCTTCCCAGGGTTAGCAGTGCCTTCATGGGCCCTGCCAGAGGTGTTGGCGCCGTCAAGGGCCTTGCCAGGGGCGCTGGCGCCCCAAGGGCTGTGCCAGTCACAGCTGAGCCTGCAGGGACCCTCCCAGGGGTGGCGCCGACCTCAGGGACCATACCAAGGTTCCCCAGGGGCTCTATGGAATGCTTGTCCGTCGTGTCATATATATTACATACTTCCAGCAGTCCTTCTTACCTGTGATTGGTGGACCATTCTTTTAAGCCACCAAATCACAGCCACTAGGAGCAGAGAGCAGTCAGTCAGCACAACACCTCAACTTATGTTTTCCTGTTGGATATTATTCTCCATTACCTTCTTCAGAATGCGATGATGATACTGGAAATGTTATGGGCGCCGGTGTATTTATTTAACGTTGGTTCTACCAGAGCACTAAATAGCACAAAAACTACTGCAACCAGGGGCCCTTCACCGGGACGCGAGTGCTCTTAGGGGCCCTCACAGGGACGGTGGCGGTCCCAGGGACCCTCCCAGCGTCGGCAGTGCCCGCACGGACTCTCCCAAGGACAGAGGCGTCCTAAGGGTCATCCCAGGGACGGCGGCTCCTCATGATTCCTGCAAGGGGCGGTGGTGGCGCCAAGGGCCTTGCAAAAGGCTGTGGCGCCCTCAGGTCCCTTGCTAGGCACGCTGACACCCCCAGGAGCTTTCCCTGCCTGAGTTGCGCTCCCAGGGGCCTTCTCAAGGGCGGCAGTTCCCTCAGGTGCCCTCCTAGAAACGGCGGCGCTCCCGGGGCCCTCCCTGGAATAGCGTCGCCACCAGGGGCGTACCCTAGAATGGCGGCGCCCCCAAGGGGCTTGCCAGGAGCTGTGGCGCTCCCAGGGGCCCTGCCATGGGCGGTGGTATCCCTAGGGTCTCTACCAGGGACAGCAGCACTCGCAGGGGCCTTCCCAGGTGACAGCGGCGCTCCCAGGGACCCTGTCAGAGGCGTTGGCGCCCACAGGGGCCCTACCAGGTTCGCTGGCGCCCCCAAGGGCTATGCCAGGGGCGCTGGCACCCCCAAGGGCTCTCTCAGGGAGATCGGCACTGACAGGGCGCCCACCCAGGGATAGCGGTGCTCCCAAGGGACCTGGCAGGGACGGCGGCACACCAAGGTGCTCCCCCAGGGACAGTGGCGCTCCCTCACCCCGTCTCAGGGGCAGTGGTGTCCCCAGGGACCATGCCAGAGACAGCTGAGCTCGCAGGGATCCTCTCAGGGTTGGTGCCTACCCCAGGAACCGTACCAAGGGTCACCAGGGGCCTTATGGCATGCTTGTCCGTGCCATATATATTACATGCTTCCAGCAGTCCTTCTTTCCTGTGAATGGTGGACCATTCTTTTAAGCCACCAAATTACAGCCAATAGGAGCAGAGAGCAGTCAGTCAGCACAACACCTCAACTTATGTTTTCCTGTTGGATAGTATTCAACATTACCTTCTTCAGAATGCGACGATACTGGAAATGTGATGGGAGGCGGTGTATTTATTTAACCTTGGTTCTACCAGAGTATCAAATAACGCAAAAGAATGGTCCACCAATCACAGGTAAGAAGGACTGCTGGAAGTATGTAATATATATGACACGACGGGCAAGCATCCCATAGGGCCTCTGGGGTCCTTTGGTATGGTCCCTGGCGTCGGTGGCACCCTTGGAAAGGTCTCTGGGAGCTCATCTGTCTCTGGCATGGTCCCTGAGGTCACCACCGCCCCTGAGAGGGCCGCTGGGAGCGTTGCTAACCCTGTGAGGGTGCCTGGATGTGCTGCCGTCCCTGGCAGGTCCCCTGGGAGCACTGCTGTCCCTGTGTGGACCCCTGTCAGTGCCGATCTCCCTGAGAGAGCCCTTGAAGGCGTCAGCGCCCCTGGCATAGCTCTTGGGGGTGCCTGTGCCTCTGGCACAGCCCCTGAGGGCGCTGCTAACCCTGGGAGGGTCTCTGGGAGTGCCGTTGTCCCTGGTAGATACCCTGGGGATGCCACTGGCCATGGCAGGTCCCCGAGGGGCGCCACTGCCCCTGGCAGGCTCCTTTGGGGCGACGCCATTCCTAGGAAGGCCCCTAGGGGCGCCGTTATTCCTGGGAGAGTCCCGAGAAGTGCCGCCGTCCATGGGAGAGCCCCTCGGAGTGCTCCCATCCCTGATAACGCCCCTGAGGGCGCCGCCGTTTCTAACAGAGCCCTTGAGGGCGCTGCCGTCTCTGTGAGGACCTTTGACGGCTTTTTCCGTCCTTGAGAGAGCCCCTGAGAGCAGCAAGTGTCTCTGTGAGGGCCAATGGGAGCGCCGTTGTCCTTGAGAAAACCTGTGGGGGCGCCAGCGCCTATGGCAAGGCCTCTGAGGCCACCACCGCTTCTGGCAAGGCCCTTGGGGCTGCCACCGCCCCTTGCAGGGCCCCTGGGGCGACGACATCCATGGGTGGACCGCTGGTTGCAGTTGTTTTTGCGCTATTTAGAGCTCTGGGAGAAACAGCATTAAATAAATACACCGCCTCCCATCACATTTCCAGTATCGTCGCCTTCTGGAGAAGGTAATGGAGAATAATATCCAACAGGAAAACATAAGTTGAGGTGTTGTGCTGACTGGCTGGTCTCTGCTCTTATTGGCTGTAATTTGGTGGCTTATAAGAATGTCCCACCAATCACAGGTAAGAACGACTGCTGGAAGTATGTAATATATTTGACACGACGGACAAGCATCCTATAGAGCCCCTGGGGAACCTTGGTGCGGTCCCTGGGGTCAGCGCCACCCCTGGGAGGGTCCCTGCAAGCCCTTGGGGCGCCAGCGTTCCTGGAGGGCTCGGTGGGCGCTAGCACCCCTGGCAAGGCCCTTGACGGCGCAAACGCCTCTGGCAGGGCCCATGAAGGCACTGCTATCCCTGGGGAGGCCCCTGGGAGTGCCGCTATTCCTGGTAGAGACCCTGGCCATGCCACCATCCATGGCAGGGCCCCTGGGGGCGCCACTGCCCCAAGCAGGCCCCCTGGGGGCGCCGACATTCCTGGGTACGCCCCTGGGGGCGCCGCTATTCCTGGGAGCGCCCCTGGAGCGCCGCTCTTTCTGGTGAGGGCCCCTGAGGTCACTGCCACCCTTGGGAGGGCCCCTGGGAGCGCCACTTGCCCAGGGAGGGCCCCTGGGTGTGCCAGCGCGTCTAGCAAGGACCCTGAGGGCGCCACAGCCTCTCGCAAGGCCCCTGGGGCCGCCATCGCCCCTTGTAGGGATCATGAGGCGCCACCGTCCTTGGGATGACCCCTAGAGCGCCTATGTTATTGGGAGAGTCCGTGGGGGCACTGCCGACGCTGGGAGGTTCCCTGGGAGCGCCGCCGTCCCTGTAAGGGCCCGTGGGAGCACTCCCGTCCCAGGGAGGGCCCCTGGTTACAGTAGTTTTTGTGCTATTTAGTGCTCTGGTAGAACCAACGTTAAATAATACACCGGCGCCCATAACATTTCCAGTATCATCGCATTCTGATGAAGGTAATGTAGAATAATATCCAACAGGAAAACATAAGTTGAGGTGTTGTGCTGACTGACTGCTCTCTGCTCCTATTGGCTGTAATTTGGTGGCTTAAAAGAATGGTCCACCAATCACAGGAAAGAAGGACTGCTGGAAGCATGTAATATATATGACACGACGGACAAGCATCCCATAAGGTCTCTGGGGACCTTTGGTATCGTCCCTGGCGCCGGCGCCACCCTTGGGGGGGTCTCTGCAAGCTCAGCTGTGTCTGGCATAGCCCTTGGGGGCGCCTGTGACCCTTATAGGGCCCCAGCGGGAGCTGCTATCCCTGGGAGGGTCCCTGGGAGTGCCGCTGTCCCTGGTAGACACTCTGGGGATGCCTCCACCCATGGCAGGGCCCCTGGGGGCGCCACTGCCTGAGGCAGGCCCACTAGGGGCGCAGCCATTCCTGGGTATGCCCATGGAGGCGCTGCTATTCCTGGGAGAACCCCGGGAGCACTGCTGTTTCTGGGAGGGCCCCTGAGGTCACTGCCGCCCTTAGGAGGGCCCCTGGGAGTGCCACTCGCCCAGTAAGGGCCCCTGGGGGTGTCAGCTCGCCTACCGAGGCCGCTTACGGCGCCAGAGCCTCTTGCAAGCCCCTGGGGCCGCCACCGCCCCTTGTAGGGATAATGATACGCCTCCATCCCTGGGATGACCCCTAGGGCGCCTCTGTCCTTGGGAGAGTCCGTGGGGGCACTGCCGACGCTGGTAGGTTCCATGGGAGCGCTGCTGTCCCTTTATGGGCCTGTGGGAGCACTCCCGTCCCAGGGAGGGCCCCTGGTTACAGTAGTTTTTGTGCTATTTAGTGCTCTGGTAGAACCAACGTTAAATAATACACCGGCGCCCATAACATTTCCAGTATCATCGCATTCTGAAGAAGGTAATGTAGAATAATATCCAACAGGAAAACATAAGTTGAGGTGTTGTGCTGACTGACTGCTCTCTGCTCCTATTGGCTGTAATTTGGTGGCTTAAAAGAATGGTCCACCATTCACAGGAAAGAAGGACTGCTGGAAGCATGTAATATATATGACACGACGGACAAGCATCCCATAAGGACTCTGGGGACCTTTGGTATCGTCCCTGGCGTCTGCGCCACCCTTGGGAGGGCCTCTGTGAGCTCAACTGTTTCTAGCATGGTCCCTGAGGTCACTACCTCCCATGAGAGGGCCCCTGGGAGCGTTGCTAACCCTGGGAGGGCGCCTGGATGTTCCGCCGTCCCTGGCGGGTCCATTGGGAGCACTGCTGTCTCTGGGTGGGCGCCTTGTCAGTGCCGATCTCCCTGAGAGAGCCCTTGGGGGTGCCAGCGCCTCTGGCATAGCTCTTGGGGGAGCATGTCACCCTTATAGGGCCCCTGCCGGAGCTGCTATCCCTGGAAGGGTCCCTGGGAGTGCTGCTGTCCCTGGTAGACACTCTGGGGATGCCACCACCCATGGCACGGCCCCTGGGTGCGCCACTGCCCGAGGCAGGCCCCCTGGGGGCGCCGCCATTCCTGGGTATGCCCATGGGGGCGGCGCTATTCCTGGGAGAGCCCCGTAAACGCCGCCCTTTCTGGGAGGGCCCCTGAGGTCACTGCCGCCCTTGGGAGAGCCCCTGGGAGCGCTAAATGCCCCAGGAGAGCCTTTGGGGGTGCCAGCGCGCCAAGCAAGACCCCTGAGGGCGCCACATCCTCTAGCAAGGCCCCTCGGGCCGCCACCGCCCCTTGTAGGGATCATGATGCGCCGCTGTCCCTGCGATGACCCCTAGGGCCCCTATGTCCTTGGGAGAGTCCGTGGGGACACTGCCGACGCTGGGAGGTTCCCTCGGAGCGCCGCCGTCCCTGTGAGGGCCCGTGGGAGCACTCCCGTTCCAAGGAGGGCCCCTGGTTGCAGTACTTTTTGTGCTATTTAGTGCTCTGGTAGAACCAACGTTAAATAATACACCGTCGCCCATAACATTTCCAGTATCATCATCGCATTCTGAAGAAGGTAATGGAGAATAATATCCAACAGGAAAACATAAGTTGAGGTGTTGTGCTGACTGACTGCTCTCTGCTCCTATTGGATGTAATTTGGTGGCTTAAAAGAATGGTCCACCAATCACAGGTAAGGACTGCTGGAAGTATGTAATATATATGACACGACGGACAAGCATCCTATAGAGCCCCTGGGGAACCTTGGTACGGTCCCTGAGGTCGGCGCCACCCCTGGGAGGGTCCCTGCAAGCTCAACTGTGTCTGGCATAGCCCTTGGGGCGCCAGCGCCCCTGGCAGGGCTCTGTGGGCGCTAGCACCCCTGGCAAGGCCCTTGATGGCCTCAACGCCTCTGGCAGGGCCCATGAAGGCACTGCTATCCCTGGGAAGGCCCCTGGGAGTGCCACTGTCCCTGGAAGACACCCTGGGGATGACACCTCCCATGGCAGGGCCCCTGGGGGCGCCACTGCCCGAGGCAGGCCCCCTGGGGGCGCCGGCATTCCTGGGTATGCCCATGGGGGCGCTGCTATTCCTGGGAGAACCCCGGGAGCACCGCTGTTTCTGGGAGGGCCCCTGAGGTTACTGCCGCCCTTGGGAGGGCCCCTGGGAGCGCCACTCGCCAAGTAAGGGCCCCTGGGGGTGCCAGCGCGCCTAGCAAGGCCCCTTACGGCGCCAGAGCCTCTTGCAAGGCCCCTGGGGCCGCCACCGCCCCTTGCAGGGATCATGAGGCGCCGCCTTCCCTGGGATGACCTCTCTGGCGCCTCTGTCCTTGGGAGAGTCCGTGCGGGCACTGCCGACGCTGGGGGGTTTCCTGGTAGTGCCGCCATCCCTGTGAGGGCCCCTAGGGGCACTCCCGTCCCAGGGAGGGCCCCTGGTTGCAGTAGTTTTTGTTCTATTTAGTGCTCTGGTAGAACCAACGTTAACTAGTACACCGGCGCCCATAACATTTCCAGTATCATCATCGCATTCTGAAGAAGGTAATGGAGAATAATATCCAACAGGAAAACATAAGTTGAGGTGTTGTGCTGACTGACTGCTCTCTGCTCCTATTGGATGTAATTTGGTGGCATAAAAGAATGGCCCACCAATCACAGGTAAGAAGGACTGCTGGAAGTATGTAATATATATGACACGACGGACAAGCATCCCATAGAGCCCCTGGGGAACCTTGGTACGGTCCCTCGGGTCGGCGCCACCCCTAGGAGGGTCCCTGCAAGCTCAACTGTGTCTGGCATAGCCCTTGGGGCGCCAGCGCCCCTGGCAGGGCTCTGTGGGCGCTAGCACCCCTGGCAAGGCCCTTGATGGCCTCAACGCCTCTGGCAGGGCCCATGAAGGCACTGCTATCCGTGGGAAGGCCCCTGGGAGTGCCGCTGTCCCTGGTAGAGACCCTGGCGATGCCACCACCCATGGCATGCCCCTGAGGGCGCAAGTGCCCCAGGCAGGCCTCCTGGGTGCGCCGCCTTTCCTGGGTACGCATCTGGGGGCGCCGCTATTCCTGGGAGAGCCCCGGGAGCGCCGCCCTTTCTGGGAGGGCCACTGAGGTCACTGCCGCCCTTGGGAGGGCCCCTGGGAGCGCCAATTGCCCAGGGAGGGCCCCTGGGGGTGCCAGCGAGTCAAGCAAGTCCCCTGAGGGCGCCACCGCCCCTTGTAGGGATCATGAGGCGCCGCCGTCCCTGCGATGACCCCTAGGGCGCCTATGTCCTTGGGAAAGTCCGTGGGGGCACTGCCGTTCCAAGGAGGGCCCCTGGTTGCAGTAGTTTTTGTGCTATTTAGTGCTCTGTTAGAACCAACGTTAAATAATACACCGGCGCCCATAACATTTCCATTATCATCATCGCATTCTGAAGAAGGTAATGGAGAATAATATCCAACAGGAAAACATAAGTTGAGGTGTTGTGCTGACTGACTGCTCTCTGTTCCTATTGGCTGCAATTTGGTGGCTTAAAAGAATGGTCCACCAATCACAGGTAAGAAGGACTGCTGGAAGTGTGCAATATATATGACACGACGGGCAAGCATCCCATAGAGACCCTGGGGACCTTTGGTACGGTCCCTGGCGTCGGCGCCACCTTTGGGAGGGTCTCTGCGGGCTCAGTTGTCTCTGGCATAGTCCTTGAGGTCACCACCGCCCCTGAGAGGGCCCCTGGGAGCGTTGCTAACCCTGGGAGGGCGCCTGGATGTGCCGCCATCCCTGGCAGGTCCCTTGGGAGCACTGCTGTCCCTGGGTGGGCCATTGTCAGTAAAGATCTCCCTGAGAGAGCCCTTGGGGCTGCGACCACCCCTGGCATAGCTCTTGGGGGCGCCTGTGCGCCTGGCAGGGCCTCTGCGGGCGCTGCTAGGCCTGGGAGGGTTTCTGGGAGTGCCGCTGTCCATGGTAGATACCCTAGGGTTGCCACTGCCCATGGCAGGTCCGCTAGGGGCGCCACTGCCCCGGGCAGGCCCCCTTAAGGCGCCGTCATTCCTGGGAAGGCCCCTACGGGCGTCTTTATTCCTGGGAGAGCCCTGGGAGGTGCCACCGTCCATGGGAGAGCCCCTGGGAGTGCACCCACCCCTGACAAGGCCCATGGGGGGCTCCGCTATTTCTAGGAGGGCCCATGAGGGCGCTGCCGTCTCTGTGAGGGTTTTTGAGTGCTTTTTCCGTCTCTGGGAGGGCCCCTGAGAGCGCTGTTGTCCTTGTGAAAGCCTGTGGGGTCGCCAGCGCCTATGGCAAGGCCTCTGAGGCCATCACCACTTCTGGCAAGGTCCTTGGGGCCGCCACCGGCCCTTGCAGGGCCCTTTGGTCGCCGACATCCCTGGGTGGACCCCTGGTTGAAGTAGTTTTTGCGCTATTTATAGCTCTGGGAAAAGCAACGTTAAATAAATACACCGCCTCCCATCACATTTCCAGTATCATCATCGCATTCTGAAGAAGGTAATAGAGAATAATATCCAACAGGAAACCATAAGTTGAGGTGTTGTGCTGACTGACTGCTCTCTGCTCCTATTGGATGTAATTTGGTGGCTTAAAAGAATGGTCCACCAATCACAGGTAAGGACTGCTGGAAGTATGTAATATATATGACACGACGGACAAGCATCCTATAGGGACTATGGGGACCTTTGGTATTGTCCCTGTCGTCGACGCCACCCTTGGGAGGGTCTCTGCGAGGTCAGCTGTCTCTGGCATGGTCCCTGAGGTCACCACCGCCCCTGAGAGGGCCCCTGGGAGCGTTGCTAACCCTGGGAGGGCGCCTGGATGTACCGCCGTCCCTGGCAGGTCCCTTGGGATCGCTGCTGTCCCTGGGTGGGCCCCTGTCAGTGCCGATCACCCTGAGAGAGCCCTTGGGTGTCTTCCAGGGACAGCGGCACTCCCAGGGACCCTCCCAGGGATAGCTCCGCCCGTAGGGTCCTTGCCAGGGGCACTGTTGCCCCCAAGAGCTATGCCAGGGGCGCTGGCATTCCCAAGGGCTCTCTCAGGGAGATCTTTACTGACAGGGGCCCACCCAGGGACAGCAGTGCTCCCAAGGGACCTGCCAGGGACAGCGGAACATCCAGGCACCCTCCCAGGGTTAGCAACGCTCCCAGGGGCCCTCTCATGGGCGGTGGTGACCTCAGGGACCATGCCAGAGACAGTTGAGCCTGCAGAGACCCTCCCAAGGGTGGCGTCTACGCCAGGGACCATACCAAAGGTTCCCCAGGGTCCCTATGGGATGCTTGCCCGTCGTGTCATATATATTACATACTTCCAGTAGTCCTTCTTATCTGTGATTGGTGGACCATTCTTTTAAGCCAGTAAATTTCAGCCAATACGAGCAGAGAGCAGTCAGTCAGCACAACAACTCAACTTATGTTTTCCTGTTGGATATTATTCTCCATTACCTTCTTCAGAATACGATGATACTGGAAATGTTATGGGCGCCGGTGTATTTATTTAACGTTGGTTCTAACAGAGCACTAAATAGCACAAAAACTACTGCAACCAAGGGCCCTCCCTTGGATGGGAATGCTCCCAGGGGCCTCACAGGGACGGCGGCGCTCCCAGGGAACCTCCCAGCGGCAGTGTCCCCACGGGCTCTCCCAAGGACAGAGGCGCCCTAGGGGTCATCCCAGGGAAGACGGCACCTCATGATTCCTACAAGGGGCGGTGGCGGCCCCATGGGCCTTGCGAGAGGCTGTGGCGCCCTCAGTGGCCTTGTTAGGTGCGCTGGCACCCCCAGGGGCCCTTCTTGGGCGAGTGGTGCCCTCAGGAGCCATCTCAAGGGCGGCAGTGTCCTCAGGGGCCCTCTCAGAAACGGTTGTGCTCCCCGGGCTCTCCCAGGAATAGCGGCGTCCCCAGGGGCGTTCCCTGGAATGGCGGCGCCCCCAGGGGGCCTGCCTGGGGCAGTGGCGCCCCCAGGGGCCCTGCCATGGGTGGTGGCATCCCCAGGGTCTCTACCAGGGATAGCGGCACTCCCAGGGGCCTTCCCAGGGATAGCAGTGCCTTCATGGGCCCTGCCAGAGGTGTTGGCGCCCTCAAGGGCCTTGCCAGGGGTGCTAGCACCCACAGGGGCCCTGCCAGGGGCCCTGGCGCCGCAAGGGCTACGCCAGGGAGAGCTGAGCTTTCAAGGACCCTCCCTGGGGTGGCGCTGACCCCAGGGACCGTACCAAGGGTCCCCAAGGGCTCTGTGGTATGCTTTTCTGTCGTGTCATATATATTACATGCTCCAGCAGTCCTTCTTACCTGTGATTGGTGAACCATTCTTTTAATCCAACAGATTACAGCCAATAGGAGCAGAAAGCAGTCAGTCAGCACAACACCTCAACTTATGATTTCCTGTTGGATATTATTCTCCATTACCTTCTTCAGAATGCGATGATACTGGAAATGAGATGGGAGGCTCTATATTTTTATTTAATGTTGCTTCCCCCAGAGCTCTAAAAAGCACAAAATTACTGCAACCAGGGTCCACCCAGGGTAGTTGGCGCCCCAGAGACCCTGCAAGGAGCAGTGGCGTCCTCAGAGGCCTTGCCAGAGTCGGTGGCGCCCCCACGGGCTTTCACATGGACAACAGCGCTCGCAAGAGCCCTCACAGGGCCAGCTGTACTCTCAGGGGCCTTCGCAGGGACGGAACAACCCTCAATGGCCCTCACATAGATGGCAGTGCCCTCAAGCGCCCTCCTAGAAACGTCGCCCCCAAGGGCCTTGTCAGGGGTGGAGGTGCTTCCAGGGGCTCTCCCAGGGACGGCGGCGCTCCCGGGGCTCTCTCAGGAATAGCTGCGCCCACAGGGGCGTACCCAGGAATGGCGGAGCCCCCTTCCATCTTGCCTAATATCTCACTGCTAGGCTATCCCATTCGAGACCAGTGTAACGACACTTCTTTCACCACTTACCCAGCTTCCACCACTGGTTACCAGCGGCCAGGGTCGTATTTTGTGATTTCGAGGATTTTTTCAAATGGATATGTATTTTTGTAAGTCCCGAGAAGGAAAAAAAAAAGTTTATCATCTGGATTCGAAATGGGGTCTGCTACCATGGAAAGGAAGCCACTTTTTGTTTACGTTACATGAGGGCAGGCTAGCCGGGCCCAGCAACAGGTGTGTACCAAGTATTTTTAGTTCTATTAGGGTGTGTTTGATAGGTTGAGCATGAGTGTTATATGAAGAATGTGATGAACGTGTGGAGGTAGTTTGCAAGCCAGAATAAGGCTAATAACGGCATTGCTATGCAGATATTCTTCCCCCGCCACCACTGAATGAATCTGTGCCAAGTACCCACTCCTTGTTATGCTGGTGGGTTAAGTTTATTGTTATGTACTATTTTATTCCTACTAATGTATTGTGCCAATATGTAATTATGACAACACTTGATGCTTGTTTTGTAAGGACAATGTATAATGACTAGTTTGTCTGATCTAGGTCCTAGCCTTTCCTTCCTCGGGTGATACCTAAAGTAAATAAAGGAGAGAAAATTACAAGTGTGTGTGTCTTATCCTTGCCATGGGAGCCCGCTGCTCTGTTCTTGCTACATATACAGAAGCAGTAGATATCTGACAAGTGTCGTCGAATTACCACTGGCTGTCCCGTCAGTCTCCGGTATTTTCCCAACGATCGGTATCAGTGTACAGACAAACAACAGGCAGGTTGATTCCACCAGGCCACTGAAACACATTTGTGCACTGTAATCGCCCTTAATAGTCACTAATTCTTCACAACTCTGTTCACAAGGTAATGTCTTCATAGCTGGTCTTCTCATCTCGACGACTATATAGTCGGCACACTACCGGTGTCCAATTCCTTAGTCTTTTAACTTTATATTGTTCACAACAATTCCACAATACTTGCACAACAATTATCTTCAGTTGTCTTACTTGGCTCGTTGTACTTTACACTTTGAGCAGAAATGGTTGACTGACTCTAGGCAGCTCGCTGCCGCTTATATATGTCTCGTCAGACTCCTAGAGCATTTTAGTGATATCTGGGTGGTCCGTCACTCGTCACGATCTTCAAGAGTGAGGTGCTTCCCCGTCTTGAGTATTGTCACCCCGTCTGGTCCCCGAGGTATGCTAGAGATTGTCAATTGATTGAAAATGTCCAAAGGAGGGCCACTAGACTGGTGCCTGCTCTACCGAACCTCAGTTACGCAGAGAGATTGGAGCACCTGCAACTACCGAGTTTATACTGTACTACAGACAGGCGAGGGGTGACCTGATCGAAGTGTATAAACATCTCAGAGGGCACTACTCAGTCGAATGTACATACCTGGAGCTGGCAGACGTCCACCCCACAAGGTTGAAGAAACCACAAGTCCAGAAAACTGTAACAGTGTTGTGACGGTCAGACTTAACCAACACTGGTGCAGGTTCCAATAAATTAAGGAGCCAGTGCACGCCCAGTATCTGCCAACAGTGCGTATCAGAGACGTGACCGACCGCCCAAGTGGCTAACGAGCCGATCATGGCGAAGAGGATTAAAAAAAAAAAGATGGGTGTTGGAAATTAATGTAATTCATTATATCATCATTTATCAAGTATAAATCACCTGGAATGTCGGGAAGTGGAGTGAATTTCTACGTAGATACACCATAATCTCCTGTAAGTAACCAGAGTGAAGGTATCTAACTCTACGGTAAGAAATTAAGAAACAACCACATATATATATATATATATATATATATATATATATATATATATATATATATATATATATATATATATATATATATATATATATATGTTTAGTTATGGAATTATTTATTTTGTTTTATTTGCGGTGTGGGGATTGATATCTGTATATGGTTGTTTCTCAATTTCTTACCGTATAGTTAGATATATATATTTGTGTGAATATATACTGACAGTCAGTGTTACCAACATCTTTATAACTCCACATTCTCTTGACTCTTTCGGTTTCTGTTGCCAGGTGGGAGCGTAGCTTCTCAAAGCTGAAATTCATCAAAACATTTATCTTTTTTCTTGACTACTGCAAGAGACATGTGTTGGGCTGGCCATTGTGTCAATAGAACAGGAAACTGAAGAAAAACTTGAGCTTAAACTTTAAGTGTCTATCATTTAATAAAGTTTGTATCGTTTACCATAATTTCTTATGTAAAATACATCAGCACATGGAAGATCTCGCTCAAGACTCTTGTGTTTATACTGTACCTGTTTGGAGAGGACAGGATTCAAAGGCTATAAACGGGGGACAGGATTGGCGAACACTTTGTCCAGAGCGCCAAACTGCCTTACTCCCGCCATGAAGCTGTGTCGAGCAGGAGTCATCGTTCCGGGAAGTCCGCGAATGATGTGGCGGGAAGGTTACATGACTATTTTCGTAGAACGAGTATAATTATATTTCGATTTCAAACTGCCGCCTAAATAAATTTAGATAAAGATAATAATAAAACTAATTTAATATAAAACATGGTTAACGTCCGCATTGATCTGATTAAATTTTGTTTTAACTTTCTTAATTTGTTTATGTATTTACTCGACTACAGATAGTTGGGTATAGCTTAGTGTCTTGTTCGTCCTGGTAGAAATACAACAGCAGGCACAGTGGGTCGTGTGGCTGATGACGTCACGATCAATATCACGTTAGGAGTTGCCGATTTCCCCTCGCTGTCCCCTCTGCCAAGGGCAGTGTGGTGGCGGAGCGTGATGGCTGCCTCCTCTACATTCCTTAGTTTAATAAGAATGACTTCTCATTAATGTATACCCTTTACTTTTTTGGTAGATATCATTTGCTATCCAGACCTGGTGACGAGGATGACTGACGAAGTGAAAATTCCACCTAGTACAAGTTAACCCTCCCGCCTCCATGTGCCGGGTTGCTGATTCGTGTTATTGTTTTGTTATGAAGACAACACAAGCTACTTTAAATAAGCCAAATGGCTCATTTTGTTTACTGAATATCACATACAATTAATGAGTTGATAATTGCATAATGTAAATGTGGCTATGCAATAAACAATAATCTTGTACATCCGGCAACTCACCACTTCTCCCCTTGACACGAAATTCTGTACTGGCGCGGCAGTGGCGGCTGAGGGTTGGACGCTGCGTCTACTGGTGGGGACGCTTCCCACGCCACCCTGGGACGCTGCCCACGCCGCCCAGCCACTGGACGCCCGTGCCATACACTTTTGGGTGAGGCTCACATTTCTCAAGCTTACGTGAATGCAGTAGAGTCCCACCTGATGGCGAAGTGACAGTGTAAAAATTTGTTGCCAATAAAACATTGGCGCGTCCTTGGAAACTCTTATCTGCTCAGTGGCTTTAAATTAGGTTGTGGAGAAGCAAGCATCCTCTGTTTTTTTCCCCTCGTTCAGGGGGGTGTTTACGCGTGGCGAACTTCTGTGTAATATAATTTTAGTGTGGAAATACGATTTGTGACGGTGTTCCTGTAATCACTGACGCAGGAAAAAGAGACACTGGAGCACAGTGGCCAAGAGGTAGGCCCTCTAGTGTTGCGTCTGAGTGTCCTTGACATAGATGTTTTCCCACTGATGCTGCGTGGTGGTGCTCGCTCCTGCCTCGTGTCCTGTACATCCCTCGACCCCGCTGCTGGATATCACCCTGGACATGTCTGGTTTCTCGGATACTCAACCTAGGCTGATTCTCGTGATCTAACAACTTGCGCCGTGCTTTAAGGAAACGTTATATTAATATTACTGAGAACTATGGAAGCTGACACAGAGAACCCTGATGCATTAAGTTACACAAAGCAGCACAAGCATCAAGCAAGTTGTGCAGCTCTTGTGGCGTTTTCTTGTGTACATACCACGGAGTTTGTTTACTATCATAAAACCCGTTTTCTTTTCGATTTTAAAGCAATATTTTGCATTTCTACACGAAATTTCAAGGAGAACGGATGGAAAGTGCCTTTAATTCGATAGAGGGGCCGTGAGACATCACAGGTGTATGAGTTAACAGAGAATTCGCGAGAGTAGAGAGGTAAGGGAGGCAGGCAGGTGAGGGGGGAGGTAAGGTGTTGTGGTGGGCAGCAACACGTGGACTCTCAACCTGCCTCCATAAGACTCCTCGCCAATTTCTTATCGCTTCCCGCCCCGTTTTAGATACCTGTACCGTGTAACACCCCTCGCACCTATTGCATTTAGTGTGTGTGAGGTACTAATACTTATTGTTTTACCTTCCTTGTGGAACTTTACAACTACGCCCTAAAAATGTTCCAAGATTTTATTCAGCATTAAACATTAACCAACATAGTAGGTGGTTGGCAGCTACCAAACAGGTAGGTACTACCGCCTGGGAAGATATTGGAAGCATAATGTGTTGTCTAATGGTAGACTCTGCTGCCATATGGCATCACGAAAATTGTGACTAAGTCCCAGGTTGCTCATCTGACTTTCTGCCTCATTTACACACAATTGCAGGGTCTCAATTGTTTCTCTTACTTTGACAACACAACATACTACACTGTACTGTATGTAGTTTCTCACTCTTGATATTTTTTCATTTTTTGTATTTATTTATGGTTCTTCATTATTATTATTATTTTATTTTTTGTTTTTATTATAATTTTATTTATTATTATTATTATTATTATTATTATTATTATTATTATTATTATTATTATTTTCGCCCCCCTCCCCCCAAAGGCCCTGTGGGTCAGTGACTCGGGGCCCAGGTGGGCTAATCCCTGTATATATATATATATATATATATAAATAATGGATGTCATATATTTGTCTTATATACCTACGAACTTTAGTTGAGTTTTCTTCAGTTATTTTATTTTATTTTATTTAAGATATTTTATCTATATTTTAGTTATCTATGATTCCTCTTCATATTTTATTATTATTATATGTAGTAGTATTATCTTTATTATAAGAATTGGTGGGAATGACTGCCGGAAGTCAGCATCCCGGAATGTTAGAGGGAGCGGTGGGGGAGGGTGACACGTGCTCCATGTGTAAGTGTCCCCTCGCCCCCACCCCACCGCCCATGTCTCTAGCTGTATAACTACGCGGTTTCATCCCTCGCTATTAACCTCTTCACTACAGCAACGCCAATTTCAATATATATTTTTTGGCTAAGACGAGACGATTTTAGTCAGCTGAAGAGCCCGTACACAAGCGGTTAATACAATTTCATTTATGAAACCCGGCTTTATTTACCTAACCTAACCTAACCCAAGGTGAACCTTGTCTAACCCAGGGTGACCCTTGTCTAACCCAGGGTGATCTTCGTGTTTTGATGACAAAATGCTCCTGGTTGAAATCTTCTGCTATGGTTGGGTGTGTATGATGCAGTAACGCCATGTCTCTTTTGTGCACTGGTAGCCATCTTGAGTAATATGCATCATCCAGTGCAAAGAACCACGGGGCCATGGGATTAAGAACTTCAGTATACAGAGGGAAATTTTTTTCCGGAGTGACCTGACATAAATCAGCAACAAGAGTTCTAGGTGTAACACAATGGACCAGTCGTGAAACGTTTGATATGAACTGATCATAGGATTGCACTAATTATCCATGGAGAGAGGACTATCACCTTCTTGCAGAGAGGATCAGTAATGAATGTATCCTTTCTGTTTAAGGCTGAAAAGTGCACAAGTGGTGACTTGATGTGCCCGAGAGTTCTGGTTAGATGGCTGGCCTTAAGGAATGAGTCTGCGGTACGTAGTGAGGCAACACCTGCTCCTACCAGTGCCTCTGTCCAACCAATGTTCCTAAGCCAATGTCCACGGACTTTCAAAAAGGCCATCTCATTGTGCAAGCTACCTAACACTCTAACAAAATTCTGCTTACCATGGGTGTCTGGCCATTCTCACAGTGGGTCGTCAACAGCTATAACGGAGACCTGTCCTGGGTCCAGGAGCTCTGCGGCTTGCTTCACTAAATCCATAGTATGTCTGATCATTGCGACAGATTCTGCTTGATCATGGAACAAAGGAATTAGAGACGAGATTGCAGGCACCACAACTTATGATTGCTACAGACTGGCAGCATGATTTGCTCCCCAGGAAACGTTGTTCTTACTCTCCTGGTCGTTCATAGTGCGATACACTTCAGCCAAGTTTTGGAAAGATTTTTTCAGATTAGTCGGCACTGTCACATTATTAATTATAATAAAGTGATCACGGTATGTAGATAAAATCACAGCCTCCTCGGCTCCAGTGTAGTTTTCTCAACAGGACTGGAGGAACATTGGTGCAGAAAAGAGCCAAGTCTGCAACTCTTTTGGTGTTTTTTGTATGAGTCTTGATCACATCATTTTGCAAACGATCAACACCTGGGTTGTTCTCTGCGGAGTAAATCACCTCATAAATGAAAGAACTTTTTTGTATGAACCCATTAGTTTTAACAAATCTTCTAATTAATTAAAAGAAGATAACCTTTTCTTCTATTGTTTCGTACTTGTAATTTTATATTATCTTCATTGTTTTTTAATTTGTTGACATCTGTATACACACGAGGGTCTGCCATCTATAATGTAGTCAGGGACGGAATGAACGCCATTGTGTTGATACTTGACAGTAAAGGCAGATTGTGTGTGTTAGCGCAGGGCACCCATAGTTTCGTCACCTCAGGGTTATGGCAGAGGTCAAACCAAATTAGTACCGAACAGAGACAGTATTTACGTCGTGCACAGTACGGGCGGGGCGGGGGTCAATTCGCTATAACCCACACGCATGCGGGCGTAACATCTGATTGGTCCTTGGCCAACAAGAGACCTGCAGGCTAGAGTTTCATTCCAGTACTCTCTTCCGACACAAACCCAATGTAATCTAACATCACGTAATGTAACCTAAATTAACGTAGCATAGACAAATGTAGATTAGCATCGTGTAACCTATCTTAAAGTTACGTAATTTAACGCAACGTAATGTAACGTAACACAAGGTAACGTAACGTAATGTAACTTTACCTAATAACGAAATTTAAAAAAATTTGAAGAAAAAATTTATTATTAAGAATGACGTCATAGTCTGGAGGCCAAATCCGTGCGTCATCCCAGCATTCAGCTTAAAAAAAAGTGGGTCCCTTTTGGCATGACAGCCCGTGAAGGACAGTGTGGATACAGCACACTGTATACTAAACCTTCTGTATTGTACTGCACTCGACCACATCCACTTCCCATAGTTGTAAACTTAGGTACCCATTTACAGCTGGGTGAACTGGGAGCGCCCGGGAATCGAACCATTAACCCCCGGAACAGGAGACGAGCGCTGTATCTATTCGACCTCTGCTCTCCACACGAGGCTACCACATCGTTGGAGGCAGGGCGAGGGTGTGTTGAGTCATGCCACCGGAGTACCAAACATTATCATCCAAGACAAAAATCGGTCATTGAAAACTAAGGTATAAATGAATGATTGCTTGAGTTCTGAACAATCCCCATAATTTGTGTAGTAAATCTCCTTCACATCTATCCTTCATCCGTCTCCTATGGGCACAGAACCTTTTCTTTTAGGCGTCACTGTTACGTATCGTCAGGTTCTGTTGAAATATAATGAGTCCAGGCCATTATCTATCGTGAATAGGGAAAACAAATTTGGAAAAACAGTAGTAACGATATTTTTCGAATCCTTTTTTCAGTATAATGTTTAGTATTTTTTTGTCAGGTGTAGGTCATGGGGGTATAGGTCGTGTTAGAGGGTAGCAGGTCATGTTGGAGGGATGCAGGACATGTTGGAAGGCTGCAGGTCGTATGGGGGGGATGCAGGTCGTTTGTGTAGGGGAGTGCAGAGCGTGGGTTAAGGTGGGGGGTGGGGGAGGGGGGATGGGGATCGAGACCAGCACTAAGAGACAAGTTCGATAACCTGTGTGTGTGTGTGTGTGTGTGTGTTGGGGTGGCAGGCAGTGGGGAAAACCCGGGTGTGCCGAGGATCGATAAAGAGAACGTGAAACAACACTACCTCACTCGTCCCACCACCTCACTCGTCCACTACCTCACTCGTCCTACCACCTCACTCGTCCACCACCTCACTCGTCCACCACCTCACTCGTCCCACCACCTCACTCGTCCACTACCTCACTCGTCCTACCACCTCACTCGTCCACCACCTCACTCGTCCTACCACCTCACTCGTCCACCACCTCCCTCGTCCTACCACCTCACTCGTCCTACCACCTCACTCGTCCACTACCTCACTCGTCCTACCACCTCACTCGTCCTACCACCTCACTCGTCCACTACCTCACTCGTCCCACTACCTCACTCGTCCACTACCTCACTCGTCCACTACCTCACTCGTCCCACCACCTCACTCGTCCACTACCTCACTCGTCCACCACCTCACTCGTCCACCACCTCACTCGTCCTACCACCTCACTCGTCCTACCACCTCACTCGTCCTACCACCTCACTCGTCCTACCACCTCACTCGTCCACTACCTCACTCGTCCACTACCTCACTCGTCCTACCACCTCACTCGTCCACTACCTCACTCGTCCACCACCTCACTCGTCCACTACCTCACTCGTCCTACCACCTCACTCGTCCCACCACCTCCCTCGTCCTACCACCTCACTCGTCCACTACCTCACTCGTCCTACCACCTCACTCGTCCACTACCTCACTCGTCCACTACCTCACTCGTCCACCACCTCACTCGTCCTACCACCTCACTCGTCCACTACCTCACTCGTCCACCACCTCTCTCGTCTACCACCTCACTCGTCCACTACCTCACTCGTCCTACCACCTCACTCGTCCTACCACCTCACTCGTCCACCACCTCCCTCGTCCTACCACCTCACTCGTCCACCACCTCCCTCGTCCTACCACCTCACTCGTCCTACCACCTCACTCGTCCACCACCTCTCTCGTCCTACCACCTCTCTCGTCCTACCACCTCACTCGTCCACCACCTCCCTCGTCCTACCACCTCACTCGTCCTACCACCTCACTCGTCCCACCACCTCCCTCGTCCTACCACCTCACTCGTCCTACCACCTCACTCGTCCACCACCTCTCTCGTCCTACCACCTCACTCGTCCACTACCTCACTCGTCCTACCACCTCACTCGTCCCACCACCTCCCTCGTCCTACCACCTCACTCGTCCACCACCTCACTCGTCCACGCCCAGTCTCAAAGGTTCTTACTGTGAATATTCTCATAAATTAAGAATATAAGAATGTTTTTGAGATAATCCCTCTAAACTAAACCATAGATACACAGTAGAGTAAAATCTAAACAAGAGACTACGTTCACCAGATACGTTCACTGAAGACGAAATAAGATGAACGTAAAGTGATTCCTACGTTAAATTTACCTCCTAACTGGATTTTACTGAGAGTTTAACTGGATTTTACTGAGTTTCTGTGTACTTTTGATGATGTTTTTCGTGTTTCGCTTTTGTTTTTATCTTTAGTCAACATGTTTAAGGCGTTTATATGTCTCCGTTAAGGGGAATAAAACATCTAGCCAACTATTGAAGTTCTAACATCAAGTGGGGATACTGGACAGGGGTTTTGTCTCTTAAATTGTGATGATTCTAAAGGTCTAAGATCACAGTAAGTTGTTTTAGTTCAGTTTATCTCAGTGAAATTAACGTGTGTGTGCGTGTGTGTGTGTGTGTGTGTGTGTAAGTTTCGATATTGTAACACTTCCGTTCCCAGGTTATGATTGTTTTATTTATTTTATTTTTTTTACTGGGATTAGCTCACCCGGGTACAGGTCACTGACCCACATCAGGGCCTGGGGGCGAAAATATAATAATAATAATAATAATAATAATAATAATAATAATAATAATAATAATAATAATAATAATAATAATAATAATAATAATTTAGAACCATAAATAAATACAAAAATGAAAAAAATCAAGAGTGAGAAACGATATATGTATGTTGTGTTGAAATTGTAAGAGAAACAATTGAGACCCTGCAATTGTGTGTAAATGAGGCAGAAAGACAGATGAGCAACCTGGGACTTGGTCACAATTTTTGTGATGCCATATGGCAGCAGGGTCTACCATTAGACAATACATTATGCTTCCAATATCTTCCCAGGAGGTAGTACCTCCCTGTTTGATACATACATACATACATACATACATACAGACATACATACATACATACATACAACTGGTCGTCCTACTCTGGCGACCTCGTTCCCTTGAGTAATAAAGTTGTCTCATGTTCTTTGTGTGTTAACCGTTACAATATAACTCTCAGTAGGTCATCAAGTGCTTTTGTGTCTCAGAAATTAAAACATAACTCAACCGCCAGAGGGGAGGTGATCCAGGGTATCAGGAGACAGTGCTTCTTAATTAACACAGGTTGTCATGCCCAGGAACAGACTGCACTCCTCTGTACATTAGGAAACAGTGTCTTGATGTTGATGTATAGCCTTGATGTTTGCGTCAAGGTGTACACTGTGCTCCTGTAACTTATAGGAGACGAGAAGCTTTATTCTTATACACCTGGAGTGTTTTATATAAGAGTTTTTTGCCCTCCCCTCATATATACACAACGCCATTAACTCCACTAACTCACACATGCCTTCATCTACATGCTAACGACTTGAAATTTCATCTCTCAGAGCCACCCAACACTCAATTTTTGAACCTGTTTCCCCCCACTTCACTCTCACTCCCCCCAAATAATGACTTAATCGATTATGATTTTTTTTCCACATCTATATGAAAATGAGCTGATTAAATACACAGTCTTTGGGATAAATTTTAAGAATTGTTATGTGCCAAGAGAGGGAGGCATCGACCGTCACCCACTGCGTCAACACATTTCACCTCAGTCTCAGTTTTCTATTCTGGTCAGATTCAATTTCCTTTTTTTCTCATATAATATAAACACTACTCAGGACGCGTATCTTGCATTTCACTGGCTAAAAAAACAACAACTTTAAGATTTACTATATCAGTTCCCTTCAGTATCAAATGGTTAACGGGACTGCCATCTCAACTGCGAAATGATTCTTTTTTTTGGGAAAGTTGAAGGTCTTGAAAATCCTGATGAGAATTACCAATTATGGGACACTGTTGGATGTATATCTATTATGTATTGACCTACAGCATACAATTATACACATCTTCATTTTCTTTAGGTAACAATAGTGTGTTTGTGTGGATGGCCTCTGATAGTGCTACTGAATCATCTTATGGTGTTCATTAGTTACTGAAATTCAATGGATAAAATATTCATAAGTTACATTACGGAAACTCAGGCTCTATAATATTATCTTCACTCTTTAATACACATAACAACCTTTCAGTGCGTCGATCGAACATAAAGTATACGATGTCGCCTCTGATATGAATAAAATCATCTGCCGTTAGCTAAATAAAATATTAAAAGTGATGTCCTCGTAATAAAGAGGTTAATGGAGATAGTAGACTAACACATTACCAATACAGAACTATAAATCTCTATTATTATCTTCTAATACGCAGAATATACCACCTCCATTATTTTTTTACAACAAAGGTCCCTTACTAACCAGTTGACAGACACGCGATGTTATTCCCTCGTCGTAAGATGGTATAAATGTTTTCCAATCACCAAAGTTCTCACTATCATCTCGTGGATAAAATATCACTTGATATCAAATTTAGCGAGATGAAATGACGACGTAACCCATCACGTCACCATCAGCGAGGGTGAGATGTCTCGTGATGTCATATTAAGCCACCTAAAAATGCTATAACCCGCAGTCATGTGACATCATCGTATGGAAGTCTTAAGATGGTTATTTTTTAGGGTTGAAAAAGGAGTTTCACAATCACGCTAAACGAACTATAATAGGGTTGGCTAGGAGGATCTGATCTTATGTTAACCGAGGCAAAAACTGTCTAAATCCAACAGTGAAACTCGTTTAGTCCACTTTCCGAGAGCCTCACTTTATGAGGATACCGCCAACACACGGAGGGATATTGTCTTCTGATTCCGTCTATAATGGCATGATATAATAAGAGGAACATGACAGCCAAATATTAGGTTAGTAAAGGGGAGAGAGAGAGAGAGAGAGAGAGAGAGAGAGAGTCGTTTTATATTAAGCTATAACCCTCATGAATCTGGGAATGAACGGGTGAATTTTTTTAACATCTATATTATGTAAACTGTCTGATTCCACTCTCTTAATCTCTAAATATTTACATAACAACCTTGTCCAAAATTCACCTCCAAGTTATATTTTCCATCACGTACAAAGTAGTAGTTTAATTGAATAATAACTTCATCCTAGAGTTCAAAAGTCATAAGTCTCAAAACAGGTTACAGGATATTTATTCAACTTCTCAATTTAATTTACTTGAGTTTTTGCCATCATAGAAAACGTGTATAACATTTATGGGAGACGATATTTTATTTTATTTTATTATATTACAAATTATTTTGATTTTGTATTTTATTGATGTCGTCTTATCACCAAGTAGTCTCCTTGTTAAAGATTAGATTTTAATGGACTTTCTTAAGGACAGATTAACGATTTGTACTTTGTAAAACGTTTATATACCAACCCTGCCTAATGAACCCTGCCGATTTTACCCTGCCGAATCATTCCTTCCATATCAACCCTGCCGAATCAACTCTTCTGAATCATTCCTTTCTTATCAACCCTGTCGAATATATCCTATCGAGAAGTAATAACAACTGTAGCTTCTCTCAGTTTTGATTTTTTTTTATATAATACGTATTTTTCTGCATTGCTGTTGACCTGAGCCTAAGTTACGACCGTCATGGGGATGCCTGGCGGGTAGTAACTCTAATCTGATGCCAAGATTGTCCTAACACTACTCTGAAGTTATGTTATAATAGTTTGCTTTATCATTTTATTCCATCTTATTGATTTTAGTCTTATAATGAATAAACTTTATCAATGAAGGTGTTAATTTTATTACAGTTTTATGTCAAAATTTCTCAGCGGCCAGGGAACATAGGCTCCCGAAACACCTACCAGAGCTCCGTCACTAGACCAATCTAGGAGCTGGAGGAGGAGGGGGCCCCGGCCTACCAGTGGTGACAAAAGTCTCTCTCTCCCTCGTACTCATTATCACGTTGATCAATATAGAGGAAGATTCGCGATTTTCCGATGATTTATTTTGCTGAGGGTTCACTATTTCAAAGGTTTGGTTAGGTTAGGTTATATTAAAACTTCGGATTAATGAATCGTCGGGGACATACAATTGTAACCACCACAATAACCGCTGTTGATTTTTATACTCAGTACACCAGGGACGGGGAAACTTTTGAGGTCGGTGCGCCAGACTGAAATAATAAGAGTTCTTCAGGAGTCACCTATTGTTTTCAACGTTAATAATGATCTACAGATTTAATGGGTATGACCGCTATATAGGAACACCATCCCAATGTAGTTTCACTGCTATAAATTACTCTTGCAATATATATAAATATATTCTAAATTTAATTAATATCTATCGACAAAATCTACACTACCCGAGTCTATCCTTAAACGAGCCAAAAAAACAACGACAACAAAAAACAGTGTATGTATGTGTGTGTGTGTGGGGGGGGGGGGGGGGGGTCATAACGAGTGTTTTGTTTTCATATCATGGTTGGCTTTAGAGATAATAATGGTATATTCCTATGACTCTTGTGATTAATTCAGAAAAAACAAAACAAAATAATGTATTGACGTTTAAGGTAGTGAAGATGTTGACTCTTTTTGGGCAGGCGGAGCGGCAGCAGTGACAACAAGAGTAGCAGGGAAGAGTGAAGCAGGAGGCTCATTAGCAGAAAGAGGGGCGAGTAGAGGTAGAAGGAGGGCTCTCAAATACAAAAGGAAGACGACGAGGTTCAAGCAGGGAGGTCTAAAATGGCAGGTGCAGGGGTACAGCTGACACTATGCGGCCTCCTGCTGTACCTGGCTGAGCTGCGCCTCGCATATAGGATCAGTAAGTCCTTATCTGCCTCCCATTCCAGGCAATTATTTCCCATATACATTTATGTACAATTTAATTTCCAGGTGATATTTGAACACATTTTTTTTTTCCAGGTACATCTATAGGTTTTGAACTAATGAATCTGTTTATCTGTGACGTCATAAACGAGATTATACAATAATTTTCTGATATTGTCAAACTAATCCAGGTATTAAATCGTATTATTTTAAGATGATACAGATTTATATATTAAGAAGCCGTAAGATTTTTTAACCCAGTCCCTTCACGTTATAGCCACCGTGGACTCAGCTGGTGTGTGCAACGAGACCATCTGGCTGGAGGACGGGGCCAAGTCTGCCGCCATCCTCAGACTCACAGCCAAAGACTTCTATGACTTTGCTCCTCTCCGCTGTCACATCACCTTCAAGGCCTCGCTCCACCTATGTAAGTCTCTACCACTCTCGTCTTCTTTACATTATAATATACAAATTATACTTAATAATATATAAACACGTTTTCCTGTCGCTTTGTTAGAGAGTTAAATACTGTACTTAATATATATATAACTGTTGTGGACGGGGTACAGCAAGTGAGGGAAGAGAGTCATGCTTGTTTAAGTTTTGTGTGAGAATTTTTTTTTTCTCCCGCGCTTTTCAGTGAGTGAAATACTGTACGTTGTTATCCATGTCCTTCCGTCTGTGTGTGTGTGTGTGTGTGTGTGTGTGTCTTGCAGCATTAGTTCGTTTTGATAACTTAGACACCGTTTACAGCATGAATCTCTCAGCTAAATTTTTACCCTAAGCTTATTACTCACGAATGCTAGATCACGTTGATTACCTGCAAGCACAAACATTTATTGTATTTTGATTTTTATCCAAGACGTGTAGAACTCTTATATGAATTCAAACGAAAACTATAATGATGTTAGGTTAAATTAGGTTAGGAGATAAGGTTAGGTTAGGTTTGATATCAGCTGTTGTTATATTATGAGAGAGTTATTGCCCTCTTGTAGACTTTAAGGCAGTGGTTCCCAAACTGGGGGCGTGAGGTGGGTACAGGGGAGGCGTGAAGCCATCTGCCAAAATTTGCTATTTTTTGCTCAAAATGAATATAATGAAGAAGCTCTTTCAGGAGTAACTCTCTCTCTGTTTGAATCTTCCACACATCCGTGCAAAACCAAAGTATAGCAGTCCCCCTATCCGTTTTCTATCATTTCACCTCTCTCTCTTCACGCATCTTGTACACGTCACGGATACCATACTGACTCTCACACTACTCGTATCTTTCACAACACTACCAGCCACCGATCCTCCCTTAGCTTCAGTTACAGTATGTTAAGATTTATCTCAAACTATGTGTTTTAGTCTGGATTTCTTCTCTTTTAATGATTTTTTTAATTAATTTTTCTTATATAAGGGGAGGGGGGGGGGGGGGTGAGAACTTCGCAAAAAGCAGAAGGAGGCGTCAAGTTAAAAAGTTTGGGAACCACCGCTTTAAGGTATGAATAAAGCATCCTGACATTATTTTCTAATCAGCAGCAACTAAGAAAAATACAAATTTCCATGAATTCCAACTCAGATATTACGTTAAGCTACACATTCATTACACTTACATCCTGATCAGAAATATCAGATGTCAGGCTCTTGTGGATCGAGTCATACCAATAGCAAACAACGCTCACATCACTAGCAAAAAAAAAAACCGCTCACATCAATCTGACTTTTTATGGGGTCTAATATCCATTAAATCTAAATAATATCTGGTACTTACAGTTTTCAGGTTTGTAGGCGTCGGGGGGGGGGGGGGGTGGGGTCGGTGTTGTAGGCGTCGGAGGGTCGTTGTTGTAGGCGTCGGGGGGGGGGGTCTTTGTTGTAGGCGTCAAGGGATCGTTGTTGTAGGCGTCGGGGGGTCTTTGTTGTAGGCGTCGAGGGGGTCTTTGTTGTAGGCGTCGAGGGGTCGTTGTTGTAGGCGTCGGGGGGTCGTTGTTGTAGGCGTCGAGGGGTCGTTGTTGTAGGCGTCGGGGTCGTTGTTGTAGGCGTCGGAGGGTCGTTGTTGTAGGCGTCGGGGGGGGTCTTTGTTGTAGGCGTCAAGGGATCGTTGTTGTAGGCGTCGGGGGGTCTTTGTTGTAGGCGTCGAGGGGGTCTTTGTTGTAGGCGTCGAGGGGTCGTTGTTGTAGGCGTCGGGGGGTCGTTGTTGTAGGCGTCGAGGGGTCGTTGTTGTAGGCGTCGGGGTCGTTGTTGTAGGCGTCGGAGGGTCGTTGTTGTAGGCGTCGGGGGGGTCTTTGTTGTAGGCGTCGAGGGGGTCTTTGTTGTAGGCGTCGAGGGGTAGTTGTTGTAGGCGTCGGGGGGTCGTTGTTGTAGGCGTCGAGGGGGTCTTTGTTGTAGGCGTCGAGGGGTCGTTGTTGTAGGCGTCGGGGGGTCTTTGTTGTAGGCGTCGGGGGGTCTTTGTTGTAGGCGTCGGGGGGTCTTTGTTGTAGGCGTCGAGGGGTCGTTGTTGTAGGCGTCGGGGGGTCTTTGTTGTAGGCGTCGAGGGGGTCGTTGTTGTAGGCGTCGAGGGGTCGTTGTTGTAGGCGTCGGGGGGGGTCGTTGTTGTAGGCGTCGGGGGGGGTCGTTGTTGTAGGTGTCGAGGGGTCGTTGTTGTAGGCGTCGGGGGGTCGTTGTTGTAGGCGTCGAGGGGGTCTTTGTTGTAGGCGTCGAGGGGTCGTTGTTGTAGGCGTCGGGGGGTCTTTGTTGTAGGCGTCGGGGGGTCTTTGTTGTAGGCGTCGGGGGGTCTTTGTTGTAGGCGTCGAGGGGTCGTTGTTGTAGGCGTCGGGGGGTCTTTGTTGTAGGCGTCGAGGGGGTCGTTGTTGTAGGCGTCGAGGGGTCGTTGTTGTAGGCGTCGGGGGGGTCGTTGTTGTAGGCGTCGGGGGGGGTCGTTGTTGTAGGTGTCGAGGGGTCGTTGTTGTAGGCGTCGGGGTCTTTGTTGTAGGCGTCGAGGGGTCGTTGTAGGCGTCGGGGTCTTTGTTGTAGGCGTCGGGGGGTCTTTGTTGTAGGCGTCGGGGGTCGTTGTTGTAGGCGTCGGGGGTCTTTGTTGTAGGCGTCGGGGTTCGTTCTTGCAGGCGTCGGGGGTCGTTGTTGTAAGAGTCGGGGATCGTTGTTGTAGGCGTCGGGGGTCGTTGCTGTAAGAGTCGGGGATCGTTGTTGTAGGCGTCGGGGGTCGTTGTTGCAAGAGTTGGGGATCGTTGTTGTAGGCGTCGGGGGTCGTTGTTGCAGGCGTCGGGGGGGTCGTTGTTGTAGGCGTCGGGGTTCGTTGTTGCAGGCGTCGGGGGTCGTTGTTGTAGGCGTCGGGGTTCGTTCTTGCAGGCGTCGGGGGTCGTTGTTGCAGGCGTCGGGGGGTCTTTGTTGTAGGCGTCGGGGCTCGTTCTTGCAGGCGTCGGGGGTCGTTGTTGTAGGCATTGGGGGATCGTTGTTGTAGGCGTCGGGGGTCGTTGCTGTAAGAGTCGGGGATCGTTGTTGTAGGCGTCGGGGGTCGTTGTTGCAAGAGTTGGGGATCGTTGTTGCAGGCGTCGGGGGTCGTTGTTGTAGGCGTCAGGGATTATTCTTGAAATCAGTGGGTCGGATCGTCACTCTAAAATAAAAAGTTGCCTGAAGATGAACAATAACATGAAAAAAAGTAGAACAAAATGAAGATGATGACGAACAAGAACAGGAACAAAAACAATAACATGAACAAGAAGAAGAACAGGAAAAAGAACAAAGTTTCCTGTCTGTTCTATACTCTCAGTTCTGCGTATCTCGTCTCCCAAGTACTGTACGTTTAAATTCTAAATATATAATACTGATCTAACACAACTTATGAGCTATCAAAGGTGAAATACATGTAGTGGGTATAACCTTTACCTGCAATAGGCCCCTCGAGTAGCTCTCAAACTGATTGGCCGATGTTTTGATGATGTCACTGGAACCATCACACTGATTGGCCGATGTTTCGATGACGTCACTCGAACCATCACGCTGATTGGACGATGTTTCGATGAAGTCACCCAAACCATTACGTTGATTGGACGGAGTTTTGATGACGTCACCCGAACCATCACACTGATTGGCCGATGTTTCGATGACGTCACCCGAACCATCACGCTGATTGGTCGATGTTTTGATGAAGTGCCATAGCAGCACAAACTTTCCCTTGAGTTGTCATGAGTCTCTTACCTGTAGGGGAAACGAGGAGGAAGAGAGGGAGGGGGGGAGGAGGAAGAGAGGGGGAGAGGAGATAGAGAGGGAGGGAGGGAGGAGGAAGAGAGGGAGGGAGGGAGGGAGGAAGAGAGGGAGGGAGGGAGGAGGAAGAGAGGGAGGAGGAAGAGAGGGAGGGAGGGAGGAGGAAGAGAGGTAGGGAGGGAGGAGGAAGAGAGGGGGAAGAGGAGATAGAGAGGGAGGGAGGGAGGAGGAAGAGAGGGAGGGAGGGAGGAGGAAGAGAGGGAGGGGGGAGGAAGAGAGGGAGGGAGGGAGGAGGAAGAGAGGGGGAAGAGGAGATAGAGAGGGAGGGAGGAGGAAGAGAGGGAGGGAGGGAGGGAGGAAGAGAGGGAGGGAGGGAGGAGGAAGAGAGGGAGGGAGGGAGGAGATAGAGAGGAAGGGAGGGAGGAGGAAGAGAGGGAGGGAGGGAGGAGGAAGAGAGGGAGGGGGGAGGAGGAAGAGAGGCAGGGAAGAGGAGAAGAGAGGGAGGGAGGGAGGAGGAAGAGAGGGAGGGAGGGAGGAGGAAGAGAGGGAGGGGGGAGGAAGAGAGGGAGGGAGGGAGGAGGAAGAGAGGGAGGGAGGAGGAAGAGAGGGAGGGAGGGAGGAGGAAGAGAGGGGGATGAGGAGATAGAGAGGGAGGGAGGGAGGAGGAAGAGAGGGAGGGAGGGAGGAGGAAGAGAGGGAGGGGGGGAGGAGGAAGAGAGGGAGGGAGGGAGGAGGAAGAGAGGGAGGGAGGGAGGAGGAAGAGAGGGGGAAGAGGAGATAGAGAGGGAGGGAGGGAGGAGGAAGAGAGGGAGGGAGGAGGAAGAGAGGGAGGGGGGAGGAGGAAGAGAGGGAGGGAGGGAGGAGGAAGAGAGGGAGGGAGGGAGGAGGAAGAGAGGGAGGGAGGGAGGAGGAAGAGAGGGGGAAGAGGAGATAGAGAGGGAGGGAGGGAGGAGGAAGAGAGGGAGGGAGGGAGGAGGAAGAGAGGGAGGGAGGGAGGAGGAAGAGAGGGAGGAGGGAGGAGGAAGAGAGGGAGGGAGGGAGGAGGAAGAGAGGGAGGGAGGGAGGAGGAAGAGAGGGAGGAAGAAGAGAGGGAGGGAGGGAGGAGGAAGAGAGGGAGGGAGGGAGGAGGAAGAGAGGGAGGGAGGGAGGAGGAAGAGAGGGAGGGAGGGAGGAGGAAGAGAGGGGGATGAGGAGATAGAGAGGGAGGGAGGGAGGAGGAAGAGAGGGAGGGAGGGAGGAGGAAGAGAGGGGGAGGAGGAGATAGAGAGGGAGGGAGGAGGAAGAGAGGGAGGGAGGGAGGAGGAAGAGAGGGAGGGAGGGAGGAGGAAGAGAGGGAGGGAGGGAGGGAGGAAGAGAGGGAGGGAGGGAGGAGGAAGAGAGGGAGGGAGGGAGGAGGAAGAGAGGGAGGGAGGGAGGAGGAAGAGAGGGAGGGAGGGAGGAGGAAGAGAGGGAGGGAGGGAGGAGGAAGAGAGGGGGGAGGGAGGAGATAGAGAGGGAGGGAGGGAGGAGGAAGAGAGGGAGGGAGGGAGGAGGAAGAGAGGGAGGGAGGGAGGAGGAAGAGAGGGAGGAAGGGAGGAGGAAGAGAGTGGGAGGGAGGAGGAAGAGAGGGATGGAGGGAGGAGGAAGAGAGGGAGGGAGGGAGGAGGAAGAGAGGGGGATGAGGAGATAGAGAGGGAGGGAGGGAGGAGGAAGAGAGGGAGGGAGGGAGGAGGAAGAGAGGGAGGGAGGGAGGAGATAGAGAGGGAGGGAGGAAGGAGGAAGAGAGGGAGGGAGGGAGGAGGAAGAGAGGGGAAAGAGGAGATAGAGAGGAAGGGAGGGAGGAGGAAGAGAGGGAGGGAGGGAGGAGGAAGAGAGGGAGGGAGGAAGGAGATAGAGAGGGAGGGAGGGAGGAGATAGAGAGGGAGGGAGGGAGGAGGAAGAGAGGGAGGGAGGAGGAAGAGAGGGAGGAAGGAGATAGAGAGGGAGGGAGAGAGGAGGAAGAGAGGGAGGAAGGAGATAGAGAGGGAGGGAGGGAGGAGGAAGAGAGGGAGGGAGGAAGGAGGAAGAGAGGGAGGGAGGGAGGAGAAGAGAGGGAGGGAGGGAGGAGGAAGAGAGGGAGGGGGAGAAAGAGAGGGAAGGAGGAGGAAGAGAGGGAGGGAGGAGGAAGAGAGGGAGGGAGGGAGGAGGAAGAGAGGGGGATGAGGAGATAGAGAGGGAGGGAAGGAGGAGGAAGAGAGGGAGGGAGGGAGGAGATAGAGAGGGAGGGAGGGAGGAGGAAGAGAGGGAGGGAGGGAGGAGGAAGAGAGGGAGGGAGGGAGGAGGAAGAGAGGGGGATGAGGAGATAGAGAGGGAGGGAGGGAGGAGGAAGAGAGGGAGGGAGGGAGGAGGAAGAGAGGGGGATGAGGAGATAGAGAGGGAGGGAGGAGGAAGAGAGGGAGGGAGGGAGGAGGAAGAGAGGGAGGGAGGGAGGAGGAAGAGAGGGAGGGAGGAGGAAGAGAGGGAGGGAGGGAGGAGGAAGAGAGGGGGATGGAGGAGATAGAGAGGGAGGGAGGGAGGAGGAAGAGAGGGAGGGAGGGAGGAGGAAGAGAGGGAGGGAGGGAGGAGGAAGAGAGGGAGGGAGGGAGGAGGAAGAGAGGGAGGGAGGGAGGAGGAAGAGAGGGGGAGGAGGAGATAGAGAGGGAGGAGGGAGGAGGAAAGAGAGGGAGGGAGGGAGGAAGAGAGGGAGGGAGGGAGGAGAAAGAGAGGGAGGGAGGGAGGAGGAAGAGAGGGAGGGAGGGAGGAGGAAGAGAGGGAGGGAGGGAGGAGGAGAGAGGGGGAAGAGGAGATAGAGAGGGAGGGAGAGAGGGAGGAGGAAGAGAGGGAGGGAGGGAGGAGGAAGAGAGGGAGGGAGGGAGGAGGAAGAGAGGGAGGGAGGGAGGAGGAAGAGAGGGAGGGAGGGAGGAGGAAGAGAGGGGGAGGGAGGAGAGAGAGAGAGGAGGGAGGGAGGAGGAAGAGAGGGAGGGAGGGAGGAGGAAGAGAGGGAGGGAGGGAGGAGGAAGAGAGGGAGGGAGGAGGAGGAAGAGAGGGGGATGAGGAGATAGAGAGGGAGGGAGGAGGAGGAAGAGAGGGAGGGAGGGAGGAGGAAGAGAGGGGAGAGGAGGATAGAGAGGGAGGGAGGGAGGAAGAGAGGGAGGGAGGGAGGAGGAAGAGAGGGAGGGAGGGAGGAGGAAGAGAGGGAAGGGAGGGAGGGAGGGAGAGAGGGAGGGAGGGAGGAGGAAGAGAGGGAGGGAGGGAGGAGGAAGAGAGGGAGGGAGGGAGGAGGAAGAGAGGGAGGGAGGGAGGAGGAGAGAGAGGGGGGAGGAGATAGAGAGGGAGGGAGGGAGGAGGAAGAGAGGGAGGGAGGGAGGAGGAAGAGAGGAGGGAGGGAGGAGGAAGAGAGGGAGGGAGGGAGGAGGAAGAGAGGGGGATGAGGAGGAAGAGAGGGATGGAGGGAGGAGGAAGAGAGGGAGGGAGGGAGGAGGAAGAGAGGGAGGGAGGGAGGAGGAAGAGAGGGGGATGAGGAGATAGAGAGGGAGGGAGGGAGGAGGAAGAGAGGGAGGGAGGGAGGAGGAAGAGAGGGAGGGAGGGAGGAGATAGAGAGGGAGGGAGGAAGGAGGAAGAGAGGGAGGGAGGGAGGA
The DNA here is from genome assembly GCA_958450375.1 of Homarus gammarus. Classification (NCBI taxonomy): domain Eukaryota; kingdom Metazoa; phylum Arthropoda; class Malacostraca; order Decapoda; family Nephropidae; genus Homarus; species Homarus gammarus. Next base: position 748,715 of record CAUDMG010002706.1, read on the forward strand.
GGAAGAGAGGGGAAAGAGGAGATAGAGAGGAGGGAGGGAGGAGAAGAGAGGGAGGGAGGGAGGAGGAAGAGAGGGAGAGAGGGAGGAGGAAGAGAGGGAGGGAGGAGGAGATAGAGAGGGAGGGAGGGAGGAGGAAGAGAGGGAGGGAGGAGGAGAGAGGGAGGGAGGGAGGAGGAAGAGAGGGAGGGAGGGAGGAGGAAGAGAGGGAGGGAGGGAGGAGGAAGAGAGGGAGGGAGGGAGGGAAGAGAGGGAGGGAGGGAAGAGAGGGAGGGAGGGAGGGAAGAGAGGGAGGGAGGGAAGAGAGGGAGGGGGAAGAGAGGGAGGGAGGAGGAGGAAGAGAGGGAGGGAGGGAGGAGGAAGAGAGGGAGGGAGGGAGGAGATAGAGAGAGGGAGGGAGGAGGAAGAGAGGGAGGGAGGGAGGAGGAAGAGAGGGAGGGAGGGAGGAGAGAGGGGGAGGGAGGGAGGAGGAAGAGAGGGAGGGGGATGAAGAGAGGGAGGGAGGGAGGAGGAAGAGAGGGAGGGAGGAGGAGGAAGAGAGGGAGGGAGGGAGGAGGAAGAGAGGGAGGGAGGGAGGAGAAGAGAGGGAGGGAGGGAGGAGGAGAGAGGGAGGGAGGGAGGAGGAAGAGAGGGAGGGAGGGAGGAGGAAGAGAGGAGGGAGGGAGGAGGAGAGGGAGGAGGAAGAGAGAGAGGGAGGGAGGAGGAAGAGAGGGAGGCAGGAAGGAAGAGAGGGAGGGAGGAGGAGAAGAGAGGGAGGAAGGGAGGAGGAAGAGAGGGAGGGAGGAGGAGATGAGAGGGAGGGAGGGAGGAGAAGAGAGGGAGGGAGGAGGAGGAAGAGAGGGAGGGAGGGAGGAGGAAGAGAGGAGGGAGGGGAGGAGAAGAGAGGGAGGGAGAGAAGGAGGAAGAGGAGGGAGTGGAGGAGAGAAGAGAGGGGGGAGGGAGGAGGACGAGGAAGGGAGCGAGGAGGAAGAGAGGGAGGGAGGGAGGAGGAAGATGAGGGAGGGAGGGGAGGAGAGAGGGAAGGAGGGAGAGGAAGAGAGGGGGAGGGAGGAGAAGAGAGGGGAGAGGGAGAGAGGGAGGGAGGGAAGGAGGAAGGAGAGGAGGAGGAAGAGAGGGAGGGAGGGAGGAGGAAGAGAGAGGAGGAGGAGGAGGGGAGGGGAGGGAGGGGAGGGGGAGAAGGGGAGGGAGGAGGAGAGAGAGGGAAGGGAGGGAGGGGGAAGAGAGGGAGGGAGGGAGGAGAAGGAGGGGAGGGAGGGAGGAGGAAGGGGGAGGAGGAGAGGAGAGAGGAGGGAGGGAGAGAGGCGAGGGAGGGAGGAGGAATAGGAGGAGGGAGGGGAGGAGAGAGAGGAGGGAGGAGAGGAGATGAGGGGGGAGGGAGGGGAAGAGGAGGGGGAGGGAGGAGGAAGAAGGGGAGGGAGGGAGGAGGAGAGGGGGGGAGGGAAGAGGGGAGGGAGGAGGGAAGGAGAGGAGGGAGGAGGAGGAAGGAGGGAGGGGGGGGGGAGGAGGGAGGAGGGGAGGGAAGAGGAGGGAGGGGGGAGGGGGAGGGGGGGAGGGAGGAGGGAGGGAGGGAGGGAGGGGAAGAGAGGGAGGGGGAGGAGGAAGAGAGGGAGGGGGAGGAGAAGGAGGAGGAGGGAGGAAGAGGGGAGGGAGGGGAGGGGAAGAGGGGGGGAGAGGGAAGGGGAGGGGAGGGGGGAGAGAGAGGGAGGGGGAGGAAGAGAGGGGAAGAGAGGGAGGGAGGAGGAGGAAGAGGGGAGGGGGGGGAGGAGAGAGGGAGGAGGGGAGGAGGGGAAGGGGGGGAGGAGGGAGGGGAAGAGAGGGGGGAGGGGGAGGAGAGAGGGGAGGAGGGAGGAGGAGAGAGGGAGGGGGGGAGGAAGAGGGAGGGAGGGAGGGAGGAGGAAGAGAGGGAGGGGAGGGAGGAGGAGAGAGGGAGGAGGGGAGGGAGGAGGAGGGGATGAGGAGAAGAGAGGGGGGAGGGGGAAGGAGGGAGGGAGGGAGGAGGAGAGGGGGGGAGGAGGAGAAGGAGGGAGGGAGGAGAAGGGAAGAGAGGGGGAGGGAGGGAGGGGAAGAGAGGGGGAGGGGAGAGGAGAGAGGGAGGGAGGAGGAGGAAGGGTAGGGAGGGAGGAAAGAGGGGGGGAGGAGGAAGAGGAGGAGGGAGGGAGGAGAGGAGGGAGGGAGGGAGAGGAAGAGGGGGAGAGGGGGAGGAAGGAGGGGAGGGGGAAGAGGAAGGAGGGAGGGAGGGGGAGGGGAGGAGGGAGGGAGGAGGAAGGAGAGGGGAGGAGGGAGAGAGGGGGAGGAGGAGAGGGAGAGGCGGGAGGGAGGGAAGGAGGGAGGGAGGGAGGAGAAGGGGAGGAGGAGGGAGGAGGAAGAGGGAGAGAGGGGGAGGAGAGGAGGGAGGGAGGGAGGAGGAAGAGCGGGAGGGAGGGAGGAGGAGAGAGGAGAGGGAGGGAGGAGGGAGAGGGGAGGAGGGGGGAGAGGGAGGAGGGAAGGAGAAGAGGGGGAGGAGGGAGGAGGGAAGAAGAGGAGGGAGGGAGGAGAAGGAGGGGGAGGGAGGAGGAGGAGAGGGAGGGGAGGAGGGGGGGAGAGGGGGAGAGGGAGGAGGGGGGGAGAGAAGAGAGGGAGGGGGGAGGAAGGGAGGGAGGGAGGGGAGAGGAAGAGGGGGAGGGAGGGGAGAGGAAGGAGAGAGGGGGGGAGGGAGGAGAGAGGAGGGAAGGAGAGGGGGAGGAGGAGAGGGAGGGGGGAGGGAGGAGGAAGGAGGGAGGAGAGGGAGGGGAAGAGAGGGAGGGAGGAGGAGAAGAGAGGGAAGGGAGAGGAGGAAGAGGGGGAGGAGGAGGAGGAGGAAGAGGAGGGGAGCGAGAGGGAGGAGGAAGGAGGGAGGGAGAGGGAGGAGGAGGAGGAGGGGAGGGGAGGGGGGAGGGAGAGGAGGGAGGAGGGAGGGAGGGAGGGGAGGAGAGGGAGGGGGGAGGAGAAGAGGGGAGAGGGAGGGGAGGAGAAGGAGGGAGGGAGGGAGGGGGAGGGTGGAGGAGGAGAGGGGGGAGGGAGGAGGGGGAGGGAGGAGGAGGAGAGAGGGAGGAGGGGGAGGAAGGAGAGGGGAGGGAGGAGGGAAGAGAGGGGGAGGGAGGAGAGGGAGGGAGGGAGGGGAGAGAGGGAGGAGGAGGGAGAGAGGGGAGGGAGGAGGGGAGAGAGGGGGAGGGAGGAGGAGGAGGGGGGAGAGGAGAGGAGGAGGGAGGGAGGGAGGAGGAAGAGAGGGCGGGAGGGAGGAGGAAGAGAGGGAGGGAGGAGGAGGAAGAGAGGGAGGGAGGGAGGAGGAAGAGAGGGAGGGAGGGAGGAGGAAGAGAGGGAGGGAGGGAGGAGGAAGAGAGAGGGAGGGAGGAGGGGAAGAGAGGAGGGAGGGAGGAGGAAGAGAGGAGGGAGGGAGGAGGAAGAGAGGAGGGAGGGAGGAGGAAGAGAGGGAGGGAGGGAGGAGGAAGAGAGGGAGGGAGGGAGGAGAGAGAGGGAGGGAGGGAGGAGGAAGTGAGGGAGGGAGGGAGGAGGAAGGGAGGGAGGGAGGGAGAGAGGGAGTGGAAATTGGAGGAGGGAGGGAGGGAGGAGAAGAGAGGGAGGGAGGGAGGAGGAAGAGAGGGAGGGAGGGAGGAGGAAGAGAGGGAGGAGGGAGGAGGAAGAGAGGGAGGGAGGGAGGAGGAAGAGAGGAGGGAGGGGAGGAGAAGAGGAGGGAGGGAGGGAGACAGGGAGGGAAGGAGGAGATAGAGAGGGAGGGAGGGAGGAGAAGAGAGGGAGGAGGGAGGAGGAAGAGAGGGAGGGGAGGGAGGAGGAAGAGAGGGAGGGAGGGAGTGAGGGAGAGAGGGAGGGAGGGAGGAGGAGTGAGGGAGGGAGGGAGGGAGGAGGAAGTGAGGGAGGGAGGAGGAAGTGAGGGAGGGAGGGAGGGAGGGAGGAGGAAGAGAGGGAGGGAGGGAGGAGGAAGAGAGGGAGGGAGGGAGGAGGAAGAGAGGGAGGGAGGGAGGAGGAAGAGAGGGAGGGAGGGAGGAGAAGAGAGGGAGGGAGGGAGGAGGAAGAGAGGGAGGGAGGGAGGAGGAAGAGAGGGAGGGAGGGAGGAGGAAGAGAGGGAGGGAGGGAGGAGGAAGAGAGGGAGGGAGGGAGGAGAAGAGAGGGAGGGAGGAAGGAGGAAGAGAGGGAGGGAGGGAGGAGGAAGAGATGGAGGGAGGGAGGAGGAAGAGAGGGAGGGAGGGAGGAGAAGAGAGGGAGGGAGGGAGGAGGAGAGAGGGAGGGAGGGAGGAGAAGAGAGGGAGGGAGGAGGGAAGAGAGGGAGGGAGGGAGGAGGAAGAGAGGGAGGGAGGGAGGAGGAAGAGAGGGAGGGAGGGAGGAGGAAGAGAGGGAGGGAGGGTGGAGGAAGAGAGGGAGGGAGGAGGAGGAAGAGAGGGAGGGAGGGGAGGAAGAGAGGGAGGGAGGGAGGAGGAAGAGAGGGAGGGAGGAGGAGAGGGAGGGAGGGCGGAGGCAGAGAGGGAGGGAGGGAGGAGGAGAGAGGGAGGAGGGGAGGGAGGAGGAGGAAGAAAGGGAGGGAGGGAGGAGGAAGAGAGGGAGGGAGGGAGGAGGAGGAGGGAGGGAGGGAGGAGGAAGAGAGGGAGGGAGGGAGGAGGAAGGGAGGGAGGGAGGAGGAAGAGAGGGAGGGAGGGAGGAGGAAGAGAGGGAGGGAGGGAGGAGATAGAGAGGGAGGGAGGGAGGAGGAAGAGAGGGAGGGAGGGAGGAGGAAGAGAGGGAGGGAGGGAGGAGGAAGAGAGGGAGGGAGGGAGGAGGAAGAGAGGGAGGGAGGGAGGAGATAGAGAGGGAGGGAGGGAGGAGAGAGAGAGGGAGGGAGGGAGGAGATAGAGAGGGAGGGAGGGAGGAGAGGGAGGAGGGAGGAGGAAGAGAGGGAGGGAGGGAGGAGATAGAGAGGAGGGAGGGAGGAGGAAGAGAGGGAGGGAGGGAGGAGGAAGAGAGGGAGGAGGAAGAGAGGGAGGGAGGGAGGAGAGAGAGGGAGGGAGGGAGAGGAAGAGAGGGAGGGAGGGAGGAGGAAGAGAGGGAGGGAGGGAGGAGGAGAGAGGGAGGGAGGGAGGAAGAGAGGGAGGGAGGGAGGAGGAAGAGAGGGAGGGAGGGAGGAGATAGAGAGGGAGGGAGGGAGGAGGAAGAGATGAAGGAGGAAGAGAGGGAGGGAGGGAGGAGGAAGAGAGGGAGGGAGGGAGTCAGAAGAAAGCGAGGGAGGGAGGAGATAGAGAGGGAGGGAGGGAGGAGGAAGAGAGGGAGGGAGGGAGGAGATAGAGAGGGAGGGAGGGAGGGAGGGAGGGAGGGAAGGAGGGAGGGAGAGGAGGGAGGGAGGAGAAGAGAGGGAGGGAGGGAGGGAGGAGAGGGAGGGAGGGAGGAGGAAGAGAGGGAGGGAGGGAGGAGATCGAGAGGGAGGGAGGGAGGAGGAAGAGAGGGAGGGAGGGAGGAGGAGAGGAGGGAGGGAGGGAGGAGGAAGAGAGGGAGGGAGGGAGGAGGAAGAGAGGGAGGGAGGAGGAAGAGAGGGAGGGAGGGAGGAGGAAGAGAGGGAGGGAGGGAGGAGGAAGAGAGGGAGGGAGGGAGGGAGGGAGGGAGGAGGAAGAGAGGGAGGGAGGGAGGAGGAAGAGAGGGAGGGAGGAGGAAGAGAGGGAGGAGGAAGAGAGGGAGGGAGGGAGGAGGAAGAGAGGGAGGGAGGGAGGAGGAAGAGAGGTGGGGAGGGAGGAGGAAGAGAGGGAGGGAGGGAGGAGGAAGAGAGGGAGAGAGGGAGGAGGAAGAGAGGGAGGGAGGGAGGAGGAAGAGAGAGGAGGGAGGAGGAGAAGAGAGGGAGGAGGAGAAGAGAGGGAGGAGGAGAAGAGAGGGAGGGAGGAGGAGAAGAGAGGGAGGGAGGGAGGAGGAAGAGAGGGAGGGAGGGAGGAGGAAGAGGAGGGACGGAGGAGAGAGAGGGAGGAGGAGGAGAGGGAGGGAGGAGGAAGAGAGGGGGGAGGGAGGAGGAAGAGAGGGAGGGAGGAGGAAGAGAGGGAGGAGGAAGAGAGGGAGGGAGGGAGGAGGAAGAGAGGGAGGGAGGGAGGAGGAAGAGAGGGAGGGAGGGAGGAGAAGAGAGGGAGGGAGGAGAAGGGAGGAGAAGAGAGGGAGGGAGGGAGGAGGAAGAGAGGGAGGAGGGAGGAGGAAGAGAGGGAGGGAGGGAGGAGGAAGAGAGGGAGGGAGGGAGGAGGAAGAGAGGGAGGGAGGAGGAGAAGAGAGGGAGGGAGGGAGGAGGAAGAGAGGGAGGGAGGGAGAAGAAGAACAGAGTGGGAGGAGGAGAGGGAGGGAGGGAGGAGGAAGAGAGGGAGGGAGGGAGGAGGAAGAGAGGGAGGGAGGGAGGAGGAAGAGAGGGAGGGAGGGAGGAGGAAGAGAGGGAGGGAGGGAGGAGGAAGAGAGGGAGGGAGGGAGGAGGAAGAGAGGGAGGGAGGGAGGAGAAGAGAGGGAGGGAGGGAGGAGGAAGAGAGGGAGGGAGGGAGGAGATAGAGAGGGAGGGAGGAGGAGAAGAGAGGGAGGGAGGGAGGAGGAAGAGAGGGAGGGAGGGAGGAGGAAGAGAGGGAGGGAGGGAGGAGGAAGAGAGGGGGAGGGAGAGGAGGAGGGAGGGAGGAGATAGAGAGGGAGGGAGGGAGGGGAGGGAGAGAGGGAGGGAGGGAGGAGGAAGAGAGGGAGGGAGGGAGGAGAAGAGAGGGAGGGAGGGAGGGAGGAAGAGAGGGAGGGAGGGAGGAGGAAGAGAGGGAGGGAGGGAGGAGGAAGAGAGGGGGATGAGGAGGAAGAGAGGGAGAGAGGGAGGAGGAAGAGAGGGAGGGAGGGAGGAGATAGAGAGGAAGGGAGGGAGGAGGAAGAGAGGGAGGGAGGGAGGAGGAAGAGAGGGAGGGAGGGAGGAGGAAGAGAGGGAGGGAGGGAGGAGTTAGAGAGGGAGGGAGGGAGGGGGAAGAGAGGGAGGGAAGGAGGAGATAGAGAGGGAGGGAGGGAGGAGATAGAGAGGGAGGGAGGGAGGAGGAAGAGAGGGAGGGAGGGAGGAGGAAGAGAGGGAGGGAGGGCGGAGGAAGAGAGGGAGGGAGGGAGGAGATAGAGAGGGAGGGAGGGAGGAGGAAGAGAGGGAGGGAGGGAGGATATAGAGAGGGAGGGAGGGAGGAAGAGAGGGATTGAGGGAGGAGGAAGAGAGGGAGGGAGCAGGAAGAGAGGGAGGGAGGGAGGAGATAGAGAGGGAGGGAGGGAGGGGGGAGATAGAGAGGGAGGGAGGGAGGAAGAGAGGGAGGGAGGGAGGAGGAAGAGAGGGACGGAGGGAGGAGATAGAGAGGGAGGGAGGGAGGAAGAGAGGGAGGGAGGGAGGAGGAAGAGAGGGAGGGAGGAGGAAGAGAGGGAGGGAGGGAGGAGATAGAGAGGGAGGGAGGGAGGAGATAGAGAGGGAGGGAGGGAGGAGGAAGAGATGGAGGGAGGGAGGAGATAGAGAGGGAGGGAGGGAGGGAGGAGATAGAAAGGGAGGGAGGGAGGAAGAGAGGGAGGGAGGGAGGAGGAAGAGAGGGAGGGAGGGAGGAGATAGAGAGGGAGGGAGGGAGGAGATAGAGAGGGAAGGAGGGAGGAGGAAGAGAGGGAGGGAGGGAGGGAGGGAGGAGATAGAGAGGGAGGGAGGGAGGGAGGGAGTGAAGAGAGGGAGGGAGGGAGGAGATAGAGAGGGAGGGAGGGAGGAGGAAGAGTGTCAGGGAGGGAGGAGGAAGAGAGGGAGGAGAGGGAGGGAGGGAGGAGGTAGAGAGGGAGGAGAGGGAGGGAGTGAAGAGTAAGTGTATTGTTCTGGGTTCATGAAGAGGCAGGATACCATGATCATACCGTGATAGTACCATCAAAACAAGCATGATAAATCTATGATAGTAACTATATAGTACCATGATAAAGACTATAATATCACCAGGATAATGACTATAATAGTACCAGGATAACGACTATACTAGTACCATGATAATGACTACGATAGTACCATGATAATCACCCAATACCAATATTTGTCCCACGATTCTACCACAATAGCACCATGATAACAACACAACAGCATGTCCACGTGTGAGCTTCAAGCAGGTGTATTCATACCTGGGTTTACAGATATAGAAACACACACCTGAAATCTAATTTATCTTCTACTCCCAGCTGACAAATTTCCAACACTACTGGCGAGACGACTTTTAATGGCAGGTGTGTGTGTGTGTGTGTGTGTGTGTGTGTGTAAACGATAAGAAGCACAAGATTTTAAAGAGAGAGAGAGAGAGAGAGAGAGAGAGAGAGAGAGAGAGAGAGAGAGAGATCAGCTTTAACCATTTTGACGTGACCTACTGCATCCCTGTAAACACAGCCTGGACTTGGTAGCCTCGACACAACATGACTGGGGAAGAGGCAGGTGATAGTGGTGATGGTGATAGTGGTGATGGTGGTGATGGTGGTGATGGTGGTGATAATATTTCTATCTATTATTATTATTATTATTATTATTATTATTATTATTATTAAAGGCTTATGTCATCTCCACCTCGTTAAATATAATCATACCCGTATATATTGTATATCTCAACATTCTAGATTGATTTAACGTATAATAAACAAACATTAAATGGCTTAAATCATGCTTAGTGGAGATAGTTTATTAACCTGGTAATAGCTAAATAAAATATTAAAAGTGGCGTCCAGCCGTGAGGTGAAGTGATAAGCGTGTACAGCGTATTTTGCGGTTCGTAGGTTTTGGCTGCGTTTGGTCGACCCACAACTACCCCTGAACATGACGTGATGGATGTTTTCTGCTGCTAAGGGATTTGTTGTTCAAGTGTTTGGTAAATATATAGGTGTAAGTTGTTTTATGAGTCTATGGACATGTAGTGGTCATCTTTTGGTACTGCTAATAATACTCCTCTGCAGGGTCGGGCCTGACTGGGGTGCTGGAGGAGGTGGACCTGAGGCGTTATGAGGGCACCGCAGGGCATCGTCCTCCCCAGACCGAGTGTGTCGACTATATCATGGTGGGTCTTTCTCTCTCTCTCTCTCTCTCTCCTGCCATCATGGTAGCTATTTCGTCTATCCTTCTGTCATGGGAGATCTTTCCTCCCTCCTTCCAACATGGTAGGTCTTTCCTCCCTCCACCCATCATGGTAGGTCTTTCCTCCCTCCTTCCATCATGGTAGGTTTTTCCTCCATCCTTCCATCATGGTAGGTCTTTCCTCCCTCCTTCCATCATGGTAGGTTTTTCCTTCATCCTTCCATCATGGTAGATCTTACCTCCCTCCATCCATCATGGTAGGTCTTCCGCCTCCCTCCATCCATCATAGTAGGTCTTCCGCCTCCCTCCATCCATCATGGTAGGTCTTTCCTCCCTCCTTCCATCATGGTAGGTTTTTCCTCCATCCTTCCATCATGGTAGGTCTTTCCTCCCTCCTTCCATCATGGTAGGTTTTTCCTTCATCCTTCCATCATGGTAGATCTTACCTCCCTCCACCCATCATGGTAGGTCTTTCTCCTCCCTCCATCCATCATGGTAGGTCTTCCCTCCCTCCTTCCATCATGGTAGGTCTTCCCTCCCTCCTTCCATCATGGTAGGTCTTTCCTCCCTCCTTCCATCATGGTAGGTTTTCCCTCCCTCCTTCCATCATGGTAGGTTTTCCCTCCCTCCTTCCATCATGGTAGGTCTTCCCTCCCTCCTTCCATCATGGTAGGTCTTCCCCTTTTACTCTAAGCAGTCATGCACTTGGCAGTCAACAATAAGCCTCTAAGGTGTCAGATGAAGAGATACAGTATGATGTTTTCTGCTGTCCTTAACTCTGCCGAAAGAGAGGCCAGGAAAAATTACTTGGGTCCAGTAAGTGGTGATGTTATTACGAATTAGTGATGTTGCTAAGGACTGAAGTTGTTTACTTTTATGATACGAATGATGTTTGAGGTAGATGTTGTTGTGTGTTACAGGTGGTTAAGAGGTGGTGTGTTGGAGGTGGTGTGTTACAGGTAGTTAAGAGGTGGTGTGTTGGAGGTGGTGTGTTACAGGTAGTTAAGAGGTGGTGTGTTACAGGTGGTGTCGAAGGCAAAGGGGATTTCCCAGGAGCAGCAATGCGGGTCTTGGTCAGTTTCGGGTCAGGAGCGACTCACCGACGCTGTCTCCAGGAGGACGCTCTTTGGCAACTGCCCGGACTCTGTAGCCAACGGGAACAGCGTCCATAGGTGTGGGGTGAGTATATTCTGTCTGTCTGTTTGTCTGTCTTCCTCTGTGTCTGTTTGTCTGTCTTTCTCTTCCTCTTTCTCTATCTCTCTCTTATTTTGCTCTCCGTCACGTCTTCACTTCTAGAACTCATGTCCAAACTCGAATTATTTACGAACGGGATAATAAGATGCACAATAAGATAATTTTTTTGGGGGGGGCTCTCTGTATACAGGTGTGGTGCTGCAGATGTAGACAGGTGTGATGTTGCAGATGTAAACAGGTATGGTGTTGCAGATGTAGACAGGTGTGACATTAGAGGTGTTGTGTTACAGGTGATGGAGCTGACGGTAGAGGTGTCGATAGGGGAGAGGGACCACCGCTTCCTTGGGCAAGACATTCGCTGGCGTCCTCACCGGGGCTTCACCTTCGTTGTCACTGCCTACAGTTACCCATGTAAGTCACCACCAGGTACTACCGTAAGTCACCATCAGGTACTACCATAAGTCACCATCAGGTACTACCATAAGTCACCAGTATGTACTCACCTCACCTCACTTCACTTCACTTCATTTCACTTAACCTTCAGGTTATCGGACAAAATACACCTTGCACTAAGTATACTGTGTATGTATGAGTGTACTGGGGGTGTGTATGAGTGTACTAAGAGTGTATGAATGTACTGAGGTGTATATGCATGTATTGAGGTGTGTATGAGAGGTACTAAGAGTGTGTATGAGAGGTACTAAGAGTGTGTATGGGAGGTACTAAGAGTGTGTATGAGAGGTACTAAGAGTGTGTATGGGAGGTACTAAGAGTGTGTATTAGAGGTACTAAGAGTGTGTATGAGAGGTACTAAGAGTGTGTATGGGAGGTACTAAGAGTGTGTATTAGAGGTACTAAGAGTGTGTAAGAGTGTTCTGACCGTTTCCGTTCATTACAGACCCAGAGAGAGACTGTGCTGGAGGTCTGCGGTCGTGCGGTACAACTGGAAGTCATGACCAGAAGACCCACTGCGTCCATCAGTCTCTTTGGTGCGACCATCACATCAACTGCGGCCAACCTCACAACCTTGACGAGATCTCCTGTCTTGATGATGGTGAGTCCTGCCCTGTCACTCTTCTCTCGAGGTGGTTTAGGGGGATACCAGTTAGGGGGTTACCATCAGTTAGGGGAGTTACCAGTTAGGGGGTTTCCAGTTAGGGCGTCCTCAAGGGAAGACGTAAACTTGTTCAAAATGCTGCATGTTTTTTCCTTACTCTACTCAATAGTTTCCTACGGTTTTATATATTAAGATTTCAGAAATCCATATGGTCTTGTCTTAGATGGTGGGCATCACTTAGTAACCAAGAGGCCTGATGCATCACGACGGAGATTTTTGTGGAAGAGTCATCGTAAGATCCTTTGAAAATCCTGACTTGGTATTGATAGTTTCATATTATTACTATGTATTATTTTTTACGTCTGACAATGTTTCTGTGCATTATTTTCTGATCCTGTTTACTGTGTTTGCTACTCACACCATTTACTGTGTTATCTTCTGGCTCCACTTTCTCCATTAACTCATCAACCCATTTTCTGTGTTAACCTTTTTTTTTGTATCATTTTCTGGACATCATCTTTTTACTTCGTTTTCTGTTTCAGAGATATTGGGGGGTCTGGTGACGGTGATGGTGGGGCCGTGGGTTGGGGCGGCACTCTTACTACTGCTGGTGCTGGGTATGGTGGTGTACTGGCGCCGTGCCCGACCACCTGCCCCTAGGGATCACCTACCCCCACAGGAACTCAACTCTTATGCCGAGTCCTACGAAGTGTCCTCTACTCTCTCCTCCGCCCATCATATGGCGATTCAGGTAACGAGAGAGAGAGAGAGAGAGAGAGAGAGAGATTTAACTCCATGGACCATGTACAAAGACAGGTGGTGACAATGGTCTTTTTTTTTTATTGCAGGTTCGTGTTGTGTGTAACTCTGGTCACGGAATCCACACCCAGCTCTCACACCCCTGGCAGACTTCAGATCTTCCACCCTCCTACGAATCGCTCTTCCCACAGGGTCCGCCCTCTCCCAAGTTCTCCACCAGCACCTCCACCACCACTATCCCCGCCACCAACTCCGCCACCAGCTTCGACATCACTACCACCTCCCTCGTCAGCCTCGGCTCCAACACTAACGCTTCTCCCGCCACTTCCACTTTCTTCTCCAATACGACGCAGACCTCCAGCATCGTCATCCCCATCAGCGCCATATGCAACACTTTAAGCACGTCGGGCGTCTCCACCTCTTCATATACCACCACTACAGCCTTCACCACCACCCCTGTCTTCACCAACACAGCCACTAGCACCAACACAACCACTAGCGCCACCACTAGTTCGTCTTTCACCAACACTACAATGGTTACCGGCTGCTCGGAATCCACCACCACCCCTACAACCACCCTCTCTGTCGCCTCCTACAGCTCCTCCCCGTCGACTACTACGACAGTGTCTGTCACGTCAGCCGCCATCAGTGAAGGTCCGGGCACTGTATCGTCTCAGTGTGAGGCTCATAGTGCTGACAGACTGACCACTTTCCACTCTGACAACACAGATTTCGGTAACAGGAGCAATAGGAGACATGTCACGCCGACGACGAACCATACTGAGGTTGGTACCCGCACCAGTAAGGCATCCACAGCACTCAGACCTGCCCCACCTTACGCCACACCCCCACTTGTAGAACCCGAGGACACAGAAATTACACCCAGTAAGTCTGTAAACTGTACATCACCGCCAGAACCAACACCTGATCATTCATGTCCGAGACCCGGTGGTGCAGAGAGCGAGGCGACGGTAGTTAGTGCAGCAAAAGACACCTCAGAGGCGGGACACCACACTGGTACTTGGGACACAGAGACACACTATTCTACACAGGGGTCACCTTTATCACTTTCTTTCCTTATGGAAGACCCTTCGCACGTAGTAGACGAAGTATTACCGCCGTTCAGTGGAGGAGACACCGAGACCTTTGAGGACACCGCATCAGCACTCAGTATATCAGTGGACACGGGACAGACAGGCACCTCAGTGGACACAATGTCCACTAGTGTCATGGGAGGAAGCAACAGCTCGTTGAGTGATGCACGGGAGGAGGTGCTGATCACTCCCATAGATGACATAGCAATAACAGCCCCAGCGTCGTGTTCTTTCACGCCACTAACAGTTGATGTTATTACGTCGACGACAGGTCCTGCACGTGCACCTACATCGGCAGCAGCTGCAGCAGAGAGCGATTCTTAGGCGACAACAAGTGCATCAGGTGTTATTACGTCGACAACTGCAGCAGGTGGTAGTGCAGCGTCGACACCAAACCCAGCTGTGAATGCCTATACTCAGTAGACAGGAGACTGTAGACAGCACCACATACACTCTAACAACCCCGTCAGTCCCGCAGCAGCTAGAGAGGTTCGGTCGTCATATCAAGCAGCATGTGACACTTAAGGGATACGTATATACACATTGGTCAGATCCCCCATCACTAGTTTTATCACTTAATGTGTCACGAGATGCTACATGACACATTTATGTTACAATACAAACGAAATAACAGGATTCAAAATTTCCCCTCGTCCATTGTCTAGTTATTATTTTTCTCAGGAAGGTATAAAAATTTTCGTCTATGGTATTAGCTTTTACACACACACACACACACAATTCCACCATCCCCTTCCTCCCTCCATCTACACTCACCCCCCCCCCCCGCCCCCTTAAACCAGCAGCACTCAAGTCTAACTGCAAATTAATAAATCTGTTGTACAAATACCAACGTTAAGCTGAACCACACCCACCCACCCACCCACCATCAAGTTTAGACGAAAGTAGCTCATATATTTGATATATTTTTTCTCCTGGAAAACATGTGATATACTCGTACTTAAGGGGTCAAGTCGGGGGGTAACAAGTTGGCACACACACACACACACACACACACACACACACACACACACACACACACACACACACACACGCACGCACACACACACACACACACACACACACACATACACACACACACACACACACTATAACGCTAACTGTGTGAACCCTGACTTGCTTCCTCAACACTGCACACATACCTTTATATCATATACTCATGCATGCCATTATAAAGAGAAAAAACATACATTAGTCGTATAAATATTTTTTGTGGCCTCTATAACGTTTGGTCATTGTCTTTCTGCTAATAAAAAAATAATATATTGGTAAAGGGAATCTTTTATTTAAACCAGACTAAAAAAAAATAAAAACGTTTTGGTAAGCTGAGGAGTTAGTTTATTCCTATGAAACAACAGTAAATAGGAATTGATTACACGAGGCACCTGGTACACCTCAGTACGACATAAATGCAGCACGAGCAGTCTGGTCAGAAGAAGCAGGTATTGAGTCTACTAGATGCAGGTACAGTACAAATCATTACACCTACCTGACATAATCTGGCTTTACTGAGACACAAAACTTATATTATGAAGAAAAAAATAACCCAATTCGAATACTTGATCTAAAAAAAGCGTCATGATTTTAAGCAAGTGTATGTGTAATAGCCTATGTCCTGCTCGTATTGTTTTGTCCTCACAGCAAACCACAGAGGACAAGGAGTCACCTGGATCAAAACAATGAGGCCTTGATGAATGATATAGTGATATTTGGTGACTTGTTTTACCTACAAGTACTCCGCCGAGGTCAACAGGGGCCATAGAATAAGTGCCACCTGCCATGATCTATCCCATTAGTCTAGTGGCACAGATCCAATGGTGTGTGTGTGTGTGTGTGTGTCGTCTTCAACAATTCGTTTCACGTTAGAGGAGATAAGTAAGTGTGCATGCAACTGCTGGAATTGTTGCATAGACAATAACTATCCATAAAACGTCTCCAATACTGAGAGATATATCAACGTCAACAAATGATTGAGCCGCTGTACATTATATACAAAACAAGTACCACCACTGGGTAGCTGTGTAACACGTGGCTCCACCTCATGGGCTATCATGTCGTTTGGAGCATCTCGT
Source organism: Homarus gammarus (assembly GCA_958450375.1). Classification (NCBI taxonomy): domain Eukaryota; kingdom Metazoa; phylum Arthropoda; class Malacostraca; order Decapoda; family Nephropidae; genus Homarus; species Homarus gammarus. The sequence continues at coordinate 763,952 of CAUDMG010002706.1, forward strand.
GATAAGTGTTTGCGTCCGTATCTTGACTGACGAGGAGTTACATCTGCAGTGTGTGTGTGTGTGTGTGTGTGTGTGTGTGTGAGTGTGTGTGTGTGTGTGATCTGTAAAAGTAAATTTGTTTTTCATATTCAGTCATGAGAGAATTGGATTGGTACTTTCATCTTTCTTGTTGTATTTTCTGTTGAACTAAACTTGAGAACAAATTTGCTGAAGTTGGCCGACAGATACAGTACAAGAACAAAGGTGATATAAAAAACACTTCCACAATAATTCTAGATACAACCAACATATAATTCGACGATATAAATGCATTAATAAAAATTCAGTTATGTAGCCTAATTATCGTGGCAAATATACCAGCATTAGATCTTACCAGCTACTGACTCCCAGGATTCAATTCTTAACAAAAAATATATGTTCTATTCAAGGAGCTTTTTTTTTTCTAGCACAAAACACAAACATAGAGCTTCTGTTATAGAGCATTATTAGAGTTATATTATTTAATGGCCTCTTACTTATTCAACAAGGCGCTAGAACTAGATGGTCAAACTTATAGACTGCATACCTCTCTTACTGTAGTCACCCTTCACTACATCATCTCCGCCACACATGGACCTGATAAAATATAAAACTATCCGGTAATATATCGGCTTCAGTATAGGAGAACAATGTGTTAGGTTCTTTCTTGTTTGTACAGTATATTCTTTAATGTACACAGGCCCTAAGTCTTGTATGATAAAGGGAGCGTAGGAAGGGGTCTCTCAGCGGCCAACAGGAGTACTTGCCCCTCATCACCTTCACTTCAGAGAAACTACTTTGACTGAACTACAGTAACTGGCTGAATAATTAGCATCAGGCACCTCGAGCCAATAATAAAACAAGTGTGAATAAGAACTCGTCACTGATAACGCTAAACAGCTTAAAAAAAAGGGGGGGGGGGGGGAAAGAAAAGCGTGAATTTACTGGGAATTTATTACTGTCCAGCTCTACTTCCCGTCACGACCAAAGTAGCAGTGATGGGTGTTAATCAGCGTTACGTCCTACGCCACTACATATATAATTACAAGTATATATCATCACCTAACAAATGAATCAATATTAAAAGAATAAAACCCAAACTCATTTTCTTCTTTACCACATATTTATACAAGCTGTCAAGAAATAAATTATAAAGAGAAAAATCTGTATCGTAATGCTGACTAATTCACGTTTCATCCTTCACAGGACCCGGAATTAATTTTAAACTGATCATTAAGACTATAACACGCATTCATAAGCATAACTTCCTATGGTTTAACTCACAAAATAAATTCATGAAAATACGTCACAAGATAATAAAAAAAATAAATTAATCTATTCTTGATACAAAAAAAAAAAAAATACACAACTCTGCTGTAGTGAGGCCGCGCGCCCTTAGTCACTCCCTACAAGCACTTGACTCCGGGAAGCGTCAACTTGATCATAGTGACTCAGGCTGCATCTTGCTGACGATGTATATTAATGGTACCACACAGTTATAGAGGTGGTGAGGCGGTGTGGTGGTGGTGTAGGAGAGTAGTGGTGTAGTGATGGGGTGGTGTGATGGTGGAGGAGAGTGGAGGTGTGGTATGGGGTGGTGTAGTGATGGGGTGGTGTAGTGATGGGGTGGTGCGGTGGTATACGGTACAGTAGCAGTGCGGTAAAGTAGTGGTGTGGTAGTATAGTGGTTTGGGTAGAAATGGTAATGTACTAGAGTGGTAGTGTGGTAGCCTGGTAGTGTGGTAGCCTGGTAGTGTGGTAGAGTGGTAGAGTGGTAGTGTGGTAGCCTGGTAGTGTGGTAGAGTGGTAGTGTGGTAGAGTGGTAGTGTGGTAGCCTGGTAGTGTGGTAGCCTGGTAGTGTGGTAGTGTGGTAGCCTGGTAGTGTGGTAGAGTGGTAGCCTGGTAGTGTGGTAGAGTGGTAGTGTGGTAGAGTGGTAGTGTGGTAGAGTGGTAGAGTGGCAGCCTGGTAGTGTGGTAGCCTGGTAGTGAGGTAGCCTGGTAGTGTGGTAGAGTGGTAGCCTGGTAGTGTGGTAGCCTGACAGTCTGGTAGTGTGGTAGCCTGGTAGTGTGGTAGAGTGGTAGCCTGGTAGTGTGGTAGAGTGGTAATCTGGTAGTGTGGTAGCCTGATAGTCTGGTAGCCTGGTAGTGTGGTAGCCTGATAGTCTGGTAGCCTGGTAGTGTGGTAGAGTGGTAACCTGGTAGTGTGGTAGAGTGGTAGCCTGGTAGAGTGGTAGCCTGGTAGTGTGGTAGCCTGGTAGTGTGGTAGAGTGGTAACCTGGTAGTGTGGTAGAGTGGTAGCCTGGTAGTGTGGTAGCCTGGTAGTGTGGTAGAGTGGTAATCTGGTAACAGTGTAGTGGCCGTAAAGTGTTATCAACCGTTTCATAATTATCTCTGTATATATCCGTTGGTCTGGTCTCTCCTCCTCTCTCATCTATTCTAACTTTCTAATTTGTTCTATCATTATCACTTTCTCCTTTCCTTTATATCACCCTCCGTAATTTTCTTTCTTCTCCTCTCACATCTTCTCTAATATCATTATTCTCTCTCTCTCCCGCTCTCTGTCTCTCTCTCTCTCTAACCTAATTATCTCTCTTTTTCTCTTCTCTCTCTCTCTAGTTCTCGTTCAGACTAAGTTTTAATTGTTTTGTTTATCTAAAGCTTCAGCATTTCGGGTTATCTCCAGGATGTGTTAATTAAGTGTCATTTTTCAAGGTGTGAGTGAACAAACTGTAGATAAAACCGCTTTTTCTCTCTCTCTCTCTCCCTACCCTGAATTCTCTCTTTCTCTCTTCCTCTCTCTTTCTCTCTTGCACCTCCTAATATGTCTGGTTCTACATGTTCTTGTTGCAAGCTGAAAATAGCCTCCCACAGGCTTTGCAACCCCCCTGCAATGAACCTCGATATACAACATGGAGAGAAGAACCTAGTCATGGTAACGTCTCCGTACCTGTACTTGTTTATGTACCTGTCCTTGTCTCTGTACCTGTCCTTGTTTCTGTACCTGTCCTTGTCTCTGTTTCCTGTCCTTGTATCTCTTTCTCTACCTATACTCTTGTTTTTGTTAATAATATATAATGAAATTGATAATGAAACACAAGTAAGATCTGTTATTGTACCCCAGTTTCATGACACACTATACCAACACCTCAGTTTCCTCGCCACTAGAAAAGCCTTCGGGTCAATTCTCGGCATTTATTTACCCTCATGACGTCACGGACTACACAAACGAAAACCCTCACTGAGTGGCTCCCAAGCGACACCACCCAAAGGACTAGTTGGCAACCTGAGGCCCAGCTGTGCAGGCGTGATCCTATTGTGTCAAGCCACCAGTAGCAGTGCCATCCTTATTAAGCAAGGTCACGTGCGATTATTTACTTCAGCAGGGAATAACAGGAAGAAGAACGATAAACATCCACCATTTTGTTTCGTTGTGCTACAGAAGAGAATTCGTATGTGGGTGTCCATCGCAGGCCGAGGTAATAAGCACTGGCCTTGATGTGATGAGCTGAGAGTCCGGTGTGTAAGTTTAACACGATCAAAGGCTCACCGGCCGCCTAGTATAAGAGTGAACTACACTGTGTTGATTACCGTGCTCCAAAACAAGTGTTGTGGTTGTGGTTGTGGTGGTGGTGTTGAACGCCTGGGATTAAGAAGTGAGGTTTGGGTAATGTTTTTTTTTTTTTTTGTTAAGGTTAGTTGTAGGTGAAATAATATGTTGACGAAGATGTTTTACTGTTGTGAGTGATCGAAGGAGGTTGGTCATGTGACTTTTTAAGTGAAAGTTGTGTGTGTGTGTGTGTGTGTGTGTGTGTGAGAGAGAGAGAGAGAGAGAGAGAGGTAACATACATCTCCCCCGACACCTCGTCCACGCAACTGTCTTTGTTTTAACTTTTCTTCCTCCCTGGGACTTACAAAGAACTTTGCCAATCCTTGTGGATACACCTACTGGATAAGTTTGTACAGCAGTGGACGTGAGGAAGGTATTACAGTAGTGTTTTATGTGCCTGCCGTAAAGAGAGCGCCGCTGCAGGCAGGTGGGTGAACGCCTGTCAGGTGTGGCTGCCATTAACTTGTCATTGTTGGGCAGAAGGGGGATACCAAGCGCTGTGGTTTGTTTCTGTTGACATGTTTCAAAGATATGGATCATAGTGATATTTTAAGCGTTCACCTGTTGATGCTATTTTCTGTTAGACGGAAAATCACAGATTCTTAAGAAAGCTTAATTTAGATGTAATTCTTAAAACTTTAAAGAACTCTATAGGCTGGCTGAGGTCACAGTATGTAAGAAAATGTCATGTTTTTACTTAGACAGACACAGATATATCGACTAACGGAGATAGATGGATGGATGGATGGATATTTTCTCAATGAAATCGTCATTCAAGTTTACACTGATTTAGCATGTAATAATACACCTTTTCACATATACGTTGAGACATTGTTATATATCTATTTGACAAATTTCATAACCGAATGACAGAACACATATCGAATGACAATTTATAATAACTGTTCGTTCATGCTAACGGAAATGATTGACATAAGTTATGGAATTGACAGCCGTGAACAATAAACCGACAGTCTACATATAGTTTGAGAATGTAACAATTGAAGAATGACATACCACCAACAGTTATTTTAAATTGTCATTCGATATGTGTTCTGTCATTCGGTTACGAAATTTGTCAAATCGGTATATAACAATGTCTCAACGGATATGTGAAAAGGTGTAATGGTTGCCCATCGTGTTCGAGGATAGCAGTCCCTAGGATCACATAAGCGTAAATTTGTCTAAGGTGTACAAGCTGTCGCCAACTGCACTGGCTAACCATTACCCCGCAACACGATCCTCAAATCGATTAACATCCAGGTCACCAGTTACTTCTGGGTAGACAAGAGGCAAATGGCGTAAAGAAACTTGCAGGCAGGGTGAAAATGAGCATGTATATAGACAGTGCAGGTATACAATATACATAGACAGTACAAGTATAAAAACTTGTCTGGGAAAAACCTGAATATGAAATCTTCACAATAATAGAAAGACGTGTCTGTGTGTGTGTCTGTTCCAGTCATAGACCACGGACCCCCGGGTGGTCCAGGCAAGAACCAAAAATCCTCCTTTACTGAGATGTCGCCACGGTGATTGCGGGAGGTGGTTACCCGTGTGAGGGAGGGTGGCAACCTGTGGCAGTCAAGATTAGGTTAGGTTAAGCTAGGATGAGGTGGGTTGGGTTGGATCTGGTTTAGTTAGGTTAGGTTAGGTTACCCGAATCAGCGAGGGCAAACCTAATTCAATTTTGACTTAATGTTGACATTAATCGAAATGAATTACTTGTACACGTTTGGGATTCACCTTTACATTGGCTTACAGGTCCTGGTTTCTTTGACTGGCTAGGTGTACGTGTTGACGGGTGGGGATGTTGTCAAGTGGGGATGTCGTCAGTCACCGTGGCTGTAGGACAAGGGAGAATATCAGTCACTGGTCACTGAGCCTGGCGCCACAGTAAGGGAGTCTCTGGTTCAGGGCGACACCATTAATCAAGCAATAACCTTCAATGGTTATATCCTGACTCTCCACAGCTCACGTTGATTCCCCCTACACGTTAGTTAGCGAGCAAGTTCACACATCTGGTTTATTTCCCCATGTCAAAACATTAGCTTCTCTATGGATCACCTAAAACACAAAAATACCATCCCAAATCAACATATAAATTAGATCCAAATTACACATAACACTAGTTGAGATACATGATTAAGGTAAAGAATCGTTTCGAAAAGATTATTTAACTTTAATTCTTCTCTTGTGCTAAGTAATCTTATGAGGTAGTCTCTCCGTGTAATTTCACTCTGAGTTTGGAGACATTATTCTTAACCTTTGGTTGAGTCAACCAGTTAGGTTAGAGAATTCGAGGCCAGATATATAGCCAGGGAGCAGCACTAAGCCACAGGATGTACACTCACTGCGCAGGCTCTCCTACCGTCCTCGCTGAGAAGTGTACAAAATTGGGTAAAATGTGATAAATGAATTAATGGTCGTCGTTACACGCTAAACAATATTTAAAAAAAATTATTTGACAGCAAATAGTCGCGTTATATTTCTTATGTACAATTACCATCATAAACAATAACAAATGAGGATTGGTCATGTCATATACCAATTGACAACTGATTCTGTTCTCCATTATTTGCAGACTTTTGGTAGAGATTAATGCTCCTATAAATGACAATTTCTAGGATATGAGAAGTTCTATCTGAGAGAGGTCGACTGACAGTTGTGTGTCGTTAACTATACCAGACACAGTACAGTAGTTTCTTGATACCTCGAACAACGCAATAAGTCTGAAAGTTCTCGGTGTTGTTTCTGAAGCAAATTTACTTTTGGAGAGCATATCCGTTCATAATATCTTCTTCATCCGTAAACACTGGAAATTATATACAATACTTCAAGTTTTATTCATGACTACGGTATGTGTATGAGAACAAAAGTAAGAGGATTGTTGCATCTGTCGCCACACCCGCTGTTTGGAAATACAATGGCGTCTATATATGCAGACACTCGGTGTGTATGCCAACGCAGACGTAGACACCTTCTATTACCCAGGCGCAAGAAAAACTGTAGACATCTCTCTTATTCGCAGGATGGAGTTAGTAATGACTGTGGGGAGACACACGCGCTGACACAAGTAGTTCAACGGCTTCAACAAGGTGTAATTGGTTGACATAAACACTGTTGGTGGGAGACATGGTTGGTCGAGTCTCCTCTGTGTGTTTGTGTTGTTCTTATTCACGAAGCATATAAAAGTATGCTGGCATGTATTCATGTATGTAGGTATATTTTATATATGTATGTATGTGCGTGTATGTGTGTGTATGTGTGTGTACGTATGCACTGTATGTATACAAGTATGCATGATTTTATATATGTACGTTTTATACGAGAGAGAAAGTATTTGCATGTGGAGTCACTTATGAAGGATTTCCTAAATAAGTTAATCTGAGTTTTTTCACTTCGTTGTAACACAGAAAGTTTTTGTAGTTCTCATAAAGCCAACTCTTGAGCCTCAACTAGACCAGTATTAGTGTAGGTTACGGTACACCCAGCAGCCTGCACACACCCAGTACCTGCCAACAGTGCAGGTTAGACCAACACTGGCACACGTTCATGTAAATTTAAGATCCTGTACACGCCCAGTACCTGCGAAACTGAGAAGTTACAAAGCGTCAGAAAGACGAGTAAGCTGACACAGGTTGAAGAAAACAAATACTAGGGACGTATAAATCGGACCAGTTCTCAGAAAGTTAAATTAAATGTTGTGAAACTCTTAAAGTATTTTTTTTTCTCCCTGAGGATCCCAACGTTGTGTGTGTACCCGGTAGCGTGTTCATAACAAGAGTATTCCTCAATATTCCAACGTTATCTTCATACTCATATCTCCTTGCATCACTCTAAACAGGCTAGAAAACTGTTCTTTAATCTCCAGGGAGGAATTTAAGAGGAGGTAAACACGGAAGAAGTTAGAGAGGTAAACACAGAAGGCAAGATGTTGGCAGATCAAAGAAGTTCCCAGCCAGACTTGTCACACCTTCTAAAGCGTCTTTATTTACTTCTGCCTTGTGACGTCAGGCGTCAGCCGGGGGAGTATGTGCCAATAGATTTCCAATCATCAGCAACTAACGGCCATTACTAGTAACTTAACACAGGTCATGAAGTCATTAAGATACATAGGTAATAATGGACCAACTCTCGACCAATCAGTGAAATAGCAGACACATTTAGCACAGCATGAATTGAGTTGACAGTTGTTGACGGCTATCGACCATCGTTTTGACGTCAGCTCCGCTTCAGGTCATCTCTTGAGGCCTCGTTTGGGCTCACACACTGACACTCCCGCGCCGCCACACCACCAGATATCGGGGAACAATCAACAGTGATCTCTTACTCAAACAGGCGAGCTTCTGGATCAATTCACCTCACCGATATCTCACATACAACCACACAATCCCCGTGAGCTGCAGTCACGTTAAACCAATACAGTTGGCGGCCTCTGTGTTACCTCACACAGAACATGTATTAAAATCATCACAAAGAATAACATCACCTTAGAATAACAATAACTGTAAAACAATATAAAAAAAATAACCATCGCTAAGGTGAACAGACGAACGGAAGATAATCAGACACTAAATACCTTGTCCTTGGTACTTCATATTACTCTCTCTCTCTCTCTCTCTCTCTCTCTCTCTCTCTCTCTCTCTCTCTCTCTCTCTCAAATCCAAACACCCACCCACGCACACGAGTAAGTTGGCCAACCTTCCTATAATAGAACAGTTCTTGTATACTAAACAAATTCACAGAAATATAATGTGAAGTGCATCATTACCGTAATGCGTTGGTGTCGTGGTGTAATGAGCGTGGGTGGTTTAATGGGCGTGGGTGGTTTAATAGGCGTGGGTTGTGTAATGGGCGTGGGTGGTTTAATGGGCATGGCTAGTGTAATGGGCGTGGGTGGTTTGATGGGCGTGAGTGGTTTAATGGATGTGGCTGGTTTAATGGTCGTGGGTGGTGAAATGAGCATGGGTGGTTTAATGGGCGTGGGTGGTTTAATGGGCGTGAGTGGTTTAATGGATGTGGCTGGTTTAATGGTCGTGGGTGGTGAAATGAGCATGGGTGGTTTAGTGGGCGTGGGTGGTTTAATGGGCGTGGGTGGTTTAATGGGCGTGGGTGGTTTAATGGGCGTGGGTGGTTTAATAGGCGTGGGTGATATAATGGTCGTGGGTGGTGTAATGGGCGTGGGTGATGTGGTGTAATGAACATGGGTTGTGTAGAGGGCGTGGGTGGTGTAATGGGCGTAGGTTATGTGATGAGTGTGGATGGTGTGGTTTGATGGGTGTGGGTAATGTGGTGTGATGGGCGTGGGTAGTGTGGTGTGATGGGCGTGGGTAGTGTGGTGTGATGGGCGTGGGTGGTGTGGTGTAATGGGCATGGGTGGGGTTATAGATTGGGTGTGGGTTGTATGATGTAATGGGCGTGGGTGGTGTAATGGGCGTGATGATGAAATGGGAGTGAGTGGTGTGGTTAATGGGTGTGGGTGGAGTGGTTAATGGGTGTTGGTGGCATTGTGGGCGGACCTGGCATTATAGGGTGTGTGGTGTGGGTGGGTGCGTGCGTTGTGTGTGAACAATATTGACCAGGACAATAGTGATCAGGACAATATTGGCCAGAACAATACTGACCAGGGCAAAATTAAGCAGGAAAGCATTAGTCAGGTAAATGTTTGGACAAAAACAATAAATAAAGAAAATATTGTCCATTACAACAAAACCTATGACCAGCAAGACAATACTCATTAGGAAAATTCTTGTTGGTGGGAGGACAAAAAGGAAAGCATTCATACTGACTAACCAGTGATTCACCTTGTGGTCTTTAGTGGTCTTCAGAGCTTGAGTGTGTGTGTGTGTGTGTGTGTGTGCGTATTAACACACACACACACACACACACACATCAAGGAGACTCGTATCAACAGCCAGGGTTAAGCGTGCGTGGTACTTGCTCAGCTGTTTCCAATATACCTGAGGAGGGGACAAGTCTTCTTCCTCTTCTCGCCTTAATATCACAGACACCACGACACATACACTGACGGTCTCTCTACCACAGTTCGCTCTGTTGACAATGAGGACCCACGAGAAGTTTTACCCACTTTTTCTACAATTATTTATCCTTTTTAAAGGTAGTGTATTTTTTTTCAGGAGTCAATGTGTAGTAACTTGAGGTGTTTTACGGTCTAGTGAACAACAGGACCTTTGGGGAGTTTTCATTTCGTCATTATTTATATTACCTGTTGGTTATTAGGTTCACTACAATAAAACAAAACTCATAGGCTTGTAAACACAGATGCTAAATGCAGTAATATTGAGTTATCGTTTATAGAACCACCTGGAGATTGGCCCCAGTATATTTCACTTTAAGATTAACCCCCCTAAACCAAACCAAACCTAACCTAACCTACCCTAACCTAACCTAACCTACCCTAACCTAACCTAACTTACCCTAACCTAAAGTAACCTAACCTAACCAAACCTAGCCTAACCTACCCTAACCTATTATAACTTAGCCTAATCAAAGCTAACCTAACTTAATCTAACCTATAGTAACCTAATTTAACCTGACCTAACATAGTCTAGTCTAACATTACCTACAGTAACCTAACCCAACCTAATTCCCATAGGTAGTGTGTTATGGCGTTGAATAATCATCAGGGGGAAATAAGCTCGGTAGGCTATTCTTCAGGTGATTCATGTTTATATTAAGGAAGGATCAATATACCTGAACGCAATACTGAATATTCTTTATATAAACACATTAGATAAGATAAAGAATATCCTTCCCACTATTCACCTCCTAATGTTTTAAAGACAGAATTAACTTTATACTATGCAGATATCGTGACCACTGAAGACACAAGGAGGACATTGGGAAACCACGACAATATTACTTCAAGGAACTGGATGGTTTTAAGCAACACTTCTTCAAATTGTAGTCTGGGAAGTGTCAACGAAAAAGTCCTCATCCACCGAGTAAGGGAATTCATACCGGCATGACAACGAGGAACTAGTTTGTTAAGTGTATAAACTGACTTTCTCTCAGGTGCGATGCTCAATACTGCCCTGACAACGACCCTCCTTATCAGCAAGTGTATTGGCGGACAGTAGCGTGACAGCAACGAGCAAATCTTTGAAGCATGCGTGCTGATTGTGGCATGACAATGACGACTGAACTTGTTAGGTGTGTAAGCTGACAGTGGCATGACACCCCCCAGCCGTCAACTACCGAGCACGTGACGAGAGACGGGATACGTACCCCTCATTTCTACAAGTGACGGGGGGCAGGACAGGAAGTGACGTGGGTGGCGTGGGCTGAGCTTGTCTTCACTACTACACCACCACCATTACTCTCCCACTAGAACTTATCGCAGTCACAGCACACCGCCACTATTGGACCCCAGAAACCAACTCTTACTTTTAGCTGTGGTACTATAAACCCTGAAGCCCATCACTTAAAGAACAGGAACTTGTTTATATAATTTGGGATGTGACAATTTGTGATCTGGCAGTCGCTTCTGGCTTTAAAACTCTTATTTGAAGGGGTGCGGATATTTGCCATAGTGTGGATACTTAAGAGTGCGGAACTTGCCATAGTGTAGATATTCGTTATACTGCGAATATTAAACGAAATGACGTTACGGATGCGACATTGAACAATACGCAACCAAATCCCTCCTGGGCCAGTTATCGAACCCGTGTCTTTGAGGTTAGGGCACAAAAATGACGCTATACAGTAGAGTGAAAAGTGACGGAATGTAAAGAAAAGTTTTGATCAATAATGAAGATTTACATGAAGCAGCGCAAGTGACATATAATTAACTTTAGTGACGCAAAAGTACCGCAATGATGCATAAGTCCAGAAATTACGCCAAACTAACGCACAATAACGTAAGTGCAGCGAAAACGACATAAAACCAAACAAATGTAATAAAGGCGAAAGCAACACAGAACAATGGAAAAGTAACGCAGACGTAAAAGTGACGCATAAAATCAAAAGTAGCACAGGCACAATAATAAAAGACGTAAAAGTGATAAAGACGCAATAATAGAAGTCGCAAAAGTAAAGCAAAGACGGAAAAGTGAAGCCAAGAGAGACAGAGAGACAGAGAGTGATGAGTCTTGGTAATTGCCTCTAACTCACAGCTCATCATCATGGACGGCTGGACCACCTGTCTCTTGCTCCTTCTGGCCTTTCAGCTGGTGCACGCCGACGACCCCCAGCTGGCTGAAGGTGGGTATCTCTCACTCCCACACTTGTTACACACAACTTAGCACACCTGTAACGTGCCCACAATTGTAAACAAAAAAAATCACACCTGTAATATATCCACTTTTGTTACACACTCACATCTGTTGCTCACTCACACCTATGACATGCATACATCGATAAAAGGACCACACTTGTAATACATCCACACCTGCTAATCACCCACACCTGTAACATGTCCCTCTCCCTACCCTTTCACCCCCACTTCATTCCCTGTCACACCCTTTCCCTACACTCTCACTTCCTCCCCCTACCCACTCACTACCCCTTCTCCCTATACCCTCTCATCCCTTACTCTTACCTACCCTCTCATTCCCCTCTCTCCCTACCCTCTCACTCCCTCTTATCTCTCTCTCTTATCTATCCTACCCTCTCACGCTCTCTTATCTCTCTCTCTTATCTATCCTACCCTCTCACTCCCCCCTCTCCCTACCCTCTCCCTACCCCTCTCTCAACCCCCTCACGCCACACTCTAACAACCACACCTCCTCCTCCTCCTCCTCTCAATAGACTGCCGTGTTTATCATCTGGAGAACTACACGGATCACCACCAGTCTCCGCCCGTGCCCTTCCGTGACCACCTCGAAGTATCAATGTTTGTGGAGTCGGCAGGACAACCACCGAGCTTCGTGCAAATACACCTGAAAAGTGACAATAAGTGAGTTATTAATAGTTGTAATGGTTGTAGTTGTTGTTATTGTTTGTGTGTGTGTGTGTGTGTTTTTAAGTATGTAGTTTAGGTTATTATTGCTGTTGTAATTGTTGTGATTGTCATTTTTTTTTAGTTATTGTTGTATTTATTGTTTTTTGGTGATTGTAGGTGAAATTGTTGTAGTTATTAATGTTTGCTGTTGTAGTTGCGTCATATGTTATTGTTTTTGTTGTTGTAAGTTGTTTTTGTAATTGTTATAGTTATTATGGATCACATGAACATTCGCCCCGAGTTTATTTTTCTTGAATATTAACTAACCTAACCTAACCTAACTCCAAGATACCGTTATGGTGGTTGATCTTCATGTTTTATTGTTGTAGTCCTGTATTTGTTGTAATTGTTACAGTTATTATCATTTCGTTGTTGTAGTTGTTGTTATCGTATTTTTATAGATAATTTAATAGTTGTAGTTGTTGGAATTAAATTTTAGTTGCTATTATTGTACCAGTTATAGTTGTGATTTTTATATTGTAATTGTCATAGTTGTAGTTGTTTTAGCTGTAGTTGTAGAAGTCATAGTTGTAGTTGTTTTAGCTGTAGTTGTAGAAGTCATAGTTGTAGTTGTTTTAGCTGTAGATGTAGCTGTCATAGTTGTAGTTGTTATAGCTGTAGTTGTAGTAGTTATAGTTGTAGTTGTTTTAGCTGTAGTTGTAGTAGTCATAGTTGTAGTTGTTTTAGCTGTAGTTGTAGTAGTCATAGTTGTAGTTGTTTTAGCTGTAGTTGTAGTAGTCATAGTTGTAGTTGTTTTAGCTGTAGTTGTAGTAGTCATAGTTGTAGTTGTTTTAGCTGTAGTTAGAGTTTACCTATCTGACCTAATCTCGTATAAGATCCCTCCATTGGTGTCGATAGCCTCGTCAAGGGAAATAGATCTAAAACCTAAAATACAGTACTTTCTCGCTTTTACGGTGTGAGCTGGTAGACCATTTCCATCCCAGTGTGAAGAAATATTTCCCTATATTCGTCCTACATGATATCTCGGAGCTTGATGTTGTCTCTGTGTTGGTGATATATGACGACTTAAAAAAAAATATCCAGGGTTCACGTTTTTCATCTCTATGATATGTGTCCTATAGTGTCATGTCTGAAGGATTGTCACTCCTATGGACGCTAACTTCACCTGGATAATCAAGATGATGTAGAGCTACGGAATCATCTAAAGTCACACTGTATTGTAACCTTTACTACAGAGATGTTACGTCTTTCCTCAGTTATTATAGATGATGTTCACAGTTTCAATGATGATAGAGAGATGTGAAGACGAAGAGCGAGTTATTGTATAGTGAAAATAGATCCTATGGGACGATGTGGATACAGTGTACTCAATACTAAACCTTCGCCTTTACATATATATATCTCGGATACTCTACACTAATATGGTGGTCAGGATGCTTACAGTGCCATGGTCAGGATAATTACAGTGCCATGGTCAGGATGATTACAGTGCCATGGTAAGGATAATTACAGTGCCATGGTAAAGATGTTTACAGTGCCATGGTAAGGATGATTACAGTGTCATGGTAAAGATGATTACAGTGTCATGTGCTCCTCGACAGGACGGTGGAAGTGTTCATCAACAGAGACAGTGAAGTGACCGTGAGAATTGAGGGGAAGCAGAAAGTCAAAAAACGCCTTCTCTTGAACACCACAGCTCCGCCCCTTAACTCCTGGTTCACGCTAGTCCTGGACCTACATAGTGATACACTGATTATTTTTAGGTAGGTGGTGTGGGTTACAGGAAGGTGGTGTGGGTTACAGGTGGGTAATGTGGGTTATTGGTGGGTGGTGTGGGTTATGGGTGGGTGGTGTGGGTTATAGGTGGGTGGTGTGGGTTATAGGTGGGTGGTGTGGGTTATAGGTGGGTGGTGTGGGTTACAGGTGGGTGGTGTGGGTTACAGGTGGGTGGTGTGGGTTATAGGTGGGTGGTGGGGGTTATAGGTGGGTGGTGGGAGGTTACAGATGGGTGGTGGGGGTTACAAGTGGGTGTTGGGGGTTACAGGTGGGTGGTGTGGGTTATAGGTGGGTGGTGTGGGTTACAGATGAGTGGTGTGGGCTTACAAGTGGGTGGTGGAGGATACAAGTGGGTGGTGGAGGATACAAGTGGGTGGTGTGGGTTACAGGTGGGTGGTGTGGGCTACAGGTGGGTGGTGTGGGCTATAGGTCGGTGGGTGGTGTGGGCTATAGGTCGGTGGGTGGTATAAGCTACAGGTAGGTGATATAGGCAATAAGGTTAAGTGGACCGTGCAATCGTTAATACCTTTACCTACCTACAGGCCCGAGGACAGGCTGCATCAGCTGGAGGTTAATGTGCGCTTGGGAGACAACGTGATGGCCCAAGTAGCCGGAGATCTTCACGTGGTCTTTAATTGCATGACAGGTGAGGTAGTTTCTAGTATGGCTTTTGTATATAAAATGGCGAATCTTTTTTTCATTGTGTTTCTACGTTACAAATATGTTTAATGAAAAGTAGTAGTGGTAAGTGAACGTGGGTAGTTAGTAGTGGTAAGTGAACGTGTGTAGTTAGTAGTGGTAAGTGAACGTGTGTAGTTAGCAGTGGTAAGTGAATGTGTGTAGTTAAGGTTGTAGTGGTAAGTGAACGTGTGTAGTTAAGGAAGTAGTGGTTAGTGAACGTGTGTAGTTAAGGTTGTAGTGGTAAGTGAACGTGTGTAGTTAAGGAAGTAGTGGTTAGTGAACGTGTGTAGTTAAGGTAGTAGTGGTACGTGAACGTGTGTAGTTAAGGTAGTAGTGGTAAGTGAACGTGTGTAGTTAAGGTGGTAGTGGTAAGTGAACGTGTGTAGTTAAGGTAGTAGTGGTAAGTGAACGTGTGTAGTTAAGGAAGTAGTGGTTAGTGAACGTGTGTAGTTAAGGTAGTAGTGGTATGTGAACGTGTATAGTTAAGGTAATAGTGGTAAGTGAACGTGTGTAGTTAAGGTAGCAGTGGTAAGTGAACGTGTGTAGTTAAGGTAATAGTGGTAAGTGAACGTGTGTAGTTAAGGTAGCAGTGGTAAGTGAACGTGTTTAGTTAAGGTAGCAGTGGTAAGTGAACGTGTGTAGTTAAGGTAGCAGTGGTAAGTGAACGTGTTTAGTTAAGGTAGCAGTGGTAAGTGAATGTGTGCAGTTAAGGTAGCAGTGGTAAGTGAACGTGTGTAGTTAAGGTAATAGTGGTAAGTGAACGTGTGTAGTTAAGGTAGCAGTGGTAAGTGAACGTGTGTAGTTAAGGTAATAGTGGTAAGTGAACGTGTGTAGTTAAGGTAGCAGTGGTAAGTGAACGTGTTTAGTTAAGGTAGCAGTGGTAAGTGAATGTGTGCAGTTAAGGTAGCAGTGGTAAGTGAACGTGTGTAGTTAAGGTAATAGTGGTAAGTGAACGTGTGTAGTTAAGGTAGCAGTGGTAAGTGAATGTGTGTAGTTAAGGTAGTAGTGGTATGTGAACGTGTGTAGTTAAGGTAATAGTGGTAAGTGAACGTGTTTAGTTAAGGTAATAGTGGTAAGTGAACGTGTGTAGTTAAGGTAGTAGTGGTAAGTGAACGTGGGTAGTTAAGGTAGTAGTGGTAAGTGAACGTGTGTAGTTAAGGTAGTATAAACATGAGCATGATTCGTAAGTCAATAAGTTAGGTGCTCTCTTATACCTTCAGTTAAGAGGAATATTTACCGTATGAATAGTTGTGACTCTAAACACTTCCTGGGGAGCTTCAAATACAGGTTGGGCGGATATGTGAGAGGGAAGGGTTGGGTGTAAACAGGGCTGCCTAGTATGGGCTAATACGTCCACTGCAGTTTCCTCTATTTTTTTTTTTTTTTTTTTGTTATATGTGTCTGAACGTAAGGCTTTTTCATGTGTGGTTGTGATGTTGTGGTGTTTATCTGTAGGGAGATAAACTTACGAGAGGATATCCGTCACTCGTGTTGTGCCCCTGTCGTGGTCAGATGTGACACTGTCAAAACAAGTGTGATACAACACAATTGTGACAGTCATGACTAGTGTGATAAGGAACGGTCATGATTGGCGCCTCACACTACTGTCCTTCAGGTTGTATGGTTCACGACAAAACCTCGCCCTGGTTCGGTCAAGATCTTGGAGTCTTGTCATCCTTGACTCTGTATGTGAGTCCAGAAGAAGGGGGTCAGCACCCTGTGGTAGTGGTAGAGCCCTTCAACTCCTTCAGCCAAGACCCTTCCGACAAGGTTGTGGCGAACGTGACTGCCGAGGACCCCGCACTGTGGTACAAGGTAGTGCTGCAGCAGGATTCAGAGAACGAGGTAAGTCGCCCTTGCCTCACTCCGTTATTTACATGGTTTTCCTTTCCACCTTTTCATTTAACAGTCTTCTACCATATATCTCTGTCTTAGCTAACGTTTTATTTAATACTTTGATAAGTTTCTGTTTCATATCGCTAAACAGGTTATCGTATCTTTCGTCGCCCTCATAACATGACTCGGCAAGGCGTGCACAACACACAGAAGTGAATACATTAGGCAGAACTGCTTCATCCTCTCGAAACTCTGACCACTGACCACCTTAGACAGTGACCACCCGAGACAGTGACCACCAGAGGCACTGACCACCTGACTCATTGGCCATTTAAAGCACTGACCACCTGAGACAGTGACTATCTGAGGCACTGACTACCTGACTCAATGACCATTTAAGGCACTGACCACCCAAGACACTGACCACCTGAGACATTAATCACCCGAGGCACTGATCACCTGACTCATTGACTACCTGAGTCACTGACCACTTGAGACATTGACCACCTGAGTCAATGACCACCTGAGTCACTAAAACGTGAAATTTTATCTCACCCAAAACTATACGGACCCACTTGCTGCAGAGCCGAATGAAAACAAACCATCACTGAACTACCGGCTAGTAAGCTGATAAGTGGCGAATATGATAAAAAAAAAAAGACCGAACCACTGAGCTTTGTCAAAATAGATAATATTCAAATTTAGGCTCGGATGGCTTCGATCAGAGGTTCGTTCTTCCTAAAACTAGACCTCCTTCTGTGATGGTGTTTTCAAACGGCTCTCCAGCAATCAGCCCCAGTAAATGGTTTCATGATTCCACGTGACGCCGAGGAGATGTACAGTTCGGTACACCAGCACGAAGTTGGGGAAACAAAATCTCACATTTTGGTCGACCTCTTCCTGACTTCTTTCATGGGACTTCATTAATCAATTAAAATATGTCATAAAAATAAAAAAAAAAATACTGTATTTTCACAGGCAGGTGTTGATGGCACAGGCAGCGGGGAACACAGGGTGAGGATAACGCTGTCGAAGAACAAGTCGTACAGCATCACCAACGTCACCAACGCGTTGTGGACATTATGGTGTTTCCCGGATAAGGCAGAAGGTAAGACAGAGGTGGAGCGTCGTAACATAACTACAATGTAACAACTCCAGGGCAAACGAACCTCACCTAATTTAACAGATTCTATCATAATAATGCTGTCTACCTCTTGTAACACCAATACAGTAACTAGATGAACTAAACTATCTTCTACAAACAAAAAGTTTCAGACCTCGAAGAAACGGTGAGCGTGCGCACGCGAACACACACACACACACACACACACTTTCACTTATTTTAATAGATATGTGCGGCTCTATGGTTGTTACTGTACTATGTTATACTGTTATACAATGTGTACTATATTAATAACAAGAAAATAATGTAAAACAGAATGTATTACAGTATATAAATGACTAAAACTGTATACCTAGATTGAAGAATTATAAATGGAAGTTGATGGAGTGTCCAGGGCCTACTCTTACCACCTGCTCATTTAATAATAATAATAATAATAATAATAATAATAATAATAATAATAATAACAATAATAATAATAATAATAATAAATAAGCAATGCAAAATAATAATAATATAAACACTAGAGAATCGAACGTCAAGTATTATTCCAACAGAGGCGATCAAACCCAGCATAAGAGGATCACTGGGCGGGGAAGAAGACTACAAGGAGGACGACGACGATGACGACGACGATGGCGACCACGATGAAGATAATGACAAATTAGAGGGAGCAGGGGCGGGACAGGTACTGGCGTGGGTGCTAGTGGGCTTGGCACTGTTCATAGTGATGGTTTTGGCAATGATACTCTGCACCAGGATGGGATCACCAGCAGGGAATCATGGTGACTTCACGCCCTCTGTCGGTGTCGTCAGTCAGCGCTACGCCAACAGTCCAGAGAGCCACAGAGAGGCCGGTAGGTGTTGGGGTGATGGTGGTAGGGTGATGGTGGTAGGTGGTGAAGTGATGGTGGTAGGTGGTGAAGTAATGGTGGTAGGGTGATGGTGGTAGGTGGTGAAGTGATGGTGGTAGGGTGATGGCGGTAGGTGTTGGGGTGATGGTGGTAGGTGGTGAAGTGATGGTGGTAGGGTGATGGTGGTAGGTGTTGGGGTGATGGTGGTAGGTGGTGGAGTGATGATGGCAGGTGGTGGAGTGATGATGGCAGGTGGTGGAGTGATGGTGGTAGGTGGTGGAGTGATGATGGCAGGTGGTGGAGTGATGGTGGAGAGATGGTGGTAGGTGGTGAAGTGATGGTGGTAGAGTGATGGTGGCAGGTGGTGGAGTGATGGTGGTAGGTGGTAGGGTAATTGTGATAAGTATTTGGTGGGAGTGAGGAACGTGTGTTATGATGCGGCCCTAATAACAACACCATCGACTCTAACATAACTAGTCCTGGAATAATGTCGAGGCTTTTTCACCAGAATTTCACTTCATCACATTGTACACAAGATAAGGACATGAGGAAGTATGTGTGTGATATTCCTACACTCATTTTGTGTTCCTCTGTCCCGATTAATTGAGCCCTAACTTAAAGATTTTGTTCCTCTTTATTCACCCTACACACGTAAGAACAGATAACAGTTAATACATATAAGACTCAAGGTATAAACATCACAAGTGAGAAATAAACATTCAATTCTTACATCAAGGACCTAAACTGTAGATGTAATAACGTCCAATAAAATTATGTTTAAGAGCTCACGAGAGAACCTGAGAACTATAGAAATCCTTGAAAATTTAAATATTGACTTTCCTTCCAATGTCCGCAGAGGAAGATAGTGAGCCTGGGTCCCCTATGTTGACGGTGCCTCCAGTCAACCACAGACTACCTCAGCAGGACCACTACTCCACCAAGGTGCTCTGAGGCCCCCTTCCTCCGACTCTCTCAAGAGGACCATTACTACTCCACCAAGGTGCTCCGAGTCCTCACTGACTCTCTCAAGAGGACCACTACACCAAGTTGCTCGCCCTCATTCTATATACACTTGGTTGTTCATTTCCCCAACGAGTTGTTTCGAGTCCTCCTCACTCCTCTAAGAGCTCCAATACTTTACGGGGGGGGGGGGGGTCTCTTTCACCTCACTAACATATTCACAGCTCATCCATAACTCATTGTAGAGTATCATCATGCCATCAGGGTGTTCTAATTTCATAACAACTCCCTGTAAAGGACATATTCTCCAATGAGGTGTTCTGAAAATCCTCCTGAACTATACCAGTAAGAGCACTGTGTTCTGCGTTCCTCTACAACTCTTCTGTGAGTATGTAAGGACCAACAAGGTGATCTGAACCTCTCCATTGACTTCACTAGAAAGAAACTGATTGAACTAAAACTTGAGTGACTTAAAATCCCTCGAGGAAGGAATAATTAATGTAACCTAACAGGGATTAATATGTTGTCATCTTTTATAGTCTATTCTCAGACGGCAGGGCTGGATGGGCGCCAAGACGGACTAAGTGATGCAAACATTTACATAATTAGGTTATTAGATGAATATGTAAATTTAATCCATTTAACTGAAACCATCCACAAACTAACTTCTTCAAAATAACACGCACGAAGTATTCTGCATGATTACGTCTTCATTAGATATTGAAAAATTCACATAGCGAAGATCATGTAATGTATATCAAATAACTAATTACTATTGAATTCACAAGTGCCACTAAAACTAGAGTCCAGAATTCTATTTCAACAAAGTGCTATACTAAAATGTAAATAAAATTAGAAGAAAAATGTAGGACGAAGGCTCTTGACTAGTAGAATTTTACACAAACATTGTGTGCTAATAAGTGGGTGTATCTAAGGTATAGTCTCAGTGGACCTTTGATGCCATTATTGGGTATGAAATAATTTAGATTATGCCGACCATTACGTACAGTACAGTACCTTCTTATATCTACAGTTAAGAGGAACATTCATTGCTCGAACCTAATGACTGTTAGTGAACCATGGCCTAGTGACTGTTAGTGAACCATGGCCTAGTGACTGTTACTGAACCATGGCCGAGTGACTGTTACTGAACCATGGCCGAGTGACTGTTAGTGAACCATGGCCTAGTGACTGTTACTGAACCATGGCCGAGTGACTGTTAGTGAACCATGGCCTAGTGACTGTTAGTGAACCATGGCCTAGTGACTGTTAGTGAACCATGGCCTAGTGACTGTTAGTGAACCATGGCCGAGTGACTGTTACTGAACCATGGCCTAGTGACTGTTACTGAACCATGGCCGAGTGACTGTTAGTGAACCATGGCCTAGTGACTGTTACTGAACCATGGCCGAGTGACTGTTAGTGAACCATGGCCTAGTGACTGTTACTGAACCATAGCCTAGTGACTGTTAGTGAACCATGGCCTAGTGACTGTTAGTGAACCATGGCCGAGTGACTGTTAGTGAACCATGGCCGAGTGACTGTTACTGAACCATGGCCTAGTGACTGTTAGTGAACCATGGCCGAGTGACTGTTAGTGAACCATGGCCGAGTGACTGTTAGTGAACCATGGCTTAGTGATTGATAGCGACATTTGCCACATGGTGTAATTTCTTCGTACGTTTCGCAGACTTCAGTAACTTAAAACGTTATATATACTATACATAAATATTACTTTGTTCATTCATGTTGTTGTTCACACAGACAGTGGAAGTGGAAGTCATTACATATCACACGTCTTTTGAGTTAGTGGCGGCCTTAGTCGACCCAGCTGGGGAAGTGTGAGGCAGTAAGTTTACACTGCCAGCCATTCTGTCATCTTGGGGTACCTACTGAAAACTTGGCACCTAACGTGATATATCAGCAAAGCTCCTAACTGGCCGGGAGGTGTATGGAACCTACTTTCACGTTGACTCGATGCCTCGGGGTATGATGTCTTAACCATTAGAATAAGTTGACATATTCCTTTGAACAAGGTGACATTGTATTTAGGAAGTTAAAAGACATCACACACAAGGCCGGCACTGCGATAAGTCAAGTCCCTTCACTACACCAGGAGACAGTTCAAGAAGCCATTAATCTAGACGGCGACGATGGAAAGGGCCTTATACTATCGACCTCGCCTGAGATCTGGTTGTGATGCCAAATTTAGTTAATGTACTGTAATATCGTGGACAAAAGCTCGCTCCTTCCCAAACTGAAGCAGTATCGATCCGCACAGCACATCCGCACCAGATAACAATCAGGGTAAGTCAGTTCGGAGACTCATTCCCGTGTCTCAGTTTCACTACAGGGAGCGAACTTTTGTCCACGATAGTACGTTGTTTTCTGTCTGAGTTATCGTGTTGACAACTGTGGACGGACGGACGAACACTCAAAATGGAAGCATAAAACCTCGTGTCTTTACTGTCATTATCAATATTTTTTTCTTCAGTGTCATATTAGATTTAGAACTTCTTATTAAGCTTAGGGTTTATTGTGTATAAAGTGAGGCGAGTCTTAGCTGATTAAATCCCGATTGTTAATATTCAACTACTGTATATAGTTCATTTCTGTTGAATATATGAATGTAGACCAATTAGGTGATTGTTTTCTGTCGTCATTCCTCTTTACCACAATAAATGACTTCCACCACACGTGTCCCAACCTTACTGACGTCAACCCGTCCTTATCTCCTGTAGTAATAATAATAATAATAATAATAATAATAATGATAATGATATTGATGATGATAATATTGAAACTAATGATAATAAAAATGACAATAGCAATAATAATACTTGTAAATTACTACTAAAAATAATAAACAAAATAAAATTAAAAAAATAATGGCGCAGTTGATAAAATATAATGCATATAACATTAAAGATTTACATTCACGTCTGGTAAGAATATGACTAAATGAAATAATAAGAAAGGAGACAAAAATATCAAATAACATTAAGTAAGATGTATAAAAACACTAAAAAACAAAACAAAGATAAACCTTAATGTAAAACAAAAACACCACAGCACCACTCAAGTCATCCATCAGGCACAGCGAGTGACAGCACAAGTATCCAACTATCGAATTTTATATTTACGTTTTCGAAACTCAATTAATTTATGTGGAAGTACATTGCTTAGGTTAGGTGAAGAGAAGATGTTATTTTCAGTGGTTTGATAATGGAGCAAGAAAACAGCACATTAAGTGGAAGATGAGAACAGATCATGCAAGTGCAGGCGTTCTAAATTCTCTGGGTAACTGAGGTGCCGTAGTACAGGCCCCCCTTTGGACATTTTCAATCAACTGACAATCTCTAGCATATCTCGGGGACCAGACTGGGTAACAGTACTCCAAACTGGGAAGCACCTCACTCTTGAATAATGTTATGTCTAGATATCTGAACGATCTTCTTATAAGAACTCCATGCTTGGTAGCTTCATTCACCTTCTTTTCACAGTGGCTCGAGAACTTTAGTTCGATGTCAGTATACACACCCAGGTCCTTTTCACCTTCGTTCTCTGTTAATGTCGTTTCTTCCTCTCGTTGGAACATGTGATATGCCTCTTTACTATAGGCACGAGCAAGGTGCATCTTTTTACCCTTAGTGACATTAAATCTTAACAGTCATTCCTTTGACCACTCTTGAAGGAGAAAGAGATATTTCAAAAGCTCTTAACAGGCCGTTTGGTTCTTAATTTCCTTGAATAACTTGGCATCGTTTGGAAACATTTGCATGGAGGAGTGTATAGATTCTGGCATGTCATTTATGAATCAAATACAGTAAACAACAATGGGCTCCAATACACTGCCCTGTGAACTGTGGTGCCCGGCTTATCACAGGTACGCATGACGATTTCGTGCCATTAATCACCACACACTACTTGCACTTATGAAGAAAGTCTCCAATCCACGTTCGGACACTTCCCCGAATCCCGTACATTTCCAGTTTAATCCTCAGGCTTTGGTGGGGTATATTGTCGAAAGCCTTGGCAAAATCTACTGTAGGTATATATTGTCGATATTACCATCTGTTCCAGAATTTGAGTCCAAACATCCAACACCTTGAGTAATTGTGTCAAGCAGGAATGTCCCGGCATAAAACCGTGTTGGCAGTACTTTTCAGTTTAAAAAGTTGTTTCGTAGTGGATGTTTCATAATGACATCTGTTGTAATGCTATTTCCAGTACTTTACACAGTTATTATCGAGAACCAGTTTGCATTTACTCATCACATTCCAACGCTGTTCTTTCTTCCCATCAAAACTCTGGACATCATTCAAAAGTTTCACATTTATTCCATACGTCTTCAATTCTGAATACATCACTTTCTATCTATTCTATCATATGATTTTTCCAAATTCATAAATATATAATTTACTTATGTACTTTTACACAAACTCTTGATCTACACATTCTCTGTCTTTCCTTACACACACACACACACACACACACACACTTTTTTCCTCCAACATTTTCAGTAGCATCTCATACCAATACCATACACATAGACACCAACAGAATTAACCTCTATAAAACACTTCATACTCTACAGAAGAAATGAAGACATTAGTACTGGTCTCTACTATGGTTTATATTACAGCTGCCTAACAATGAAAGTTACTTATCTCCCATGGCAATCACTGGTGTGTAATATTTAAGTTGTCCATTCTTCCGAGATACAGCCTCCCAGTGTACTGTGAAAAGCATCATAGAAAACGTAACAAACGAATAACAGTCCCCCCTGAAATTGTAAGATAATAATAATAATAATAATAATAATAATAATAATAAAATAATAATAATAATAATAATAATATTATAATAATAATAATAATAATAATTATTAGTATTTATCAGTAAAGTTGTCATACAGTTTACAATTTGATAAAGCATGTTTATAAACTATGCAGTTATACAGAGCAGCATGACTATAGACACTGTAGGTATACGGTGCTCGTAGGCCGTGGGAGTATACAGTTTCCTGTGTGCTGAGACAGTGAAGGTAAACAACAATGGTAAACAATAAGGACACTTGACCAAGGACAGTCGACAAAGCTGTCCTTATTTCCTGGATGGTCTTTTGCTTAAGCTTACTGATTAAAACACCAAGTTTACGCTTGGTCATTGACTCAGTAACAGGAGTATTAGTCAAAGCTTATTTGACAGACGTCATCAAGCATTACATTGGTCTTGGACTATCCGAGGCTGGTGGATCACTCCTGCAGTTCTACAGTCTATGGCTTAATTATACAGAAACTCACTCTCTTCTCTTGCTGTAGCATCATCTGTTATAGTTTTTTTTCTTTCTCTCTTTTAGCTATAATTGTTTTATACTATAACTTATTTCAGTCTGTTATAGCGGTAAAGAAAATGTTTTTCGCTTGACCGCGGACACCAGGTACCATAAAATTACGTTCACTCCCCCCAACGTCCTGCCATTTTTTTTCCTTAACTCTTGCAATGTTTGTTGTTAGATACACCAGGCACTGTCCATTGAAAATACTGTAAGCATGATTCCGCCACACTTAACATGGTCAGTGATTGAAGAGCTTCCTGACCAACGTGATCTCTTGCTTTCATGTCAAGAATGAACCTCACCGCCTTGTTCTGAACAATTTGTGGCTTGGATTTTAGTTTCTGTGTTAAGGCAGAGTACCTTGACAAGCAGGAACAGTCCAATTTTTTGACATTATATGAACACCAGCTGATTGGTATTAACATTTCTGTAGATTAATTCTATTTTAGTATTATCTTTTTTTAACTATATATCTACGATTAATTCACCAGACGAACAAGAGTCATGAGTTAGTCCAAGGTATTTCACTGAGATACAGTTGAGATGGGTTCATTCCCACATAGTACAGTGAATTAGTTTACCTTTTTGAGTTGTTTTATCCAAATAATATTGCTTCAGACCATCTAAGTTGAAGGGATATTTCATTATTTATGAACCATTGTTTGCATGACTCCAGTTCAGATGATAACTCGTTAGCTATATCATTTTGATCTTTACCTGGTTCTTTTTGTGTCAGGTAAAGATGCCAATTAACACTAATTAGCTTGTCACTTTCATAACACAGGAAGAGGAAACGTCCTAGGATACCTCCTTGTGGAACTCCAAAGGCTATTGGCATGGATGTCGAATCAGTGTTATTTGCAACATCAATTTGTTTCCTGTTGTTCAGGTACAATTTAATCCAGTCAACAGACCCAATGCCAAGAGTCTGCAGTTTTTCACAGAGTATATCATGATGGACTGTGTCGAAAGCTTTTTCAAGTCAAGCGTTACCATACCTGTATAATTTCCCTGAGCTAACCGGGATCGGATATGGTCAGTAAGATGGATCAGACTGGAGTCAGTTGAGCGAGAGTCCCTAAACTTACCTAAAGCCTGATTGGTAGCTGTACAAAATATTATAATCACGGAGTTAACGTTCCACCTGAACATACACTACTCTCTAAAATTTTGAAAATGGTGAACATTTTAATAACTGTCATGTAATTATCTACATCAGAGTTGTCGTTTTTCTTGTAGACAGGTGTTTACTTTGGCACACTTATACTCATCTGGTACAGTATTGGAACTAATGGAGAGATTAACTAGATACGTTATTGGTGTCTGGGGCTAACGGATGCTCGCCCTACTAGAGGTCACAGCATCTAGTAAAAGAAGTTACAAGTACAGAAAATTGTCAGAGCGATCTTTTATGGAGTAAGAGTTGTGAACTAGAATAACCTGAGTGTCAGACTGGGAGCTCACTTAAGGATAGACTCGACCAACACATGTGCATAGCAGACACATGACCGACCCCCAAGCGGCTAACAGATCGATCACTGGCGAAAAGGATACGATACTAAAGGGAAAAGGGGCGGCCTACCACGTTAAGTAATATAACTAATGAAATACACATGGATCACAACCCAAAGGACAAATGAAAATTATTCTATTTACCCCTAGGGCCATAAGCTTCCTTCCCCCGACGTCTTCAACACTAGTTGTGGTGGCCTTAAGGTTTAGGCCGAGGTTAAATACAAGACCGTCTTGATACGTCAAGACGTGACAGGTCATATATCATGGCATGATACGTCAGAGCATGTCTGTAGATAGCATTTTTGAGTTAGCTGCAGGATGGTCCTGTATATAGCCATTTCCTATGGTTTATTTGGTAAATATTGATGAAGAAAACAACAATAATGATAAAAAAAAATTGAAGTTACTTATTTATCCTGACTTCCGCTAGCTTACTCCACATAGCGCCTTAACTTGTTAAATCTAGCCTAAAACTTTATTGATCAGATAGATACTCGTGAATCTATCTTTAACCTAAAGAGTATGAAATTTAGACTACTGAAATAGTTACCCCGATGAAGATATCAGAAAAAGAGAGAATCGAAGTTAAACTGATTTATAGAAAACGTTTATGGGAGCCTAAAATAATAATAAATAGGATAGATAAAGAGGCTAGGGCGGCGGACTGAACACGAAACTTAAACTAAAACACTCTATTTAATCAGAAAAATGTAAAGACGATTATTATATTTATTTTTTGGTGTCGACTTACTGATGCACGGTGAGGTAAGTGAGAGAAGGAGTTATGTCTAAGTGAAACAATAAAACAATCTGCGTCAGAATCACGTGGTCATGGTAATATAGTTAAACATTGATAGAAGGGAGGTTAGGTGATGGAAGGAGGTAGAATAAAATAATAGTGGACAGATAGAAAATATAAAGGAGCAGTAAGAATTTATGGTACAGGTAGGGAAGGTTAAGAAAGATTATTGGGTTGTTTTTGGCCAAATAAATTAACTGTCTACCATTGTTTGTATACTTGCACTCTTTATGTACAGTACATACTAAATGAATTTGAACTTGCATAACGATATTTATCTGGCTGTCTGTCTGTCTGTGCTCAGAGAAGGAAAACATTGACTACTGGTGATGTACAGAGCTTAGATTTCTTACCTTACGCAATTTGTTTCGATTGGAAGTCAAAGTGAAAAACTCTAATAATAATAATAAATAATAATAATAATAATAATAATAATCATAATCATAATCATAATAATAATAATAATAATAATAATAATAATATATTCACTAAGGCAAGAAACAGTTACAGAAACAAGTTGTGTGGTGCTCTCGTTCACCGCTCTGGCAGATCCAGTGAAGACATAACCAAGCTGGAGAGGGGCAGAAACCTTCCCATGCAAAAAGTGACCGCTATATCGGTGAGGGTAAGGCCAACTGGTGCATCCTTAAGCTCTCACCCCACCGCGAGAATCTCACGCCAGGCCGGCAGGTCTCCGCAAAAAGACTTCGTGACGGAAGGGAATCTCTCTCCTCTTAAAGCTAGACTCCAGACCTCAATGGTGGTGAATCTGCTGTGAAAATAATATGGCCAGCTGAAATTAAGTCGATTGCGTGATATTCTTGGATAAAACTTCCAATAGTTCCCAAAGCACAAGAGCCTTCTATAGCAGGCTTTCATTACTGCTGCTATTACTACCGACGATAACAACAACAGCATCACCACCGCCACTACCACCATTAAAAATAATAATAATAATAATAATAATAATAATAATAATAATAATAATAATAATAACCAATACTTCAGTTCAAGATCAACAGTAGAATAAAATATTGTTCTTAATATAAATACACTCCTGCTGGGTTTGTGAACGTTGGCCAAGTTCACTTATTATCGCAATGTAGTGAACTCCTGACCTTTAATCACTAACTGTAGCACTTCAGAATTGTCAAAGTCCACTTAACCACAGCCATAAGTCTACCTTGTCTGTAGGTATATCTGTAATTGTTTCTTAAATACTAAGTGCTTAAGAATTAATTAAAGTGATCTTCCTAAATGCCAAAAATTATCTACGAATTCAAAACATTTACTAATTTTTTCAGAAATTATCACGAAAATTATATAATTCTTAAAATTATCACCAGGGAAACCATTTTCTTTCTCTGTATAAAATTAAGATATATAATAAGTAATAATAGTAAATAATGTTAGTATAAGGACTTCGTATAGGTTAAAGCTGGACCAAATATTATAATCTATACTATTCCTGATGCTCATTTATTATTGTTAAAATCCTTCTTCTACGTCTTAGGATTATTATTATCTTTATTCTTATCATTCCTATCTTATTATAATACTTAATGCTACGCTGTTGACGGTCCTTACATAATAACCAACAAATATTACAGAATCCCTAATAATAATCAGACATTAAACTCTTCCAGCACAAAACAAAAACTATAGATTCCATAGAAAACAGTGTTGAAACCTATAACTTGCCTAGTGTAACACACGATGGTCGTACATTGCCTCTGGTGAGTGACACAGGAACACTATGTGACAGAGAGAAGGTTATAAGACACAGGGAATAGAGGAGGTAGGGAGGGTAGGAAACAGTGGGTAGGAGACACGGTGGGTAGGAGACAGGGTAGGTAGGAGAGAGGGTGGATAGAAGACAGGGTGGGTCAGAGACAGAGTGGATAGGAGATAGAGTGGGTAGGAGACAGGGTGGGTAGGAGACAGGGTGGACAGAAGACAGGGTGATTAGGAGACAGGGTAGGTAGGAGACAGGGTAGGTAGAAGACAGGGTGGGTAGGAGACAGGGTGGGTAGGAGACAGGGTGGGTAGAAGACAGGGTGGGTAGAAGACAGGGTGGGTAGAAGACAGGGTGGGCCGGAGACAGGGTGGGCCGGAGACAGGGTGGGCCGGAGACAGGGTGGGCAAGAGTTGGATAAGGGCCTGAGATTGCAGGGGGGTGTGCAACCATGCGTGGCCAGGAGAGGGAGGGAAGGAGAGCGGGAGGGAGGGGGGGAGGGGGGGGCGTGAGATGGAGGTGGTTAAGACGGAGAGGAGGGAATGGGAGGGAAGGAAAGAAGGAGGGTGATAGTGATAGAAGGAAGGGGGGAAGGAAGGAAGGAAAGAAAGCAGGAAGGAGGGAAATGTGTCATAAGTGTCAGAGATGGTGAGATGGAAAGCTGAAGGAAAGGAGGGAGTGAGGGAGGAAGGGACGGAGGGATTGGAAACGAAGGAGGTGAAGACTGAGGGAGAGAGGGAGGGAGGGAGGGAGATCGTGGAGGTGAAGACTGAGGGAGGCGAGGGAGGGTGTGGGAGGATGGGGGCTCATGACCTAGTGAAAGTGGCATGAATGGGGAGATGAGCACAGGTCTGACCTCTCGCTTCTTCCTCCTCACGACCTGTGGGTCTTCTTCACCTGCTTCCCTCCCTCTCCCTCCTTCCCCCACTCATCTGCACCACTCCACCCTCTCTCATGACCCCCCGTCGTTCCCTCACTATCACCACTACCATCACTAGTATCGACCATCATGACTAAAATCATCACTTACCATCATCATCATCATCACAAACAACAACTACCACTACCACCATCGTCCGCCTCAGTGTCTCGGTATATAAGACGCTGACTACTGCACCTCTCTTTACCATTACATGTTTTGTTTCTCTGTCTTATGATATTTTAAAAATTTATATCAATATTTCTTTTTGTTTGGGGATCGAGAATTTATTTATTTATACAGACATACAGACAGGCGAACTAACAAACAAACAGAAACACACACACACACACACACACACACACACACACACACACACAAGCGGTCCACGAAATAATAAATGATGAAATAAATAATAAAATATGGTAATATGAAAGAAGTAAATAATGATAACAAAGGCAGACTGATAATTATAGTGAGAGGAAAAGGTAAGGAAGTTTGGGTAAATATAAGAGAGAAAGGTAAGGAAATAGGCAAAGGTTTGGGTAAGGAAGGTAACAGGTATGGGTCAAACAAAATTAATGTAAGACAGAACGACAGGATGAGGTAAGAGACTAGGCGACTCAGGTAAGGGAGTAAAACAAGAACCTAAGGTAAGACACAAAGGTAAGAGACTAATGTAAAACAAAAACAAAGATAAGAAACTAAGGAAGAGACAAGAGCAATCAAGCGAGTGCAAATGGAAAAGTTGCAAGGAGGGGTGGGGAGGGTAGGGGAAGGTCAGGGAGGTGGTGGTGGTGGTAGTGGGGAGGGATTGGGAGTAGGAGGAGAAGGGATGGGGGGAGGGAGAGGGGGAAGGTCAGGTCAGGAAGGGAGGGAGGGAGGGAGGGAGGGAGGGTAACCTGTACCAGACACAAAGCGAAGATGCGCAAAGACCTTGTCGGGGAGGCCCCCTGTGTCACGACTTACCATCCTCCTCCCTCCTCCCCTGCCTACCACCCACCCTCACATACTGCCTCCCACGCTATCTGCCCTTCCTCCCACGCTATCTGCTCTCCCTCCCACGCTATCTGCCCTCTCCCCCACGCTATCTGCTCTCCCTCCCACGCTATCTGCCCTCCCTCCCACGCTATCTGCCCTTCCTCCCACGCTATCTGCCCTTCCTCCCACACTATCTGCCCTTCCTCCCACACTACCTGCCCTCCCTCCTGCGTTATCTGCCCTCCCTCCCACGCAATCTGCTCACCCTTCCACACTACTGTCATCTCTCCCACGCTATCTGCCCTTCCTCCCACACTATCTGCCCTTCCTCCCACACTATCTGCCCTTTCTCCCATACTATCTGCCCTTCCTCCCACGCTATCTGCCCTCCCTTCCACGCTATCTGCCCTCCCTCCCATGTTGTCTGCCTCCCTCCTAGACTCCTTCCCTCTTTCCTCCATCCCACACTCCATACTACTCTCTCACGTTCCCTACCTCCACCCTGATTCCTTCTCAAGTTCCCTGCCTCCCCTTATGCTCCCTCTCTCATGATCTGATTAAGGAGGCAATGTGCGATAGATATTCAATGTGAGTCAGTACCAGTGTCACCACCAGCTTGTAGTGTGAGTCAGTACCAGTGTCACCACTAGCTTGTACTGTGAGCCAGGACCAGTATCACCACCAGCTTGTAGCGTGAGTCAGTACCAGTATCACCACCAGCTTGTAGTGTGAGTCAGTACCAGTATCACCACCAGCTTGTAGTGTGAGTTAGTACCAGTATCACCACCAGCTTGTAGCTTGAGTCAGTACCAGTATCACCACCAGCTTGTAGTGTGAGTCAGTACCAGTATCACCACCAGCTTGTAGTGTGAGTCAGTACCAGTATCACCACCAGCTTGTAGTGTGAGTCAGTACCAGTATCACCACCAGCTTGTAGTGTGAGTTAGTACCAGTATCACCACCAGCTTGTAGCTTGAGTCAGTACCAGTATCACCACCAGCTTGTAGCGTGAGTCAGTACCAGTATCACCACCAGCTTGTAGTGTGAGTCAGTACCAGTGTCACCACCAGCTTGTAGTGTGAGTCAGTTACAGTATCACCACCAGCTTGTAGCGTGAGTCAGTACCAGTATCACCACCAGCTTGTAGCTTGAGTCAGTACCAGTATCAACACCAGCTTGTACTGTGAGCCAGGACCAGTAGTATAACTGACTCACGTATGTTTCGAGTCTAGATACATGCGAGGTGATATGGTTATACTACAGGTACAGTGGAAGATATACAGTCTCTGTCCTATCTCAGTTTGTGTGTTGTGACGTTAGATACCTGGGTAGTTAAGCTTGTGTTTAGGACTCGTTATTATCTGTACCTCCCTTAGTCTACCACAAATAGAAGTGTAGTGTAGTGTAGTGTAGTGTAGTGTAGTGTGGTGTGAATTGAATATGAATTTAGCATTGAAAGTTACATAGTATTTTAGTACATTGTTTGTGTAGGTTGGTGCATAGAATTTTAATTAAGTAGTAGATGCTAAGTATGGATGCAGGTTTAGTATGTTAGCTATCTTGCCATCAGAGATAAAGTGTTGTGCCATTGCATACTGAGTGTGTTTGAATCTGTCCCTAAAAGAATCTACTTTTTTTTTTTTCACAGTCTAAGACGTAGTGTTGGAGTGTGTGGCAATATGTCTGGCCACACACTTTATATTTAGTTTTGTTAACATCTGTTTGAGGGGCATACTGCTAAAGGTTCTGCTTGGGGGGCATACTGCTAAAGGTTCTGCTTGAGGGGCATATTGCTAGAGGTTCTGCTTGAGGGGCATACTGCTAAAGGTTCTGCTTGAGGGGCATACTGCTAGAGGTTCTGCTTGAGGGGCATACTGCTAGAGGTACTTATATCCTAACCTTAGTCTAGCGATTATAACATCTTGTAATCTAGTGTGGTGTGATGTAGTGTGGTGTAGTGTGGAGTAGTATAGCGTGCGTGATGTGGTACAGTTTAGCATGGTGTGTGTGTGTGTGTGTATGTGTATGTATGTGTGTGGTGTGGTGTGGGTGGTGCGGTGTGGGTGGTGCGGTGTGGGTGGTGTGGGTGGTGTGGTGTAGTGTGGGTGGTGTGGTGTGGGTGGTGTTGTGTTGTGTGGGTGGTGTAGTGTGGGTGGTGTGGTGTAGTGTGAGTGGTGTAATGTGAGTGGTGTGGTGTGGGTGGTGTGGTGTGGTGTGGGTGGTGTGGTGTGGGTGATGTGGTGTGGGTGGTGTAGTGTGGGTGGTGTGGTGTAGTGTGGGTGGTGTGGGTGGTGTAGTGTGGGTGGTGTGGTGTAGTGTGGGTGGTGTGGTGTGGGTGGTGTGGTGTGTGTGTATGTGTATGTATGTGTGTGGTGTGGTGTGGGTGGTGTGGTGTGGTGTGGGTGGTGTAGTGTGGGTGGTGTGGTGTGGGTGGTGTGGTGTGGGTGGTGTGGTGTGGGTGGTGTAGTGTGGGTGGTGTGGTGTAGTGTGGGTGGTGTGGTGCGGGTGGTGTGGTGTGGTGTGGGTGGTGTAGTGTGGGTGGTGTGGAGTGGGTGGTGTGGTGTGGGTGGTGTGGTGTGGGTGGTGTAGTGTGGGTGGTGTGGTTGGTGTGGTGTGGGTGGTGTAGTGTGGGTAGTGTAGTGTGGGTGGTGTGGTGTGGGTGGTGTAGTATGGGTGGTGTGGTGTAGTGTGGGTGGTGTAGTGTGGGTGGTGTGGTGTGGGTGGTGTAGTGTGGGTGGTGTGGTGTGGGTGGTGTGGTGTGGGTGGTGTGATGTGGGCGGTGTGGGTGGTGTAGAGTGGGTGGTGTGGTGCAGTGTGGGTGGTGTTGTGTTGTTTCTTGTGGTGTGGTGTGGTGTGTTGTGGTGTGGTGTGACCTGCATCGTTTGGCCGGCACCAGCAGAGTGTGACCGGCATAATGTGGCCGTTATGGTGTGGAAGGAGTGTGGTAATCTTTTACAGTGTGACAGATATTCGTGACATAATCTTGACATGTGGAAATGATTACGAATATTGTTATCACGGTCGTGTGTTTATGTGTGTGTGTGTGTGCGTGTGTGGGTGTATAAAGTTCAGTCTTATCCTCCTTAAAAAAATAATAATAATAATACACAAGACCTAATTATCTGAAGACGTGATGTAGACTGTAATAAAAAAAATGCTTATTGTAGGACGTAAAATGACTTAGAGATACACATAAGAAAATCAAACTTACTTTTGATATATTGCATTGATATGGATAGAGTGTATAATTACGTGATATAACTTGTTCGAGTATTTCATATTAGATATCTCCCCAAATGTCTTATCTTGTCACAAAATCAATTCATATATCTGCCTAGTTTGAAGGAAATCTGCCCACTCCTTCAACAAACACACACACACACACGTATATGAAGGACAGGTGTGTGTGTGTGTGTGAGTAGCGGGAGTGACTGTACGTGTCCTTACAATCTCAGGAAACTATTCAAACATAATGACAAGTGTATAGACTAACGTGGTGATATAATGAAGCACTTGTTACCTACCTCTTGCAAAATTCAATTTTTGCATCTGGTAGGAACCGATAGCTTGTGTAGTGTAGTGTAGTGTAGTGGCAGTATTTGGGATCAGCTACCACTCCCTTACCTAAACCTAAGACGCAGATCGTCACGCTACTGACTACCAGTTTAAAGGTCAAAGTAACATAATAACTGGTATATCCACTTGATAAGATAAATTCAACCTGGATGTATGTATGTATGTATGTATGTATGTATGTATGTATGATTGCCTTGTCATAACTACAATATTGTTTCAAGGCAAAAAATATTCCCTATCTGCAAGACCAGAGTGTGTATATCTGATGTAGTGTAACGTAGGTGTAAGAGTGAAGCGATCCGAGCTTTGGGTGTAGTGCAGTGTTAGGTGTCCTTGAATAATGGGTGTTGTCTGAGTGTACTGTAGTGGTGTAGTGGTGTCGGTGTTGTCTGAGTGTACTGTAGTGGTGTAGTGGTGTCGGTGTTGTCTGAGTGTACTGTAGTGGTGTAGTGTGTGTGTGTGTTGAGTGAGGTGTAGTGGTGTTACATCTGTGTAGTGGAGTGATGGGTGTCGCCTTGTAATGTAGTGTAGCGGTATGACCACCAGGTCACTGTGCAAACAATACAACTTGTTCACACACACACACACACACCTAGTTATAGAAATGCAACAGTCTCCAGGTACTACGCAGGTACTACCTAGTTACTGCCCAGGTACTCCCAGGTACTAAGAGACAGAGAGCATTGTGACAGCTCTGAACCCCAAGTTAACTATACCCGGCCGACTCCTAGTGCATCGATCAGCCCAAACACATAAATCTATGACACTATTAACATTTTCCCACGGTCAGAGTCGCTCAAGGGTCGAGAAGTTCCGCCCGTATGTAGCCCGGCCGGAGAGCTGAGGCGCGGACGAGAGGGGCGCAACCCACACTTTCCCACAGGTAAGGACGGTGTTGCCATACGCTCGTCTCTCTGTTTCTGGGGCGGCGAATTTGACCTTCAGGGAGAGATTTTGCATTTTGACTCCATGAGACTTATCATTTATGGCGCCTGGGTCGTTTTTGTGGGTAGCATCTTCACCATCCTCCTTCTCCTCCTCCTCCACCATCTTCAACATTCGACCTTTTGTTGGAGATTCATACGTAACAAACTTTCCCCATCTCTTAAATCTGGTGAATAAATTTGGTGTATATATATTAGTCTTATGTTTGTTTTTTTCTCGAAGCTCAGTTTTATTACGTATTGTTGTGTATGTTCTGTGGGTTTTTTTTCCCAATGTTGTTTATTAGTGAAGCTGTCAGGTGGCTGTAGTCGATTAGGGGTTACGTTTTATTGTTATTTAAATGCTATCGGCTTTCACTTTATGCCTGTTAATGATTATTTGTTCCCATCTTCAGCCATTCCATCCAACCCTCACCCATCGTCATCATCCGCCCAAACAAGCCGGTTTCATCCACTCTCATCTAACCTGCTGGCAATACTCACCCACCCACCTACCCACCACCTTCATCCTCCCCGCAAGGCTCAATCCATCCTCCCTCATCCGCCTCGCGAGCCACACTCATCCACCTTCATCTTTTCAATTATCCGCATCATTTGTTCTTCAGTTGTTCCCTAAGTACGTCATCCACCTTCATCCGTTTGTCATCCAGTCTAGCCAATGTCATCCTATCTACCATCTACACCACACATCCTACTCACCATCATCCCTACCCACACCACCCCCCATCCTCAACCCTACCACATCCACACTATCCACTCTCATCCCTCCTACACCCATCCACAACCCCTTTGCACCCATCCAAATCATCTATTCACACACCCCACCAACATCCATCCCAACCACATCCACAATACCCGCTCAAACCCTTCTTTCCACCTTTACAAGCCACCACTTTCATCCCTCCTTTACATCCACACCAGCCATCCATACCCTGATATCTACACCCTGTCATCTTGGGCTTCCATACAGTCAACAGTCACAACACACGCCAGTCACCTCAGTGTGTTACCGCGTCATTCTCTATAGCCTTGCCAGTCATTGTGTTAACTCTCACTCTACGTCCTCCAGTCTCTCCTCACACCACTCTCACTCACTCACTCACTCAAACGCATGCATACTTACTCACTCCATACATACATGCACAAACACACACTCCCCTCACACACGCCCTCACGCACGCATACACATTTACTCCATACATACACGCATACTTACTACATACACACACTTACACTCACTTAATACTCACATATTCACTCCATACACGCATTCACTCCATACATACACTCACTCCACATACTCACACACACACACACACTCTTAATCCATGCACACAAACTCTTAATCCATGCCCACATACTCTATAACACACTCCATACACACACACTCATTCCATACACACTCACCCCATAGCACGAGACACAGCAGCGCTTCCTTCCACCCCGGCGGACAGTTCTCTTCAACATCACAACACCCACGTACCCACCTAAACGACTGACCACATAATTATAATCCTTATCTCCAACACACTGCCAAAGTGAGAGCTCTTGACCACATACATAACCTACAGACTGAAAATAACATCACATAGACCATCTACACTGACGGCTCTCTTAACACTGTCTGTGGGAGGGCTGGAAGTGCTGCCATTGTGACTCAGCCTAACGGTAATGTAATAGAGCTAAAATTAGTATCTGGTCATCCACTCTACAGACTGAACCATTTGCCATACTCACAGCCCTGAAACTTGTTGAAGACACTGCCACTTACAGTCTCATCATCACTAACTCCTCATCCTCACTACTTGCTCTTGATATTCTAAACTCAGATTGTCACCCACTTGTCTCTGAAGCCAGACACAAGAATATGTGTCTTGTTGACGAGGGTGTCAGGTTCATGCTGCTGTGGATCCTCTCTCACAAAGGCCTTAGTGAACATGATAGAGTTGGTGCATTAGCTAAACTCGCGTCCAACAATGACAACGTTGAGTACAATCTGGGACTGTCAAAACCCCCCATAAAACTGGAATCAGGAAAGAACTTGTTGATGAATTTGACGCAAGCAGACAAGTGCAAACAGGAAATGATCAATCCATTGTTTCCCATGATGAGATGTATCAAGTGAAACATGTATATGGAGCAAGTAACAAGATCACTAGCTTACAAGATGTAACCGCTAGACTAAGGTTAGGATATACAATAAATACCTCAGGCAGTATGTCCCTCAGGCAGATGTGAACACAACTAAATGTAGTGTGGCCAGACATATGGCCATACACTCCAACACTACGTCTTAGACTGTGAAAAAATAGAACTTTATAGGGATAAATCCAGGCACACAGTGTGCAATGGCACAATACTTTAACTGTGACAGCAAGATAGCTGATATATTAAAGCTGTGTCCACACTTCGCATCTAGTACAAATCTAATCAAAATTCTGTGTACCGACCTAAACAAACTACTGAAAATACTCTGTAACATTCAATGCCATAATATCATGATCACTGGGGTATGATAAACACCATCTGTGGCCTCTACTCTGTAATCCTTTTGGGGTGCACAATAAACTAGCTGCTGTCCACGGCAAAAAAAAAATATTTATATATATATATACATATATATATATATATATTATACATATATGTAATCAACACCTCAACCTGCCAGGATTCGAACCCACGGCCCACGACTGTGACCGGGGAACGTTACCTCTGGACCACCAAGGATACTAAAAGCAGTCCTAGACTCGAATATATATTTCACACACAAAGCCTGTTCAACGAGCTTATGGCGCCGTGAACCTCTAATGGGGACTACCCGTATCACGTAGGTGGTCAGAGTAACGTTTTACCAAATCCGGCTTCGAAACACGGGGATCCATATATATTGGGCAAATGAAATATATATATATATATATATATATATATATATATATATATATATATATATATGTATATATATATATATATATATATATATATATATATATATATATATATATATATATATATATACTGTAGACTTTATTGTGAATGGTTTGTATGTGGTTTCTCCAGCTAAGTTTCTCATCAACAATAACCCCAAGGAATTTAATATTTTGTTCACGTTTGAGGACTGTATTACCAAGGCAGAGGGGGTCCAAATTCGGGGGTAAGTTTTCCTTCTGTGAAAGGTCGTGTTGTGGGTTTTTTCGGGGTTTAAGGTCAGTTTATTACGTATTACTCAGGTCCTGACTTTAGTCAATTCAATTCTCATAGTTCTCATCAAGGAATGGAGATCTGAGTTGCTGGCATAGAGATTATTATCATCTGCAAATAAGTTGTATTTTATGAGTGTGCTGGCGTGGACTAAATCATTTATATACAATAAGAACAGTACAGGACCGAGACTGGAACCTTGAGGGACGCCATACGAAATTGGTGAGGATTCAGATTAATGATTATTACAGCAGACATACTGCTTCCTGTTAGACAGATGTGAGGTAAACCAATTGTGGGATAAGCCCCTAACGCTGTAATGTTCAAGCTTTGGCCTTTGACCTGACTGTTGAAGCTATCCCTCGCCTGGAATGTCAACACAGATTTGTTTACATTGGTTCTACACACAGTATGCGATAGTTATTCAAACGCATCATCAGTCTGCATGGACCACCTGAAGCTTAGCCCCCCCTTAGCTTATTTTATCTAATGAATACACACCTTAACGTTAACCTAACCTATCCTAATCTAACCTGACCCAACATAATCCAATTTAACATATTCCAACCTAATCTAACCCAACTTAACCAAACCTAATATAACAACATATGTATTCCCACCAGAGTCTACCAGTCTACTAACCTTGAGAAGCATTAATATATCTTGTTTATTTTTTTCTAGTTTGACAGTTGTGACTTTTATTCCGGTGCTATTTTTTTCAGAGTACGTGAGAACCTGACAACATACCCAAGCAAGTTATCAGTAAGTCTATCACTTCATCTGGTCATAAAACACTGTCGGCTCTCTGCTCAAACGGGTGGCAGGCCGACGGTGGCTCGAGTCCAGGAAAAACTGACGCACTTCGGGATATGGATTAAGTTTCTTGGAAATTGATTTAGAGAATATGTGGAATGACTCGGCCACGAATAAGTTGCATTAGTTCTAATCTTAATATGGAGATTCTTAGCTGCATTCGTCCATTATTAGCCGCTTTAACTGACTAACTGACTGATCGACAGTGTCTTTGAATGACCAACTTTCACACTGACGCAGCTATGAAAAAATTTTTGGTCGTTCGTATTCTTTCACCTTTTTGTTTATTTTTTTCATGAAAGCAATTTTGAGATATCTGAGTGCTTATCTCTCGTTATCCTCAAGTATTTCCGACACTGGCACCCACACAGTCTCTTGCTTAACACAATTACCAGCTAATCTACAGGACCCATGAGTAAGTTATCTCTACACGATAACTCCTATTCATTAACCTCTTAAGTAAGTGGATATGTGGGTACAGTAATAATCTGTTCTGTAATGAGTTATCCCTGGTACCTTGGTTCATATCCCACTAACACCACCACTTACGTCACAATAACAATGACGTTGTATTACTGCGCCTCAACAAACTAAGGTCTTCCAGCGGGTATTTTAGATTAGTAGTTACAATTGTCATAATGAACTAAACATTTTAAGATACATCGTTCTGGTTGTCTCCGTTGGTGTTTGTTTCTGGTAGTGAGGTGGAGTGACGCATTCCCCCTCAGGTAGGTAACAGCTTTTTATTGATTTTGATATAAGGAAACTAATTTATATACTAGTGTGGTAAGGCACGTATGAAACTGTGCACTGATCAACGAGACGAAAAACCTGCTTTAATGCTGTACAAGTGGCTTAAGTATGCCAAGGTTAACAGACTGGGGGGTGGAGGAGCGAGTCTGTTCTTTATGTACAAATAGAATTCATATTAATTAACACAATAATTTTTTTTCTTTATAGGTATGGACAAATTACCCTCAACACCTGGTTATATCTGCCATTTACTTGTATATCATACCTGTAACTGGTTCAGAGTTGATGGACTCTACTTTTCCTTATAAATTACGTAAGCATAACATGAAAAAACACAAATACAAAAAAAAAACAATCTTAAGGTAAATATATACGAAAATTTATATGAAAATCTTTTACATGCAGTACATCACCCTTAAGTACAATAAATGTTAAGTCTTTGCCATTAGCGTCGAGAGAGTTTTGTTGGTAACTGCACATCACTGTATTTACTAAAGGTTCCCCATATTTACGGGTCGATCTGTGTTTACATAATATGGACGTCACATTTCGTGTTTACATTTCTACAGGAGAGGCCAGAGACCGCTAGACTTGCCCTGTAGCTTTAACGTGTAGGAGAGACAACCAGAGGATGTTGCTCTCAAGTACAGCTTTTGTTTGGTTAGTATTTCATCTACCTTCCAGATGACAGATGGTGTATATTAAAACAACCATATCAACAAAGTTCCTAGTGAAAAAATAACAAGGTGTAATTAGTCTTTAAGAGCAAGACTTGTACCAATAAACTAATTAATCCATAAATGCTGTAATGACAAGTTATATAGATGACTGGGTTACAGTGAGACTGAAAGTAATATATGAGTATTTCAAGTTTTATTTACAGTGTATTCAAGCGTTGTTACCCACGTGCTACCAGAGCTTCTTAACGAGAGAGTGTGTGTGTGTGTGTGTGTCGGTTAGTCATCTGTATAACCGCGCTACTATAAGCCATCATTAAGTACTACTATTAATTTGGGTGTGGCGAGCGAGGTGTTTGGTAAGTGAGGGTGTGGTGTTATTGTGGGTGTGGCGAGCGAGGGTTTGGTAAGTGAGGGTGTGGCAAGCGAGGGTGTGGTAAGCGAGGGTGTGGTGTTAATGTGGGTGTGGCGAGCGAGGGTTTGGTAAGTGAGGGTGTGGCAAGCGAGGGTATGGTAAGCGAGGGTGTGACAGGCAAGGGTATGGCGAGCTAGTGTGGCGAGGAGTATGACGTCAACATGGAAGTGGCGCCAAGCAAAGATTTCCACAACAATAGATAACTTTTTTTTGTCTGTAGAAACTTGAACTTGTAAGTCAATAATGGGAACCACCACTGACCCATCAATCATTTCATCAATTATCTAATCAGTTTAATTAGCCAATCAGTGACTTTAGAAACACTTAAATCGAATCAGTCAATCACAATCAGTGTCTAAATTTGACAGGTCAATTCTTATTCAATTGTGTCTATCTTATTTTACACTTATGCATTTTATTAATTTATTTCATATTATTATTATTATTATTATTATTATTATTCTCTCTGCCTATAAGAATACAAGAACATAAGAATGGAAGAAACTGCAGCGAGCTTATTGGCCTATACTGGGCAGTCCCGTTTACACTCAACCCCTATCGCTTATCCGTCCAACCTATATTCGAAGCTACCCAGCGTGTTCCAGTTAATGATGATGTTCATTAACTAGTTCCACTCATCCACTACTCTATCCCCAAACCAGTGTTTATCCATCTTACGCCTAAATCTAAATTCGTCTAATTTAAAACCACTGCTATGAGTTCGGTCCTTTGTTTAGCCCTGACTCCATTTATACACCTTGATCATATCGCCCCCTCACTCTACGTCTCTCGAGGGAGTGTAAATTAAGATGCTTTAACCTGTCTCTGTACTCAAGGTTCATAATGCCCGGGATTAGTCTTGTCATCTTCATTTTGTCTCACTCTCATGTCCCGTTACTTTTCTCTTTTTGCTTACTTCCTAATTCACTCACTTTATCTTCCTCTATCTCTCTGTGTCTCTTTCTTTTTCTTCTATTATACCTCGTTCTTATCCTTCCATTTATACCATGTTTTTTTTCCATTTATCACAACTCTCTCTTTCTCTCTCATTCATACTTACTTTAATATACAATTCTTCTTCAGTTCCTTCTATTCCCCTCATCATCACGCCCTATGTACACCTCCCTTCGGTTCCATCAGTGAATGAATCAGAAGAAGGAATGAAAAAGGTAAAAAGAAATATAAGCTTATACACTATACAAACCAGGAATGTATTCACCACAAAATATACATTCATACATATTACTAGACATGTTATCAGATATACAAACTTATAAATACAAGATCATACATAGCTTGAAGTATACAATTTACACATATCAGGTGTAAGTATATAGATGATAAATATAACGGTATAAATGATACACAATTATAAAATTACATGGTGTATACTGCAGTAATACACCGAAGATAAGCTCTGTATATACTCGGCCACCGCACCTTCATACATTCATACAACATACAGAATTAGATATACACTAATACATATGCATAAGCTATACAAAGCACCGTAGAGCTCATACATCGCACAAAATAAGGCTATACATGATATATTTACCAACATTCTTCATTGCTCATACACAGCAGGAAGTATAAATAGACAAATATCAAACATAGAAATGCAATCATGTATAACAGGAATCATACACACACACACACACACACACACACACACATATTCATTCATACAGTAACACATTCATTGGTTCGTTCCAGGATATCATACCCACTGACACATAATATACAACATGTTTCTAATATTGACATAAATTATTATAAATTAAACACGTCATTAGTATAAGTAGACTTTTAAAGCAATTACCGTAAGTGGGGGAAAATGATATACTATTTATGATGCGTGGTATATCGACACTTAACGAGGGTATGTTAAGTGTATAATTTCATGAATATATTTCCTTGATTATAGATGTGTGTAATAGGTACTGTATTTGTTAATGTTAGTAACTTGTGAGGGTGTCTATGGGTTGGAGAGTGGTATTGTGGGTGGGTGGGTGGATAGCTGGGTGGATGGCTACAAGAGAGAGAGAGAGAGAGAGAGAGAGAGAGAGAGAGAGAGAGAGAGCAATGTATGGACCACGGATGTGAGTGTTCTGGGAGAGTGACCACAGAGGAACTCCCGCCACGCGCCCCCACGCCCTCGCCCGCGCCCTAACCCACGCCCTCACTCATCCCCACGCCCGCACCCACACCAAATCCGTCACCCACACCCGCACCTTCACCCACACCCGCACCAACTCCGTCACCCTCACCCGTACCCACACTCTCATCAACTTAATTCGTCTTATCAGTATACAGTCATCCTTTCCTAGTGTGTGTGTGTGTGTGTGTGTGTATTATAAGCATACATGTGTGTATCTCATGTATATATCAGTACAAGTATTCGTTCCCATTTACATATCATAATTATTTATACGTGTATGAATTTATAACACACACACACACACACACACGCATGTACAGTAAGATGACACACACACAAGGGGAGGGAAGAGCACCATCACCCTCATCACATAATTACTGTGGGACTTCTGCCATCACACAGCCAATCTTTTTAACACTTTGTCAACATAACCCCTTTGTTCATCCCCTGTGGGTGAGTGTGTGTGAGCAATTGATTGTTTGCATATTCTTGTGCATTCATATGTGCGTGTAAATGCGTTCTTGGGAGTGTGTGTGTGTGTGTGTGAACTAGATGTACTTGTGTGTGTTTGTATGTGTGTGTGTGTGTGTATGTGTGTGTGTGTGTGTATAAGCTGGTTGTCTCTGAGGCCACATCTGACTAAACAAGTAATAACGACAGCCTATAACCCTGGCGAACGTAACCAACCAATACACAACCAATACCTTGCCTAATCTAACCAGCCATTACTTCAGTTAACCTAACCTAACCTAACCTAACTATGTCCTGAAGTTTGTATTAAGGTTGTATAGATATAGACTGTACTTATGAAATTCTTTAAGGTCATTTATTCAAACCACGTATATCGAGATTTTAATTTTTTTTATTCATGATTAATAGCCACTGAAATAAAACATTTACGAGCGAAATAT
Organism: Homarus gammarus; assembly: GCA_958450375.1. Classification (NCBI taxonomy): domain Eukaryota; kingdom Metazoa; phylum Arthropoda; class Malacostraca; order Decapoda; family Nephropidae; genus Homarus; species Homarus gammarus. The sequence continues at coordinate 808,471 of CAUDMG010002706.1, forward strand.
AAAAAATAAATAAAAATACAGTGGTTCAGAAGTTTCGACTCACTGCTCCCATAATAAGTGAACCATCGGGTGTCTCATTGTTTCACTTCAATAAACAAAACTAGCCATATTATTTTGGATGTATTTCGTTATAAGTAAACCTAACGTGGTCTTCTGTCCCAGGTCGATGAGTCGTAAACAAGGAGAATTTATGATGTGCTATTCCGCTAACAAGTGAACTCGATGTGCTATTTGATTTCGGTTCGATGTTTCGTCAGCAAATGAATCATGTGTGGTATTGTATCAACGTTTTACAATTCCTTTACGGCTAAATTGATTTAATTGTTTGCTTCGATTCTTTACCTTATAAAAAAAAATAGATGGCGCTCACATTGGTCTCTGTTCGGTGTGTCGATAGTGAATGAACCTAACGTAAAATACCTACATTGATTCATTGGTTTCATATTTTGTTGCCAAGTGTATAAACCCGAAATAATGTGATAGTATATATATATTTTTTTACTACTTTGAGCACCATAGTACAGTAATAATTACGTTTGATGTCTCAGTTCCGCACATAATTTACGGTAAAAGTTATCTTAAACTCTACACTGTTATTGTGAATGGAAACTTCACCAGTTTGTTTGTTTTGATAAATAATATTCAAATTTTGCAGCGAGTGTGAAAACCACTAATAAAATAGACAACAAAATCAACCATATTTAACCGATTGAAGGTTTGTTTCATCAATGGTTTTCAAACTCATTTTTTCCCCTTACTGACAACCGGATCTACATTATATTTATTCAAACATAATCAACAAATATCCCATGAAATTAGACAAAAATACAAAAATATGGAACTAAAAACTTAACTTTTATTACCCCGTGTTCACCACCATGCCACACACACACACACAAACTGCATCGCTGTTTACCAAGATGCTGTAATCTCTCCCTGACACTAAATGAGGAACGTACTGTACAGGTATCTGGGGTTATGAAAAAATTTACAATACCCCACCACCCTAAGTCAGTACTATCTGGAGCAATGAAAACGAGGAATATTTCACCCTGAGCTATACAATGAATACTTTGCTATGAGATATAAAGTAGCCGTATTATTCTGCCGGGAGGAGTAATAATATGACTACTAGCCGAACATTAACCTTCTCATCTAACAGTTTGAGGAATGTAAGTACAAGTTACTTTTCACTCTCACCTCCTCAAGTTTCTCATCTACACGTGAAATATGAGAAGCACGTTTAATTCCCAGCCAGTCAAATCACATTGTGTACCAGGATTCATTAAAGTCTAACCCATTTCAGTAGAGTCTAACCTAGTCAAACTGATCTTAACCTAACCTAACCTAACCTAACCTAACCTATCCATATATAACCTCCTAGCCGATAGGAATTAGCGTCTCTGAGTGAATGTTTCGGCTCAGGGATGATGTTTAAGTTTACTAATTAGAATGTTTTGACTTACTGGTTTAGTAGGCATTAGGAGGCGTCCAGGTTGAAACATGCTGAGTTAAAAGTCAGGGATGAAAGCGTCCATCCATAGCCGAGACAACCCCTATCAATAGGTTTAGTGTTACACGGGGGCCCGCTGAGTGGTCCAGTGCTTCACAGGGGCCCGCTGAGTGGTCCAGTGCTTCACAGGGGCCCGCTGAGTGGTCCAGTGCTTCACAGGGGCCCGCTGAGTGGTCCAGTGCTTCACAGGGGCCCGCTGAGTGGTCCAGTGCTTCACAGGGGCCCGCTGAGTGGTCCAGTGCTTCACAGGGGCCCGCTGAGTGGTCCAGTGCTTCACAGGGGCCCGCTGAGTGGTCCAGTATTACACAGAGGCCCGATGAGTGGTCCAGTATTACACAGAGGCCCGCTGAGTGTTCCAGTGCTTCAAGGGAGCCTACTGAGGGGTTCAGTGCTTCACAAGGGCCCCCTGATTGGTCCAGTACTTCACAGAGGCCCGCTAAGTAGTGGTGGCCTTCAGACAGCCATGAACAATCTGTGTTATGATCACTCACATACACGAACACCAAATAGCTCATGTTTAAGAGGTCATTCTTGCTCTGGTCATTAAAAACTGTCCTATTGTTGTTCATGCCACACGTAAATTCAGACTACGCTGCTACATAATACATCATCAAAAACTAACAGGTCGACACTCGGATACAAAAGATGTTTGGCAGAATAGAAACTGACTGCTCACGACTAAGTAGATAATGTTGTGGCCACCTGGCGTTTAGCTGATCGTCTGCTTCTCACACAAAGCACCGGGGGGCAGTGTACGTTTCGTTGTCTGTTGAATGCCTCGTCTGGTCGAACTGAGTACCTACTATAATATAATTGCTTTCATTGTACAAGGTCAGGTTGCACAAAGCTTACGCACATTAATTCTGGCTCTTATCTTGAACTACGCGAATTTATCTAACTAAATTCGAGTCTCAGTGTGATTATGAGGGCATTTTGAAGGTATTTTTGTGCTTTAGTTTTAATTAGATAAGTTCCCACGTCGCCTACGCGAAATATACAATGTTCGAACCATTGAGAATCACAATACCATGCTCCTTCTGCACTGGTTAGGTTAGTTTAAGTTTGGCTAATGAATTTTGAAGGTGTTTCAGGCATTGGGTAGAGTCAACCAGGGAGAATATTTTAGCGTAAAAACCACAGAGAACACGGTGCTAGGGCCCTGTGAACCATCCCACCCCGCTCTTGGTGCCAGGTCTCTGTGAATCATCCCACCCCACTGCCGGCGCCAGGTCCATGTGAACCGTCCCACCTCGCTCCCGGCGCCAGGTCCCTGTGAACCGTTCCACCCCACTCTTGGAATCAACACAAAGCATTCACGTTCATCAAGCTTTTTATGACCCTTTTAAGTTGTGTTTTGTTGGAACTGACTTTCTCCTGTTAATTCTCAAGACAAGCAAACATTATGTAACATCCGCTCACCCGCTTGCTACGCTTTGTGGCAAATCTTACGTGTGTGTTTGTGTTTTAGAGAATTTACCTTCAGATTGCATGAGAACTATTTTGTTATATAAACTCCGGATAAATGTAACTTAATTAGTGTTTGACGAATAAATAAAACTATACTTAAAAGAGTAATGTTATAACGATATGTTAATGATATTACGAACAATGATGATATATTGTATAAACTAAGACCATAATAATCCAGGAAGCGTTGTTCATGAAAAGAAATAGTTATAATAATGCTAATAATGGCAATAAAACAAAATAATAATAATAATAATAATAATAATAATAATAATAATACAAACATCAATTATTGCACTCCCCTTAATCAATGATAATTAAATAAAAATAGTATTGGCTAATTACAGTACTTATGAGTCTTGAGTAAAAAAAAATAAGTGCATAAGGCCGAGTGAGTCCATAAAGTGTACTCCAGTATTTAAGTGTGTAAAGTAGAACGTTAAGTGAATACGAACTCATTAACTCTGTAAAAAGTTTCCTACGTGTGATAAGGCGTTCTACTTATAATGTGTTAAGTTAAGGAAAGTGGAGGGAAATAAGTGTGTGTGTAGTGTGAGGGAGGGAGGGAGGGAGGGAGGAGGGCTGATCACCTCCTCGTATGGTATTGATGTATTTTCAAAGGCTTTTAGTGGCTGCAATTTATGTGGGCGTAGGTATGTGGCGTCCTGAAGTGATTGTTCCACTGCCTGCACACACACACACACAGACACACACACACACACACACACACACTCATAAACTTGCGGTACTGTACTTGTAATAATAATGTATAATAATGAAAAATTTTGTACTGAAGAACTTTTGTGTCTTGTTTATGTATCTTGTTTATGCGTATAGTTTATGTATCTTGCACTACCTTGTCCACTTTTAGGTATCATTACTTGTTACTTTAGGGATTCTTACCTTTATCCCTTAAAGGAAACTATATCCTCCCTCACTCCTTTCCCCTCATTCCCTCCCTTAAATTTACCTTCAATTTACTCTCCCTCTCTAATATACCTTCAACTTACACCCTCCCTCTCTCCCTAAAATACACACCCTTATCTTATCCTCCCTTAAATACACCTCCCCTTCCCTTCCCTATCTCCTTTAAATACACCCTTACCTTACCCTCCCTAAAATTACTCTCACCTTAACCGTATATTCCCTTTAAAAAAAAAATAAATAAAAGGAACGCACCTTAACAGACCCTATAGTACTTCTGAGAGCCCCCCCCCCCCTTTACACCCACCAACCCACCCAACGAACCCCCCCCACCTTACACCCACCAACCCACCCAACGAACCCCCCCCCCCCCCACCACACCCCTCTTCCCCCACACACACCCCTGGGAGACCATGTACAGAGGAGTGGAGGAAAGAGGTGAGGGAAGTGGGGGAAGGAAGGTTGGGGGGGGGGGGGTAAAAACCTTCCTTCCTTCCTTCTTTCCTTCCTTACTTCTTTTTCTTTTCTCGTCTCTCCTTCCTCTATATTTACCTCCCTATTCCTTTCTTCCCCTTTCTCGTCTCTCCTTTCCTCCCCCTGTGGTGGCCTTGTGGGAGCGCCGCCACAGTTGTCGGGGAGGTGGAATGTGTGGTTGGCCCTGGTGGTGGTGACGCCAGGGTTCCCACCAGCCATGAGAAATTCCCACGGTCCCCGGTCACTCGCGGGAACCTGGCCACAACACTAAACCCCAGGAGGAAGAGAGAGACGGAGGAGGGGGGGAAGGAAGAGAGGGTGGGAAGGAGGCGTTAGGAAGGGCGAGGAGTGGAAAGGATGGGTGGGAGGGAAGGAGGAAAGGAGGAAGAGAGATTTAAGAGGGATAGGGAGGAAGAGAAGGCTTGGAGGAGGGTGGGAGGAAGGGAGAGAGCGTCAGGTAGTGATGGAAGAAGGAGGGAGGAAGGGAAAGAAACGGAAAGGAAGAGTTAGATGGGATGGGTAAAGACGAGAGGGAGGGAGGGTGGGAAGGGGTGAAGTGGTGGGAAAGGAAGGGAAGGGGAGAGTAAAGAAAGCAAGAGAAAAAGAATAGAGGGAGGGAAGAGGTAAGGAGAAGCAAGGGAAAGGAGAAGGAGTGGGATAGAGGGAGGAAGGAGAGAAGGAAGGATGTGAAGAACGGGTAAAGGAAAGGGAAGGAGGAGAGAGAAAGAAGGAGGTGGGAAGAGGAGGAGTGGAAAGGAAGGAGAAAAGTGGAGAAAGAAAGGGAAGGGAAGGAAAGAAACGAGGAAGGGGAAAGGAAAGGGCGAAATAAGGGAGAAGTCACAAGGTTGGAAAGTGAGGAGGAAGGGGAAAGGGAGAGGTGGAAGGAGTAGAAGAGGAGAAGGGAAAGAGAAGAAAAAGAGTAGAAGGGTGAAAGGAAAAGGAGCAAGAAAAGGTAGTACACACACACACACACACACACACACACACACACACGCGCACACGCACACACACACACACACACACACACACATTTATACAAGTGCATTTATTAGTGTAAACAATAGATTTAGACCATAAGTGTGTATAATAGAAACCTGAGGTCACAACGCTACCTCACACCAGCCTTTATATAGCACTCAGGGAGGAAGGAAGGGGGAAGGAGGGAGGGGAGGAAAGGAGACACGAGAAAGAAGGAAGGAAGGAAGGAAGGAAGGAAGTGTCGTGTATGGCGCTCTTCCTATCAGTGTGTGTGTGTGTGTGTGTGTGTGTGTTGATTTCTCCTTCTCGCATTATTCTTGATCTACGTTTTCTTCTTCAATTCCTTCTTTCTCTATGTTTCTCCTCCTTCTGTTTTCTCTTCGTCATCGTCTTCTTTTATTATTCCTTCTTTGTCTTCTGCTTTTCTCTTCATGACCATTTCTCGTTTCTCTCTCTCTCTCTGTCAGTCAGTCAGTCAGTCAGTCAGTCAGTCAGTCAGCCAAGGTTAAATATGTCAGTGTTGAAAGTAATTTTGTGCTTATAATGGCAGGTGAAGTGACCCCCAGGTTGGTTTGGGTTAGGTTAGGTTAGGTTAGGTTAGGTAAATATGGCCAAAGAATCAACCACGACACAACCACAGCATCAACCACGACACAACCACAGCATCAACCACGACACAACCACGGGATCAACCACGACACAACCACGGGATCAACCACGACACAACCACGGGATCAACCACGACACAACCACGACACACCCACAGCAACAACCACGACACAACCACGGGATCAACCACGACACAACCACAGCATCAACCACGACACAACCACGGGATCAACCACGACACAACCACGGGATCAACCACGACACAACCACAGCATCAACCACGACACACCCACAGCATCAACCACGACACACCCACAGCATCAACCACGACACACCCACAGCATCAACCACGACACAACCACAGCATCAACCACGACACAACCACGGGATCAACCACGACACAACCACAGCATCAACCACGACACACCCACAGCATCAACCACGACACAACCACAGCATCAACCACGACACAACCACAGCATCAACCACGACACAACCACGGGATCAACCACGACACAACCACAGCATCAACCACGACACAACCACAGCATCAACCACGACACAACCACAGCATCAACCACGACACAACCACGGGATCAACCACGACACAACCACGGGATCAACCACGACACAACCACAGCATCAACCACGACACAACCACGACACAACCACGGGATAAACCACGTGGGCCTGGACTCACCCATCAGGCACCGAAGGAGACATGATAGGCAAGGTACATCTCCCTCTTTTGTTGTCCAGATGAAGGTGAACCTGGCGGGGTCTTTATGACAGCCTGCCAGGTTATATGGTCATTCTTCTTCTTCTTCTTCTTCATCTTCATCTTCTTCTTCTTCATCTTCTTCTTCTTCTTCATCTTCTTCTTCTTCTTCTTCTTCTTCGTCTTCTCCTAATCCTCTTTATCTCCTGTTCCCCCCCCCTGCTTCTGTTCCTCTTCCTTCTTCTGTTCCTCCTGCTTCTCTCCTCCTTCTCCTGCTCCTCCTTCTTATTCTTTCCCTCTCACGCTTTCTGCTACTCCTCCTTCTCTCCCTCATAGTCTTCCTTCTTCTCTCAATACTTCTCTTCCTTCTTCTGTCTCTCCTTCTTCTTCATCTGTTTCTCCTGCTCCTCTTCCTCCTTCTTCTATTCTTCCTCCACCTTTTCTTCTGTCTCTCTTCCTCCTCTTCCTTCATCTGTTCCTCCTCCTCCTCCTCCTATTGGACTGAGAGACTATAGTGAGAAAGGTAATCAATTAATGTATTTAGACGAGGCTGCCAAAATTTATGTCAAGGATGGAAGCGTAGCGCCATTTACGGGTCATATATACTATAATGTCTAATTTCTTCTTTAATTCTTTGTCCTTTATTTCTGATCGTTCTTCTACTTCCTCCTTTGTTCTATGTTTTTCTTTTTTTTGTCTTCTTTCATTCGCGCAATATGTCTCTCTCTCACTCTCTCTCTCTCTCTCTCACACACGATCAACAGCACTAACACATTAACCTCCTCACCCAGTAGTGTTCGTAAAGGTTCCCCCTCTCAAGACACACACACACACACAAGCATTAACACAGTCGATAGTAAGCAGTTCGTGGCGGCCTCGTGAACACACAGACTTCTCGCTAGTGATTTAGTGATTAAAAACCATTAAAGAAGCATGACAATGGGTTCCAAGGTGTGTGGGTGTGTGTGGGTGTGTGTGGGGGTGTGTGTGTGTGTGTGTGTGTGTGTGTGTGTGTGTGTGTCTCACTAAGTTTTTGGCTATGAACTTTTGTTTGTAAGTTTATTGTGGAAAAAGTTCTGTCTAAATGCGTGAATAATAATGATGATGATGATGATGATGACATTAGCAATAGGCTTACTACTGTATATTATAATATTGTATATCTCATCACTATGCAGAACTATATAATGAAGATCTTACAGCACATACCAGCAAGGGTTTATTGTGAACATTACATACAACTCTGTGGGGTTTTTCTATACACGATGTCGAAACATTACCTGAGAAACTGTAGTGAAAGTCATCAAGTTTGTGTTTCTCTTTCTCTCTATTTCTATTTCTTCTGACGTAGCCTGAGCTAGTTCAACCGCCACTCCCTCTCTCTCTCTCTCTCTCTATCTCTTGCTCATTCACCCGTCGCTCTCTCTCTTTCTCGGCGTTGCTTGAGCTAGTTCCCCTCCGTCACTCCCTCCCTCCAACGTCCTTACCCCTTCCTTCACACACCGTCTCCTTCTTCCCCCTTCTTATTCCCTCCCTCCTTTTCTTATCTTGACCCTCTCGTCTCGTCTCCTCTCCTTCCCCCTTTACACACACTCCACCCCTCCAAGCTTTACCTGGTCTAACAATGCGCAGGTAAATTCACTTCATACACCCTACGGTACACCAGTAGCTTGCCCACCTAAGCATTTTCCCAGACTCAGCCTATAGCAACGTGATTGGCTGGTCATCACCTTAAGCGCCACCCACTTGCCACCAGCTGACCAATCACGCTAGAGGAATTGACGATTCTTCGAAAAATTCATCACTATCGAAAGTACGTCTATGAAAAATGGTCCCACGTTCGAGATCCCTTATATGACCATTCGTCGCGAGGCAATGTAGTCCTCAATTCAGGTTATTCACACACAATTACAGTCTATAAATAGGGTATAACTCAGGTACACAATGGTGAGGGTAGCGAGTCTGGCGGTAATGAAGACTGTTTAAGGAGTCCTGTCAAGAGTTCCAAGTTGGTTGGTTCGATACAACTTTTTTGGAGGAGGGAACTGTGTGTGTGTGTGTGTGTGTGTGTGTGTGTTGTGTGTGTGTGCGTTGTGCGTGTGTGTGTGTGTATGTGTGTGTCAATAGTTAACAAGGTATGTGGCCGTAATTAACATACCTGGTCAAAGTGCACTCACGTTGTTAGACCAGGTAAGGAGGTGCTGGCGGGGCCTCAGCTGAAAGTACAAACTCCATTAATTAATAAACCTTTAATTTTACACTAATAATACCCTATATATATAATGCCTTTAATTTTCTTTAGTAATTAACCTCTATGTGTACTGTAATAAATCTCATTGCCAATTACTTTGAACTATCATTAAGCTTTTAAGTTGACAGATTCATTCCGTCAAAACCTTTTGTTTATATTATAATTAGAGGGATATATTACTTGTACATAGAACGAATGGCAAGTGGAACGAGGAAGGCTAGTGTGTGTGTGTGTGTGTGTGTGTGTGTGTGTGTGTGTATAAAGGTGTCATACAATTGTACACCATTAGACTGAACTCAGGGACTACCATGCTTTAAGGGAAACGTGAACAGACAGACAGACAGACATAAAACAAACACAGATGAACCGATTATACAAGAACATGTTGCGTGGGTGTAGTTATATTATACGTGTTCTCACTGTGCTTCCTTCACCTGACTCTGTGCCACACACCTGTTAACACACACCTTTGGGTTCACACCTGTTAACACACACCTTTGGGTTCACACCTGTTAACACACACCTTTTGGTCCATTCCTGTTAACACACACCTTTTCGTCCACACCTGTTAACACACACATTTTGGACCACACCTGTTAACACACACCTTTTGGACCACACCTGTTAACACACACCTTTTGGTCCACTCCTGTTAACACACACCTTTTGGACCACACCTGTTAACACACACCTTTTGGTCCACTCCTGTTAAAACACACCTTTTCGTCCACGCCTGTTAACACACACCTTTTCGTCCAAACCTGTTAACACACACCTTTTCGTCCACACCTGTTAACACACACCTTTTCGTCCACACCTGTTAACACACACCTTTTCGTCCACACCTGTTAACACACACCTTTTCGTCCACACCTGTTAACACACACCTTTTTGTCCACACCTGTTAACACACACCTTTTCGTCCACACCTGTAAGTGCCGAGAGGTCAAGAGTAAGTAGGTCATTACAGGGAGATGAAATATTAATTTTCCAGAAATTTTGTAAACATAAAAAAAAAAAAATCACCGAATATCGAAGAATTAGGGCTGAGTTAGTCAGAGGGTCGTTCTTAACTGACTAACTGATAGTGTTTTTCCCCCATGAGGGATATTTTCTCTCCTCACACATGCATCTCTTTACATGCGCTGCCGGGAGTATGACCAGCTTGAGCCGCTTAAGTGAGAGAAGGTATCAAGGTGTTGTTATTATTATTTTCTCTACTATTCCTGAATTTTATCATCACCACCTCTACTCCTATTACTTCTACTATTACTACTACTACTACTAGAACTATCATTATTATTACTGTTACCTTTTTATTACATTATTATTATTATTATTGTTGTTGCTGTTATAAAGTGTAGTAGTACTAAAAGTAATATAGTGTAAATATATTAGTGATCTGGAGGAGGTTAACTTAAATGCCCTTACTGTAGACTGTGTGTGGCGGCTCAAGACCCACCATGGCCAGAGACACGGCAGGAATGTTGGAACTATCACATACATGTTCCAATAACGTCTCTTGGTATTTTCTGAAGACTCCACGGTATTCTTCCATGACGTCAATGTATTTTAATGAATGATCTAGGTGATTACACAAGAAATGCCTCCAAAGGCTTTTTTTTTAAATTAGTATATCGAAATGTTGGTGTTTAGTAATTTCTTCATTTTTTTTGTATTAACTTCCCAGATGTTACATAAAAGATGATAATTTGTGTATAGGACACGTCTATTATAGTGTGTTCAGGAGCCTCTAACATAAGTGTAATACGGAACCTGTGATTTGACTGTGTTATTTTACCTTTAACTCACATGACAACAAAGAGATGGCATTTACATTTACTTTCCCCAATTAAATGAGGCGGAGAGAGATACGTCCAGTTACGATCGTTATTTAGTGTAGTCTTAATGTATTTCTCGGCGTTAATTTCGGGTATTAGTTTTAATAGTATATTTAGGTATTTTATACGATCTTCTTATGAACACTTTTTGTCTTACCATTAACGAGATACTTATATACGACAAAATTTATCAATGCTTACTCTTGTGAACTGGATTTAATGACATTCGTAGGTACCCCGCTTTTATGGACGTAATATTTGATCATGATATCGCGTTGAAAATGTTCAGTTTCAAATTTCACAAAAAAGAAAACTGAAGTCAAATTTTCCAATAAAATCCTCGATTCAGAGTTCAGTAGAGCTTCATAAGAGGAGGAAACACTGAAGCTCAACGTTACTCAGGTGTAAAGAAACCTGAAAAATAGTCATAAAATCCTAATTCAGATTTCAGAGAGTTGAAACCTCTAGACTTCTGATGTTTGATTATATTAAATTATGATTTCAAAGAGAGAGAGAGAGAGAGAGAGAGAGAGAGAGAGAGAGAGAGAGAGAGAGAGAGAGAGAGAGAGAGAGAGTGTGTGTGTGTGTGTGTGTGTGGTGAGATGGGGGCCACAGCCTTGGTTCTATGGGGGTAACATAGACAGGGAAACCATGAAGTGTGTATATGAGTGACGTACAGCGGCCATGTGGTAAGTACTTCCTCATTGCTCTGCCTCTGCAATGTCATCCAGTGTCGACCTCGCTCTCCCCTTTCA